>CAMZMU010000055.1:40761308-41143010 GCA_947311845.1 Poa pratensis | reverse complement strand
TGATAGTCATGATTAGAAACGATACACGGATGTATGGAGCTACTCTGAAAGGTTGGGCACTAAAGGCAAACACCAGTATGTCACATGCTAAGACGAAGAGAGAAGAACCTAAAAGGTAATCAGAAACATGGGTAAGTCATAGTGAACTAGAAGGCGAGATCCAAGATCTAACCCGGCAGAGTAATCTAATAAAATTAAATATCAAGTTTGAAGACGGACTGTCCAAATTTCGAAGGACCTAAAGTGTGAAAAGTGATTATGCCAAATATAAGTAATGTACAAAAAAATAGAAAAGCATAACTAAAATTTTAACTTAGCTTACCAACATATAGTTTCTTTACGAAATCTGCATTTTCAGTTGAAATACTCCCAACTTATTATATCTAATAGGTAATAACTATTTTTCTTGTTCCGTGCTATTATAAGGTACAAAGGCCAAAATGTTCAATGTCACTATGTTGGAACAGTTTCCAAAAATTATTGTTTTTATAGTTATCTTTCTGATTAACCTTGGGCCCATATAGAATAAAACTGTTGGCCTTTCTTTGTCATGCATCTTTAGACTTTCACAGTGCATAGAAACTACATTCACTAAGACAACGCATGTGATTGTCAGATTTTCCATGTTCTCTGATATTCGCAGAGATGTATTGAAAAATTATGCGCTTTCGAAAGGGCAGAATTGTTACCTTCAACTTATTAATGGTGCTCTTCCAGAAAATATTTAGACCTTCATAAGAAAGTGGACAAAAGATAGCCAGTACAAGAATAACAAATGTAATCCCCTGAAATTTAAAACAACCATGTAGAGATCAATACATCAGATTCAGGTTTTCAGCCTTCCGTATAGATCTCTACATGCTCCTCAATCAAAACAATGTACATTTCCATATTATAATAGCACCAATCATATGAATTCTAGGATAGCAGGATTCAAGTAGCTGAATGCACTAAAATACAAATGGTCTGATGCAACTAACTCTGAAAAACATCTCGATATTCAACGCACTTTTTAGCAGCCGGGATTACTTCACTAATTTTCAGGTTTCTTCAATATTCTCCATTGAAAAGTGTAATTCTCAAAGCAATTTGAGGGCTTGACTTACAAATCTACTGTCGACAGTAATGCTTAAGGATTTTATAAATTACGTTTTGACGGGGCATAGAAGTGCTACCCTCATAAATAAAGCCTTACCTCATAGATGAGCGATTCGGTTTTGCTGAAGTATGGCAACTGCCCTAGAAAGTAAAGATCCCTTTGATCACAAGCATGTTGAGCATCTTTCCGGCACCACAGAGGTTTCTGGAATGCAACCAAAACAAGTCATGAAGTCACAAACGTTACCTATGTGGACCATGATATATGCCTACTCTCTTGTTTAATTTGACTATGGCAAGTTTGCGGCACTTAAGATGCCTACTTACTGTAAGAATAACATAAGGTCAATCTTGAGACCTATAGAAAATAAATAGAGAGTGTGCACTTTCTGAGAACTAACCTCGAGAAAATTCAAGAGAACAAAGCAAATAGGTTAAGTGACCACAGCCAGTCCAACCGGATACACAAAATAGAACCTCATAGCCACCTCGAACATTGTGTCATTCAAGACATCCTCAGGGATACCAACACCATCTTCTGCCTGCCAAGTAATTATAATTAGACATTTGACTAAGTCAAGAGATGCAATGAGAATCACAGATGAACGGTTGGTTTAATATCAGCGAAGAAGCCCCCACACATATTCTTCCGAAAAAGAAGGGTTTTGCAACATAGTCTGATAACTGCAACCTAACTTTCAGGAGAAGATTCAGTTGCCCCTGATTGCTTGCAAAAGTAAATGGAACTCACTGCGCTAAGGCCCCTAATCTAAGATTGCCTATGAAATATACCAACATTATTTCATTGTACTGGTCAATGCAATCGTAGTTTTTTTTTTCATTCGAAAAATTTCAGAGTTGTGCCGATACTATACAGTACTGGTCAAAGCTTCAGCACCCCGTGCCATAGGCAATTCAAACATCAAGTCGCCGAGAAAGAATCACAAGTACTATAATACATTGCACCCAAGCACAATCTGCTGAGACCTCATATTTCATTCGGATTGGTGAGCTTCTCGACTAGAACAGGATAACACGTTTGCGTACTATGGCATTGGCACGTAAGCGATGCCCCTTGTATGCAAAATTTAGCATCACCAAAGCATCCAGCACCCACAAACCACCAAGACGTAATCGTAATAAGATATTAAGATACATCAAGCGGCGCCTCTGCCCCCGAACCACCGAGGCGCAATAACGCGGAGGTCAGCGCCAAATCAGCGTGCCGGAGCTTAGAGCACCATGTCACTCACCAATCAACAGCCACAACAACCCAAGGTTCAGGAGCATCTCAGTTCCCGACTACAGACTACTACCGTCTAGAGCAGCAAACAGCACGGCTCAACTAATCAGAGCAAATATAGAGCAGGCCAGAAGGAGGAGGTGCGAGCAAAGAGAGATAGAGAGTGGGAACTGGGAACCGACGAGGTCGACGAGAGCGGCCGCCTTCTGGTAGCGGTCGCCGTAGGCTAGCGCGTCGGCGCGCGCCGCGGTACTTCTTAGAGCCCTTCCGCTGCCGCTGCCGCCGCCGCCGGCAAGGCGGGCGCCGGAGGACGCCGGGCCGCGCTCCACCGCCGCCTCCTCGGTGATGAGAGGCGCCTCCGCTTCGCTCATCGCTGCCCGCCTACAGTAGGACGAGACGAGATGCAACCGGAACGGAGATCGAGCGGAAGCTTGGAAGCGGATTGTGGATTAGTAGTAGTTTAAGCGTGCGTTGTGTGGCGAGGGAGTGCGATTAGAATCAGTTTGGGGTGGATCGTGTTGAGGCAGTAGTCGACCACGTTGAGGCAGGCAGTCATGTGTGAGAAAATCAGGAAACACGTCATCCGTGATCTCGTTGCGACACCGGTGCGGGAATAAACACACACGCGCAAGTACCCGTCGGTGGACCCCCGATGTTTCGCGTTTGGACAGTTGTACACGTGTGCTCGTTCGGGTAGCTTTCGGAACAAAAAAAAAATCTGAAGGAGCTTTCGGCACGGTTGGGGATCGGATCGGATGGCCGGATGGGGGTATCTGTGCTCTGCGAACTGCGGGGAATATCGTCGACAAGAAACTGCATCCTTTAATTTATCGTCCTCGATTATTGATAAAAAATGTGTAGACAGTTTCAACGTTACAGACATAGGGCCACCGCATAGGTACAAGTATTAAAGTTCTGACCATTACAGATTTACAGGTGAGCTTGAAATGGTGTTATCATAATCTCTACTATATAATATGGCCAGAGGTGATGGTTGGTACGTTTTTCTATTTCCCAATTTACCCCCGTGAGTTAGGAGATATTACCCACCACTACCACCGGTAAGTGGAAAAAACGTTTCGTTTTTTTCCAACAACGTCCAGATGCAAATCGAAACCAAAGCCCAGCTCCGCGTCCCCGGCGACGAACCCATCATCTGGAAACCGCCGCCCCCCAATCCCCCAGCCCTCGCCGCCATGGCGACCACCGACGATCCCACCGCCGCCGGCGAGGTCGCCCCCTCCTCGCCCACCTCGACTCCTAAAAGCAGCTCCTGTCCGCCTGCCACGAATCCTGGTCCCTCGCGCTCGCGCACCTCGCCTCGCTCGACAAGGACGTCGCCGCGCGCTCCGCGTCCGTGGACGAGGCCGCGTCCGCCGCCGCGTCCACCTACGAGTCCCTCGCGGCGCTAGACGTGCACGAGGCCTCCATCCCCGCGCCTCGACGAGGCCTCCGACGCACTCTCCGCCGCCGTCGCCGACGCCGGGTCCGCCGCGCCGCCTCCCACGGACATCCGCGGCGCGCTCCGGTGGATGTGCCGCCGCATGGACGGCCCCGCGCTCTGGCGCCGGCAAGCGACACCTCCGCCTATCGAGATCCACCACGACTCTCGGCTTCACCCCTCACCCACGCGCAGATGCCCCTCACCCGTCCCTCGCGCGCTACAACCGGCCTGGATTCCGGCCCACTCGCGGGACGTCTCTCCCACAAGTCATCTGCGCTTGCATCTAGCCACCTCCTCTCGTCAAGAGCGACAAAGTCTGCGTGGATTTGGTGGTGAATAAGTCTGCGTGGAATTGGTGGTGGATTTGGCGGCGGACAGGTCATGCTCCAGATTGCTCTCCATAATCTGGCCAACTTGAGCCCATGTCAGGTATTGATTAATACTCATTTGCAATATTTCATTTATGTCGTACTATTTTTATCTCAGTTGGATGTCCAGTAGTATCACAAGTGCTCCATTGACTGAAGACTGTGCCCATTGTGCAGTTCTAACTCAAGTTAAAAGTTCACAGAGTTCATAACTTGCTTGGGCCTGGTTTGCCCTTTTCTATTAGCCATTCTTGATTGAACTGAAGATTTCGCTCGTTCTCTACTAGCCACAGAGAAATAAAATAGCACGTCCTATAGCGCACCGACCAGGGCACCAATTCGTCACTTTTTAATTATAAACGCAAATGTTTATGCAACCAATCACCCGTCAATGACATACTCTAATATAAGTCCCAAATTTGGAAGTTACTTCACTGCCTACTTGACATGAGAAAATGTGATTTATTCACTTACTCTACATATCTATAGGTCAATTCTTAGAACAAGAACAAGAAAAGAACATGCCCCGGGCTTCAACAAATGCCAAACTAGGAGAGGTACATTTTCTTGCTTTTCTGATGTTGCTTTTGGACATTGGCCACTACCTACCTGCCGCTTCTGTGCTTCTGGTGACTAAATTTGATTTTTAGGTAAAACATTGCTTAATTTCTGAACGTAGGACTGAAGCTATTTTTCAGCTGATGCATGCATTCATTTTGTCGGGATGCTAAGCCTTCACTAATTTATGAAGTGCAAAGCCAATATTGAACATTGTTGGTATGCATTGGGCTTCGAATACACTCGATTAGAATGCTGCTCTGTTCTTTGTCTATAGACATACTCACGTCCTTGTGGGAACTAAAAGAAGCTTCTGAAGAACTTTAATAAACTGAAGACTGTGCCCATTGCTGAAGCTATTTTTCAGCTGATGCATGCATTCATTTTGTCGGGATGCAAAGCCTTCACTAATTTATGAAGTGCAAAGCCATATATTGAACATTGTTGGTATGCATTGGGCTTGGAATACACTCGATTAGAATGCTGCTCTGTTCTTTGTCTATAGACATACTCACGTCCTTGTGGGAACTAAAAAAGCTTCTGAAGAACTTCAGTTAAACATTTTCCACCTATATTTTTCTTCTATATTATTCTGGATCACATAATGCATACAATGAATAATCAGCTGAAGTTATTTTTGTTCCATATTCACCTATTTGTTATTGTTTCTATTCTGACCATCCTGTTTTTTCAAGAGTTCTCTTGAGGGGCAGTCAATACACACAATTACATTTTTGTTTTGCAACTATAAATACCTTGGATCTTGGATTCCATTTTACTTCTTTTTTAATGTTGAGTAAGTTTCAATAATATATAATTGATGTCTAATGTCCTTTTTTTTTGGTGTGCTGATGGTGAATAGTCAGACTCCTTTTGTGAGATTGAGCATCATTCAGGGAAGGTAGTAAGTACATCTAGCATAAACAGAAGTGCATCCTCTGACTTTTGAGAATATTTACAATTCATTTACTTGTGGCTATGGCCAAGCATAAACAGAGGTGTATCCTTTGAATTGCAGAATATTTACAATTCATTTCTTTTCTCAAATTACATGCATTGTTGTTACTATCATTTTGATTTTTTCTACTCTTAAGTGGATATATTTTGGTATAGGAAATACTGACTATGCTGCATATACAGAGGTGTCCTGAAGCCATCCAATTCTCGAAATTTGGGCGATACCTACGAGGTAGCGGCGTTGTGGGATGATGGTGGTGGAGAGAAGGAGCAGAGTTGCGGCCGCAGAAGACAGCGTCAGGCAGTGGAGGTGGAGGTGCCTCCACGTCGACGGCATTCTGTAGACGTATCACAAATGTTTTTGCTTCAGGATGTCATTTTCAGTCTCTTGTATGTAAGATATATTTTGATTTGTACTACAATTCCACAAAACAGAATAAATTTAAAACTAAACATTGTGTTGTATCATGTCAGTTCAAATAAATGGTTGTCGTCTTGTACATTTTGCCCTGAGTGTACTGGCCAGTCACGACAGTGGGTAAGGAGCATGAGGGAGCAAGTGGTGGTACCATGGATTTTGTTAAGTTTGTCAAGAAATTGAACCCAGTAGTAGATGTGATGAAAATATCTGGGAGCACGGATAGAGGTATTAATATGAAACCGGTCTGACATGTGTGATTTGCTAGATCTCATGTGGGGTAGACACGTCAGGATGTACAACTGTGGTTTGTGCTGGGAGTTGATTTGACTCTCATGCTATGCATAAAACATAACCTGATATCTTTTTTAGACATTTCACAACTTAAGGTTGGAGTGGAAACCAGCATCATTACTATTGCCAAAAGTGGGATGATTGTTGCAAGCCTGCAAAGCTCTTGAAAGTCACGGGGTTAGGGGACTGACTATAGCAATTTGGCACAATTGGAGAAAACATCAAAGTTTGTTTGGGAGGGAGGGGGCTGAATACACAGCACACCGGTGACGCAGTGGCGGAAGAGGTGGAGTTTGAGGGATTGATTGGTGTGAGCGAAGATGTGACATAAGCAATGATAAAAGATTCATGAGCACAATTTGTATTTTTTTTTTTGCAAAGAGCATGATTTGTAGTTTTTCTTTTGTGGGATCATGAGTTGTACTTTGAGTAATCTAAAGTACATGCTCTTTACCTCTGTTGGAAGGTGCTGTCCATAAAATTAGAATATCACTTGAACTGTGTTTTGGCAAATATAAATTTGACGACCCGTAGCAATCGCACGGGCATAGAACACGTAAGGATAGTTTAATCATTACTTTCTGTACAAGTGAAATTGAATAATATGTTGTTATTTCTTATATATTTATGTGTACTTGATATTTATATGGACGACATAAGGACGATAGAAAATTGGCCGTAGCAACGCACGGGCATTCAACTAGTCATATAGAGTATGTGCTTCCGCTGGAAGCACTATTCGTTCTTATGGGCGCCATGTGTAATTTCATGATGCAAGTGTGCGCTGGTGAGGAAAAAAGGATGTAAAGGGTGTAATTTCTTATGGCTGAGCACTAGATCCAACTTTTTTTTTTCAAAAAGGATGTAAAAGGCTTGAGTTCTAAAATGAAATGCAACCATATGACATACTTCTTTAACGCGATAAAATAGGTAACATGGACCGACTGAAGGTGTGTCCAAGACTCCTAATGCGTTTTGGTTGATCCAGGATGAGGCAATTAAAAACTAACCATATGACTCTTCACATGGCCCTACTGAGATCGTCCGGTGGCGGGCTCGGCAAGACGACAGGGGTGACAGAGTTCACTCCTCCAAGGGGTGGTGGTGCCCCCTTCAAAAGTGGCCGAGTTCGTCCTGGAAAATCTAGCCCGCGTCAGCCCATGGATCCAAGTTCGCAAATGTAGCTAGTGTCGCCAACTCTGGATGTAGAGGCGGTCTAACGCTCTGGTGGTGTCACCAATGACGGGCTAGGAGGTGGTCATCAAGGCTCCAAACGGGGTGCGACGGGTTTATGCGGGAGTGAGATCCGTGGAGTTGCCTTACGGCGAGTGCTTGGTTGGTGGTGCCAATGGTGTGTGGCACCAGGCGATGTGGTGGCTATTGCGGTGGTTGTGTGCCATTACGATAATGCTTGTGGACCTTGACGCTACAGTGTGACTGTGAGAGTGTGAGGTGTTGTTGCGGTGACGGAGCAAAAGTTGCAGGAACGGTGGTGGGTTGGGATGTCGGGTGAGCAGTACTCTGAATGAAAATCTTGCCCCACTTCAGTCAGTGTCAGCGGCAATGGCACTTGCGAGCTTCATTTCACTCCATGGAAGTGTTGCCCTGGCGTGTCGGCTTCTCTTCGCCCACTCGAGGGTGTTATTTTTGAGTGAAAAACGAGATTTAGAGGTCTTGGTTAGCGATGGCGGCGTCTTCGATGTTGTTACTTTGTGCAACCATCATTTTGGAGACACGATTCGGGGAGCACATGGGATCTTGTGAAGCATGTTGTGAAGGAGATATGCCCTAGAGGCAAATAAATATTAAGTATTTATTGCATTATCTCATTAAGTTTATAATAAGTTTTATATCGTGCTATTGATCGGAATTGTTAATACACGTGTGGTATGTAAACAAACCAGGGTCCCTAGTGAGCCTCTATATAAACTAGTTCATTAGTCAACAGATGATCGAGAATTCTCGATCATGGATATTGATATAGTTGATAATGAGGTCATTTTATTAGTAGAATAAAATGATGGACATACCCAACAAAGTATTGCAAAAGGATCGTATCACGAAGTTCATTATTGCAATAGGAAAGTAATATGGTAGCTTATTCCTCAGACTGTGAGATCATATTAATTGATGCCTCCGGAGAGTACTTTGAGTGCATCAATCGTCAGTCCATAAATGGGTGACTATAAAGGTGTGACACTTGGGTATTCAAAAGGGGTACGTTGAGGCATATGGATCAAGAGCGGGATTTGTTCATCCGCGTGATGGAAAGATACTCTGGGCCCACTCGGTGACATTACATCTATGAAGTTGCGCAGCGTATGATTAGGTCATGGGGATGTAATATCACAGAACGAGTTAAGTAGCCCGTGTCGATAACGAGATAAAACAAAGCATACGATGTTCACGATCGTATCTCGGACAAGGGTAGTATCAAAGGAACAAAAGAAATGAATATTCATATTTATGGTTCAACGACGATTTTCGTAGAATACACAGGGACCGTCCTAGGCATCCAGGTCCTCCTGGCGGTCATTGGCGAGCGACGGGTCTCGACCATGTCTGGAGTATTCTTGAACCGTAGGGTAACACACTTAAGGTCTTGACGACGCTTGGAGAACATTTTGGAATTATCGGAATAATAGAAATAGAGAGAGAGAATGAATCGGAAGGGTTCCGGTGGAATCGGAAGGGTTCCGGGGAAGACCGAAGATAGTTCGGAGTGGTCCGGAAGTTGTTACGGAGTCACGGGAGATTAAATAATATGCAAATATATTAATTAATGAATTATATATATTTAAATATTAATTTAATATTAGATAAAAGAGGAAAAATGGGGCAGCCCACCTAAATAGGCCTAACCCCGGAGGGAAGGCCCATATGGGGGCCGAACCTCCAAGAGGAGGTGGTGCTGCTGGGCCATGGGGCCCATGGCCACCACGGTCGGCCCTAGGTGGCCGGCGCACCCCTCCCCCCTCTCCTCCTTTGTTTACTCCCACATGGGAAACCTAGAGAGAGGGACACCCCCCTCCCCTAATAAATAATGGGGCATATTAATTGTTTTAAACACACCGAAAATACAATTAATTTTGTATGTCGGCCGAGGATGCCCCTCCGCCCAGTTCCTCTCTCTCCATCTCTCGTAGAGCGTGGTCCCTTGTAAGGACTGCGCACACGTGAGAAATCTATACCGCGGTGCGCCGTCGTGCTGCGGGATTCCACCCAAAAGTTCTCACTACTACAGAATCACACATCGAAAATGGGCCAAAACCCTCACCGGAAATGGAGAAAGGGTCCGTGTCCCCGGCCCTGTCACTGATGTGAAGCCTTTCAATGGCAACGGAGATTTTGATCGTTTGCAATAAGTTTGGCAATGGGCATAATATATAACCGTTGCCTAGAGTCGTTACATCAGATACGGAGATTAGTTTTTGACCGTTTGTAATGAGGGCTAAAGGAAACAAAAAAAACCGGTGGCGCATGTTGCGCCGTCGACGGAGCCCTGGCTCCTGCTTGACGGCCACCGGTTTTTCACCTTCCTCTTCGCCCAACTTCATTGCGTGGTCATCTTCTACCTATTTAGTACTACACAAAAGTCATGCGCCTGGAGGCGCCGGCTTAAGTGGACCGTGTGGACGGAGCCCCGCTCATACTTCTTCATGGCCGCCGCATAGTCTCCAGGTTTCCTCCTCTCTCTAAAGGAGATGAAAAAAATCAAAAGGTAACCTTCTTCATCTCTATACACAAGACAGATAAATTCATAGCCTAAACAATGCCTCATTGATACGTCTCAAACGTATCTATAATTTTTGATGTTCCATGCTTGTTTTATACCAATTGCTACATGTTTTGCATCTACTTTATATCACTTTTATACATTTTTTGGGACTAACCTATTAACAAGATGCCGAAGTGCCAGTTCCTGTTTTCTGCTGTTTTGTATTCCAGAAAAGCTAGTCTGGAAATATTCTCGGAATTGGACGAAACTATACGGGAGTCCTTATTTTACCAGAACTCATCTGACGGACCAAAGAGGCGACGGAGAGGAGCCACGTGGGCTCCACACGTGGCCAGGGCGCGGGGCCCCCCTCTGCCGCGCCCTGGGGTGGTGTGGGCCCCACGGGCCTCTCCAGCCGCCGCCCTTTCGCCTACTTATTCCCCCCGACGCGAAAACCCTAAGTACCTGAGCAAATATCCACGAAAAGTTACAGAGACGCCGCCGTCGTCAACCCTAGCTCGGGAGGGTTCAGAACCTCTTCCCGGCACCCTGCCGGAGAGGGGAATCGTCACCGGAGGCTTCTACATCGCCATGCCTGCCTCCGGAGTGATGCGTGAATAGTTCATCCTTGGACTATGGGTCCATAGCAGTAGCTAGATGGTTGTCTCTCCACTTTGTGCCATCTTGTTTAGATCTTGTGAGCTGCCCTACATGATCAAGATCATATTATTGTAATGCTACATGTTATGTTTGCTGGGATCCGATGAATATTGAATATTATGTCAAGTTGATTATCAATCTATCTTATATGTTATTTAAGATCTTGCATGCTTTCCGTTACTCGTATATGCTTTGGCCAAGTAGATGCTTGTAACTCCAAGAGAGAGTATTTATGCTAGATAGTGGGTTCATGTCTCCGTTTAACCTGGGACAGTGACAGAAAGTTCTAAGGTTGTGGATGTGCTGTTGCCACTAGGGATAATCTAACGATGCTATGTCCACGGACATATGTGTTTGTTTACATTACGCACTTTACTTAATGCAATTATCCGTTGCTTGCAACTTAATACCAATGGGGAACTCGGATGACAACCCGGCGGTGGATTATTAGTCATAGATGCTGTTGGATAATGATCTATGTATTATGTCGTAATGCCCAATTAAATATCATAGTAGTCAACATGTCATGTATATGCATTGTCATGTGCTCACTATTCGTCAATTGCCCAGCTGTAATTTGTTCACCCAACATGTTAGTTATCTTTTATGGAGAGACACCACTAGTGAACTGTGGACCCCGGTCCATTCTTTTACACTGATTAAACAACCACAAACTGCAAACTGTTCCTTTTTCATTCTCTGCAATTTAATACTCATTTTCCACACCATATGTTTAATCCTTTGTTTTCAGCAAGCCAGTGAGATTGACAAACTCACTGTTTCGTTGGGGCAAAGTAGTTTGATTGTGTTGTGTGCAGATTCCACGTCAACAGTCCAGACTCCCATCAACAACACTATTTTTCTGGCGCCGTTGACAACCTTCTGAAGAGTTGCTGCTCCTACTGGTTCGATAACCTTGGTTTCTTTCTGAGGGAAAACTTGCTGCTGACTACATCATACCTTCCTCTTGGGGTCTCCCAACGAATGTGTGTTTCACGTCATCACTCATATATATGTAGATTGGACACACAAATTTCAGGGATGCACAAGATCGGTATTTGTGCATACCACAAGGATCACTAGCGCCACCCTCGAATCACACAGTGTCACCTTATTTTAATCATCGGCATTACAGAAAATATATAACTAATTACAACTAGAACATAGACTAAACAATGCCACATATATAGGTAGACTGGACACACAAATTTCATGGATGGAGCAAGCGAGCTAAGTAGGATGCACAAGATCGATGTGTATTTGTGCATATCACAAGGATCACTAGCGCCACCCCCGGATCACACGGTGTCACCTAATTTTAATCATTGGCATAACAGAAACAAACCTAAAATCTATGTGTAAACAATGCCTACAAAAAACAGAGCAAATCTATGTCTACACAATTAGCTACTTACAACTAGAAAACAGCTAAAATCTATGTGTAAACAATGCCTACTAAAAACAGAGCAAATCTATGTCTACACAATTAGCTACTTACAACTAGAAAACGGCTAAAATCTATGTGTAAACAATGCCTACTAAAAACAGAGCAAATCTATGTCTACACAATTAGCTACTTACTACAATGCCTACTAAGAACAGAGCTAATCATCTGAAACGAGCAAAAATATGTGCAAAAATAAAATAAAAAACCTATCCTACTGAACTGGGGTCTTACATTAGGCGAGGCGGTCTCGCTTAGCTGCTAGCGCCGGCCTCCCCTGGCGGCGCCTCCACCTCGAGCCCCTTGCCCTCACCGTGGACCAAAGATGCGGGGCTATGGCGGCCCGGAGGTCAGACTGGAAGACCGTCTCCTCGACGCGTTCGACCTGGGTCGAGGCTTCGGAGAGGAGGAGCGCCGCCTCCAGATCGGCCTCGCCCTGATGACGTTGGGCGTCCTGGCGCTCGAAATCGGCGCGGGAGAGTTGGCAAGCGATCTCCGGATCACGATCCTCCTCCTCTTCCTCGTCGTCGGAGGACGAGGACGAGGAGGAGGAGGAAGACGGATGGTTCCGAAAGCGAGGAAGGGGGCCGGGGTAGCCCGCCTGGCAGATCTGGCGGTAGCTACAATGGCGGCCAAGTGAGCGGTTGCGGCCGGAAGGGTGCGGAGCACTGGAGCCTTGACGTGCTCTTCCTGGAGTGCCAGCGGACAAGCGCCAGGGCACCGGCTCGCGGGGCCGGAGCGCCGGCGGCCTGTTCCGCACGCTCGTCCCGCAACACCAGCTGACGTTGCTGCTGCGTGAAGGCCCAGAGGGTGGGACGGCCGCGATGGCCGGATCTACCAGCGCCGACGGTGGAAGCCATGCGAGACAGTGGAGAGAGAGGAGACTGTGTGGCAGTTAGGGTTGGAAGTGAGAGTGAGAGTGAAGGGCGTAAGTTCTTATAGGCTGCGGGCTGTCGGGCTGCTTCTAATGGCAACGGAGACTACGGTAATATCCGTGTGTGATGAGCACATATCGGTAACGGAGGTAAAATAATCTTCGTTGACAACATATATTCCATATTCACCCGTTGCCTTTGTTGTGAGCCTGCCTTACGGCCCAGTGCGGGCACGCGGGGGATGTCGCGATTTTCCGTCGCCTAACTCGTGTCGTTGCCATAGAGAGGTATCCGATGTGTCGTTCTGTACTAGTGTCTACTTCTGCTATCTCGGCTGGATTGGAGAGCCCGGGAGTCATCGTCAAGATTTGCACGTGTGCGAGTACTCGGAGGCGCCACACTTGGGGCACCGGGGCGTCATCGTCGCGCCGTCTTCATCTTCGTCGCGCCAAGTTCTTCGCGACCTTGAGGTCGGCTACGTCGTCTACTTCGACAACGCTTGTTGCAGGAGCATAATCCCCGTGTTCAGTCTACAAGGGTATGTTACCGATATCTCCTCCGTTATCGCATTACTAATAGATAGATCTTTGACTAGTTTGGCATACGTTAGTTAGGAAAATTATTGTTTTCTGTTACGAACCCTATCATGTGTCTCTATTGCTTTTGCCGCTTGATCAGGGTTGATCTTTCGGGCCGCAATGTCCACCGTCACGGGTGACTCCAAGATGGTGCTTTGTTGGGAACGACGAAGTCCTCCACCCACTTGTCGATTCATGTACGCACACAAGGATGGAGGGTACGTTGACACAGAGAGTTCTGATGGAGTTGTACTTCTTGGGAGACTAGTCAAGGATATCGGTATTGTGATGAGGCCTTGACGAGAGTTTGGCGTACTAATAAATTCAATACCGATATCTCCTCCGTTCATTGAGATGAGGCCTTGACGACCGGTTTGGGCAAGGCATAACATTTGCATTTGCGTTTGTAGCGTGTGTGGTGGTTATTATTTTGATTGGCGTTGTAAGTTAGAAGGATTAGTTCTTGCCACTTAATTGGTTTCTTCTTTTTTGAAAAAGGTACACCTTTCCACTACGTATTTTAGAAGAAAAAAAAACTAACTAGTTTGTTAAGTGTCGCATGTTTTAGTTCCTATGAAGTCACTGATAATAAGAAAAGTATTGTCTAAAATGAAAGTGAGAAGAGATTGAGCTTTAAATTAGACTGAGCAATATGACATCTTTCTTTAACAATTTTTTATGTCATTTAACAAGGCTAAAAAAAAACACATGGCAATTCAAAGGACCGCACCACTATCAAGAAGCACACTAGTTGAATTGTGGCGCGTCGCGCACGACGCGCGTTTAGTGAAAATAAATGTATTGAATTTTTTTAAAAAAAGTTTACATGTGTAAGTAGTTGGAATTTTTAAATTCTTAATAGTGAAAAGTTATCCATATGTGATTTCTTTTTTATACGTGTTGTATTTTGAAATATGGAAATGCATCGGAATTTGTCGTTTAGGGTAGTTCGAAATACTTAGCAAATTTGAATGTTTGATTACGTTTGTAGGTCGGTATAAATAAATTTAGCTTCGTAATGAAAAGATATGCATTATATGAGCATGTAGCAAAGTTAATCTATAATTTGAAGAACCGCATTTGAATTTCATATTTGGAGGAAGTTAGCTTAGGTCATTTTCAAATATTTTCCAAATTGGAATGTTCAATTTAAGTCCATAACCTATTTCAAATTTTGGAACATGTTTGTTTTTAGTCTTAAGTTATGTTTGTATTGTGGATAGTTTGTATTTATTTCCCCTAAGCATGTCGCTATATTTTCGAGTATATCTTTTTTTTAGTAGTATTGGAATGCCTGAGTATTTTTTTTTTTTTTTTGTTCATTACCATCTGTTATTGTCAATTGGATTGTATATTAGGCAATGTTCAGCTACAGTACATGTAAGTATTTCGGATTTTGAAATATTTATTTTGAGGCCATTAGTAAAGTAAGTGGATTTTATGACCATTTATAAAAAATTCAACTTCACATAATTAGAGGATGTGTGTTTGTTTTTTCTATGAATGTTCACTAATTTGAAAAGTTCAAATTTGGTTAGTTTGTGCTGTAATTTTTTTTTGGGCGTGTCCATCCATTGGAATTTTTTAAAATGTACGCTCATAAATTTTTCAAATGTTGGAACTTAATAAAATTTGGGAAATTATTTTTATTTGGAATATGTTTACGGTTTTTTCAATACTTAGATTTTAAAGGCATTCAAAATTTTGTAATATTTAAATGTAGAACTTGATTGTACGGCATAAAGAGGCATCGTTTTTTTGTTCATCTTGACATGTTTGTCATATTTGAATTTGTTTTGCGTCTATTGAATGCCCAGTTTCGAAATGCATGTGAAATTTTGCAAAATTCGAAATTGAAGAAATACCGTTGCGTCTTCGTGAGAAATTGTTGTTTTGATTAAGTTTCAAATGGAAATAATATTTTGCTGGTGTAACTTAAAATATGTTCGTTATATCTATAAATTGGTTGAATTCCAAAAGTTGGCAAAATAGTTAGTTTTGAAAGGTATATTTAAAATGTTGAAATACTTCAGTTTGTATGTTGCGATTATGTGGTAAAAGTCGAATCTGAATATGTTCACATTTTAGAGTTGTGCAGATTTGGAAATTGTTGAAGTTGTATTTCAAAAGTTACAATTTTTTGTTTTTTTTATATGCAGTATTTTGAACCGTGCATTAGAAGATATGGGTTTTATGGATCTTAGTTAGTTGTCTACATTTGTGGAATTTCTGGCAGGTGGGTCCCACACATTTTCAACAAAATTTTGAAAGTTAGTATCGTTAAGTTGTTCAGATTTCGAAATTGGTTATTTTTTCTTCTTAATTTTTTACAAATGTTAGCAAATTTGAATTTCTGAAACATGTTTGTTTTCTTTGACATAAGTAGCTGGTTTTATATCTTAGGATTTTTGTTTGTGGTTATGCTGGCACGTTTATCGTATTTGAAGTTTTTTTTGCGTTTATTAAATGCAAATTTGAAAATCATTTAATTTTTTGGATTATTCAAACGTGGAATTTGTTAATTTTGGAACTGTTCGCATTTAAAAATTGCGCAGATTCAGAAATTAGTGAAATGCAAAGAGGGCTTACGTTTTAAGATTGTCCACATTTCGAAAATCGTTCAAATTGGGAAGTCATCAAGTTTTGAATATTTTTGTAACGTATTTGAATTCTTTTTGACGTCTACAAAATGAACAAATTTGGAAGGCACATGAAAATTTAAAACTTGAATTTTGATCGTATGTCATAAGTAGTCATCATTTATTTTTATGTGACCACTTTGACATATTTATTATATTTTTTTGGTGGTTATATTTAAAATTGTTGGTTTACAACATTTAGCAATTTTTTGAAATTATGTAAATAAGTTGGGCTTTTTTAAAAAAAAACTGACAGGTGGACGTCACAGTGGGCAGATCTGGCCGGAGCTGCCCGCGGCGGCGCCGTCGACGCCGGCGACGAACCAGCGCGAGCTGGGATGCGCGCGGGCGTGCGTCGGACGCGCCTCGACGCGCGCTACCCGCAGGTGGCGCGCCGCCGCGCTTTGGTCGCCGGAGCGGCTGGTGCGACGCGCGGACGCGGCGGCGGGCCAGTGCGACGGCGGCAGCGATTCCGGCCACGACGCTGCGTCCCAGCACGCGGTTCTCGGTGAGGGGAAAGATGGCGCGGCGGCGCATCCCGCCGTGTAAGCGGATCTGGCCGGGGAGGCGCGTAGTGGCGGCAGCGGGCGCGGCGGCGAGCTCGGTGCGGCGCGGGGAGAGAGAAGGGAGAGGGGGGCTCTGTGGAATTTTCTCAGTGGAGTCCCTGGGTTTCTGAGAAATTACGTTTAGGTCCCTCGCTTCGTAAAATTGAGGTTTGCGGTGCAATTTGTGGGCTTGTTTGTCGGTTTTTGGAAATGTAACCGCGCCGTGAGGCTGACATGTGGGGCCCACCACGGCACTGTTCAACACTGTTGCTACTGTAGCTAGCTACAGTGCGTGGGGGGCTGAGAGGGCGAGAAATCGCCCATCTTTCATATAGGTAGTGATGTGCCCAACTCAACATTTTTTAAAGGAAGATGGGACAGTATGTAGAAGCACCGTTTGTTCAATGACTAGTAAGGAGGGTGGTTGCACCCGGTTCTTAGTCTGTCGGAGATAATCAAGTATTTTGACACCATGTGTGTCTCACTAAAACGGTTTATCTATTCGGCGTGAGGTGATGTACCCACCGATAAGCAGGATTATATGGTCAGTTCGTCAATGTTGAAGCTTCGTAAGTTGTGTGTCGCACGAGCGCGTGTGTGCCTATATTGCACTTTGTGTTTCTCAAAAGGAAAAGAGATGGGACTAAATGTGGTTCGCTCTTTATTATGGAAAACAATGCCAAATATTATACTTCACAATGTACAGCCTCCATATATCTTGTCTAGTGTTGGCAAAACATGAATGGAAAGCTAAAAAAGTAGTTCCACTCACCTGACTACTCGTCAAAATCAGGACACATAAGACTGAATACATTACCATCCGGTGTCTAAAATGCACTCTTAGGGCAGCCACAACGTGTGCCAAATGTAGTTGTCAAATAGCAGATTTGGTTTTTGGCATAAGTTTCCTACGTTGTGGAGTTTTTTTACGCGAAATTGATATATGTTAGTGTTGGGAGGTACGGTTGAAAAGATGAGATTTTTTACGCGAATTAATTTGGTGAATAAAACATTGATTCGGCAACTAGAAATTGTTTGCGTTGGGAGGTACGGTTGAAAAGATGAGATTTTTTATGTTGATATATGTTAGTAATGGGCCCTTTTGTCATCTTTTTGGCAATGGCCACACTGTAGACTGCTAGCAAATTTTACCACGGTTTTAAAATTCCTACGTGTCAGCACACACTGTGGCTGCTCTTAGCATAGTTGGTCCACCGTGGTTGTCCAATTTTTGTGAAAACAAAGTGCCGCTTCATCTAAAAAAGCACGGTTGTCTAATTTTTGTCATAGGCGGATTATTTTAATTTTTTTCCTGATAAATTATGCTCTGCATCATACTACTCTCTATATTTATCCAAATATATGGCAATATTTAACGGATGACAATTATGCAAACTCTCTCCCAAGATACCCATAAGGGCATGTATAATGGGGTAATGTCGGACTTTTCTTAGAGATGCCACGTAAGATTTTTGCTTAGTTGGAAAGAGAGAACGAAGAGAGAGGGGTTGTCTTTCCTTAGCTAAGGGATGATCTCTTAGAATTAAGAGAAGGCTACTTTCTCCATTGTACCATATGACTTCCCTTATTGACTTATTTTAATCAATTCTCATTAATTGGTAGAGATGACAGCAAAAATAATGCATTGTATGACTAATACTTATTGCCTTCTCTAAATGACGTGATACTAAGAGAGGACTCGCCTTCTCTACCATTGTACATGCCTTAAGCATGTAAGTTGGATACATGCATGCGTTTCTTTTAGAGAGATAAGTACGGAGATAAAAAACACACTCGTACGCTAAACAAGACAAAGGGTTTCCACTAGTCCAGATTGACGCTAAGGACACCTCTTATAGGAAACAGACCTTTGTGCAACGAGCCTTTGTAGAAAGCGTTTGCAATGCGAACATGTTCGACCTCTTGGGAACTGGAAAAGCGCTGGTGGTTAAATGCGGTTCAATTTATGAGAAACTGGAACCACCCGCCACTTTTAATAAAATCCCTTCTCTCTTGCTTTCTACTATCTCAGTATGTCATAGCGATTAGCCAAATGACTCGGAGCTAGGAATCACATTAGTTCACTCCATCGCCGCTTGACAGTCCCACCCATAGCGACAGGTCCGTAGACGGACCAGAGGACGACCTGTCGCCGCCCTCCAGTCCTGATACCTAGCTCATCAAGTTTATGGAAGGTTCCAGGGAGAAGCCGAATATTGACACAGATGAGGAGTCGGCTGAGAAGGAGGAGGACGATGAGGGGGCGAGGAGGAGTAGGAGAACGATGAGGGGACGAGAAGGACGACGAGTGGCGCGAGGAAAATTGACACGAATGTGAAGTTTATTGTTGAATATGACCATAGTGGTGTTCCTAGTACTCAAATGTGTGGTTCAAATTGAGGATAAATGTTGTCTGAATTGTTTATTATTGAGTATGTCTAGTGTTGTTTTGGTACTGAAATATATGGTTCGAACTGAGGCTAAATTTTGTCCTATATTTTTCATATAAATGTCCTTAGTTTGAAATGCAAACTCTCCCTCGTGCCAAAATTTGAATTAGAGGCAAACAAAACAGTTCAAAGCCAGTCATAGCATGGTCATTCTAGGCAAAAGTGTCAAACTTTCCGTTTGGCGACTTACGGTGTGTTGTGACAAATGTGCCATGATGCAAAGGCACAATCGGACGGTTTGTTTCGACAAACGCTGGAAAATAATGGTGTCCAGTGGCAAATTTTCCCTTTACCATATCATGTTGCTGCCATGTATACTGTTTAGTACATTTTATGTTTGAGTTACACACAACAATAGGTATTTTAATCATGATTTATATTATGAAATTATTCGTGAACTTGCCTAATTATCCAACAATAATAACTGTGATCCCGTCTTAGCATTGAGTTCGCGGACATCTACTTTCCGCGAGGTATATATAGTTTTGGTACCACAATTTACATCAGATGTGCAGTTTAGTCCCACATGTTGTAAAACATGCACATGAGGTACCACAACTTGCGTTGCCAGGATAAACTAGTCCTTTTAGTCCGAAACATGCCACGTCAGATGTTGACCGAGCGAAAAATTTGCACTTAACTCCAGAAGAGTTGCATTTCACTCCTCCCCAATCCGAACCCTATGTTGGCTCTCCCGGCGGCGACGGTGACACGATTCATGGGCGCGCTGGTGGGCGACGCACTGGTGAAGTAGGCGGTGGCGGCGGCGGCGTCAGTGAGGCCGCGGAGGGTGGCAGCGCCGGCTTCAGCGAGGGATGCAGGCGTCAGTGAGGGTGGTGGCGCTGGCATCAGCGAGGGATGCATGCGTCAGCAAGGGTGGCGGCGCCGGCGACATCGAGGGTGGCAGCGCCGGGGTTAGCGAGGGATGCAGGCTGGGATGCAGGCCACGGAGGATGGCAGCGCCAGCGTTAGTGATGCCATGCTGCTTCCTGCACCGGCGGGGGAAGCAGCATGGCCTCACCATCCTACTTCACCAGTACGTCGACCACCAGCGCGATCAGGAATCGTGTCACCATCGCCGCTAGGAGAGCCAACTTAGGGTTCGGATTGGGGAGGACTGAAATGCAAAAATGCCGTCAAATCCTAACATGGAAGGACTTGGGACGGAAATTTCTTCTACTCTACTGGAGTTAAGTGCAAATTTTTCGTCCAGTCAGCGTCCGACGTGGTATGTTTCAGACTTAAAGGACTAATTATTCATGACAACACAAGTTGTGGTACCTCGTGTGCACGTTTTGCAACATGTAGGACTAAACTGCACATTTGGTGCAAGTTGTGGTACCAAAACTGTATATACCTCACTTTCCGCCTTCAGGCTCAACATCCCCGGATAAGATAACACACAGGCACAGGCACGGGCAGCAACTCCTCCATCCTGGTTTCCAGCCATGGCTACCGCCACCTCCCCGCTCCTCTCCCTCTCTTCCCTCTCCGCCTCCCTCCCTTCCCCTGCCCGGGCGCCCGCCTCGCTCTCCCTCCGCGCCCTCGCCCCACAGGCCCGCCTGTCGACCTCCTACGCCGCATTCCCCATCGGTACCGCACTTCTCTTCCTCCCGCTCGAGTCTCGTCAAGAAAGTTTCTGTTTTTTCTTCAGTGGCTGAGAATGCTTTCGTCAGGTGGGTTCGGGGCGTCGGCGTCTACCGGGAGGTGGAGGAGGAGGGGGCTTGAGGTGGTGTGCGCCGCCGAGCCGCCCAAGACAGGAAGGCAGCCGGACTCTGTCAAGAAGAGGGAGCGCCAGAATGACGCGCACCGCATCCGCAACCATGCCCGCAAGGCCGAGATGCGCACCCGGATGAAGAAGGTATGTAAAGCCCAATGGCGGCCCCATCCCTTTCTCCCTGCTTAGTGTTTTGCTACTAAAACTTACTAATTGACACTTTGCGTCTCGGTGAAATTGGGGAATCGGTGCTTTGAGGCACAGACGTGTTGCTGTGTCTGGGGGAATTGAATGGCGAGGGGGGAGACCCCAAGCTGCAAATTAACGGGGTTTAAGAGTTTGTCGAATGTGTGTTTGTTTCTTCCACTTCAAGTACATTCATTGTTCGGGAATTCGGTAACTGGTAACGGCTCGGTCAGCCACTGAATAGGGATTAATCGGTGAATCGGCCGATTAACTGAATTAATCGGTCGAGCATTAATCGGTCGAGAAAACAGGACATGACAATATTTTGGCAACTTATATATAGTTTTCCTGTGTTATTTCATACTTCACCAGCTAGCAGCCTAGCAATGAGGAGATCCAGCAACATTCGTTAACATGACAACAGAAATTAACAAGTTTTCAGCCATCAATCACATCCAGCAACATAGATCTACTGCAGCAACTAGAGCAACAAAAAAACTACAGCAACATAGAGAGAAAGAGGGAGGTTTTACCTTGCTAGCTGGTGAAGCCATGGTGGAGGAGCTGCTGCAGCACGCAGGTCGGAGCAGCTGCTGCAGGTCGAAGCGCAGATCAGCTGCAGCAGGTCGAGGCGCACATCAGGTCGAGGCGCAGACGATGGGGAGGCGCTGGATGGGAGGGAAAGGGGAGGGAGAAGGAGGCCGGCGGTGTCTGCGGTGGCCGGCGGTGGCTGGAGCTCGAGGATGGCCGCCGGAGAAGCCAGCCGCCAGGAGAAGCCAGCCGCCAGGAGCAGAACGGGCGGGAGGAAAACCCTAGCTAGTTTGGTCGAGCGGGAGGCAGTCACGGGCTAAATATAAGCCTCGCCAAAAAAAAAGTTAAATGGTGCAGCCGATTATTCGGTCTGACACCGATTAATCGGTCTGACAGCCGATTAACTGCCAGTTAATCGGCTTGACCAGTTAACTCGCCGAATAGGTGCTATTCGCGTCGGCGACCCTCCGAGCAGCGATTAACTGGGCAGTTAATCGGTGATTCGGCCGAATTCCTGAACAATGAGTACATTTCAGAGTTGCATTCTGGTACTCCTTATTGTTTATTTATAAAGCGGGGCGCAAGCCTGTTTCAAGGATTGTAGATGAATTTGATGCAGTGCTAGCCTGAAATGGATTAAATTTGATTTTGTAAGGCTGGTGGTTAATTGGCTATCAAAAGTGAATTTAGTATTATTGGAATATCGCCCACAAAACATCCGAAGAAGGGGACATACCTAATGAACCACCAGGTTTAGTTTCCTTGCTATATTTCATGTGAAATGCAGCAGTTCTGTGTAATTTTAGTAAATCTAATGGCACGTAACATACTGGTCACAGGTACAAGGACGGTTTCATCCGTACAAACATTCAGTTTTTGTATGCAGCAATCAATATCAGAAGCTTTTTTTTTATATGAGATCAAATGCCCTAAGCTTCTACTTGCTCTTTGATTAGGTTTTCAGAGCACTTGAAAAGCTTAGGAAGAAAGCCGATGCCCAACCTGAAGAAATCATTGAAATAGAGAAAATGATCTCCGAGGCATACAAAGCCATCGACAAGACAGTGAAGGTTGGCGCCATGCACAGGAATACCGGAGACCATCGCAAGTCCAGGTTGGCAAGGAGGAAGAAGGCCATCGAGATCATCCGTGGTTGGTATGTTCCAAATGCTGAACCTGCTGCCGCTGCCTAGTTTCTGAGGCAATCATCATCGTTAATTCGCAGTAGCTTCTTTCAGCACATCTTTCAGATTTTGGACAGTGAACAGACTTAATTTTCTCCATGTCAAGTATTCTGTTCATATCTTTTGGTACTGGCTATGGTGTTGTGTGCTTGTTATGCACTAGAAGCTCTGACCCAAAGCCGGGCCATCGCTTATCTTACATTCCTCTGTTGTAAAACTTCAAACTGAAATATACCTGTTGTATGGTGTATGAAGATATAGAGATAATATGTTCAGTGTGGACGTTTTCTCTTATTCCTGCCTCCCATTATGAAATGGATATGTATCTCTCACAGCTATTTTCTTTGTTACTCGAATGAGAAAATATGACTACGGAGAAGGCATATATCCCTGCCTGAGTGATGTATTGCTGTAAGCCTTTACTACAAAGCTTTCTATGAGATGGTTTTAAGTTTGTCTTGGTTTGATACCCTTTTCACATCTTTATCAGTATAATCTAGTGGGATCAAACCACTTGTTTTAGGCGCAGTACATTGTAGATTGTTCCTGATTGGTCCTTCTTTATTTTAAACATTCACACAATATTTATTATCAACATACGTCATTTCTCTTAACGGCAGACACCTGAGACTTATTCATTACTGTTACGCATAATGCAAAGTTGCAAACACATCCAAGTTCAAAAATTATTACCAGTAGTAGTGATAGTGGTGATAGCAGTGGTAATTAGGAGAGCAATAACAGTTGTAATGCAACCCCAGAAAAGACATATTTCTTCCTCTATGATAATATTAGTGCAAAGCTTTATCAATATGATCCTAAAGGGCCAAATCATGTGTCTTAGATACAGTGCAGTGTAGATTATTCCAGCCTGGTTCTTCTTTATTTTGAACATCACAAAAGATTGTTTGTCAACAAATGGCATTTGCTCTTAACCACAGCCACCTGAAACTTACTCACACTTGCACAGTTGCACCAAGTGCAAACACATCGACCTTCAGGATAATAACAGTGATGCCAACACATCATACTCCCTTGGAGAACGTATCCAGTGAAACAGGCCAACTCGTGCACCAGCTGAACCCGCGGTACATGAGCCGTTGGATTCAAAAGTGAGGGACAAGATCTATCTGCGAGGTGGCCTGATGGTACATTTGCAAACCAAACCTTCAAGTGTCTTTGAATCGAGCAAACCGACCTCACTGAACCTGTCGTCTCTCTCCCTGTTCTGTACATCTTCTCTCTCGCCGGCACTGAATACTGATGGTCCTTCCTGTAGCACTCACGACCAGGCAAGCTAGGCTTAATTTTCTTTTGCGGAATCGCCTCTCTCCCTCTCCTTCTCATGTACCTCTCTCTCTCTCACCGGCATTGAAGCATCGGTGCCAGCTTCCAAATCGCCCAGACCAGCGGCGGCGTCCTGCGATTGCGCCTATATAGCGACGCCGCGCTGTAGCTCCGGGCACATCGATGCTAGAAGGGCCTGAAGCCGGCCGGCGACCTTGCAGCTCAAGTATCTGATGGGTGTACTTCTCTTCTATTAATTCCTATATTAACGAGGTGTATGGTCTATTGGGTTCTTCCGGTTAGTGAATTTCCCCCATGCGTTTCATACCAACGGCATTGGGAAATTGGATAGAGCACCAATTGATGTATGAGATGCACTTAATAATGGTGAAACTTTATCATCGATTACAACTATCTGAGTGGAAAATAGATGAAGGGGTGTATTCTCTGTTATGATTCTTTCTTTGTATAGAATTTCCATGTACCTTTGCAAACTGTGAGGAAGGTTTCGCGTACCACTGCGGTACAATGTAAAACACTAGAGAGTCATGCATATAGTTGGTCATGTTTTCAAATTGTAGTGTTCCTGTACTAACTGAACCAAATGTCTCAGATTGCATATTAAGGCATGTGTTAGCTTTGTGTACCTTTTGGTTGAGATAAATGCTAGCTTTTCTGTGGTAATTCCTTTGATGTATTCATCACGTATTCCACACCATTCTTGTCACTTGACTGATTTTTCTTTCTCAATTTGCTAGGGCGCAAATACAGATCGTATGCTCATAAGTTTGATTTTTCGGTTCGCACATGGACATCACACAAAGATGAAAATGGTGTACCAGTGTGAAAGAGATTTTTTTGTGCAAGGTAAGGTTGGAGAGAGGTGACTCAAGGGGCTCAAGACAGGGAAATGACAAATCCTAATCGGAATTTATTTAAAAATCAACATTTCATATGATTGCTATGTCTCCATATATATGAGTTATGCACTATATAAAAAAAGAACAAAAGAGTGTGTACTGAAAAACCCCTGAAAATGTTGACAAGATCAAAGTTTACTTTATTTACATTACTTCATACAGATAAACAAGATCAGGCGTTGTTTATGTTTACATGAGGTAGTATAAATTCATAAGGAAAACTTGGCTCTATACATTTCTCCAACTTGTATCTGTAATTGCCATCACACATATCTAACAATTTGAAACAGAATATGCATTGACCAAAGCATCCAGAGGAGAAAAAATATTGGCTCAAGGAAATAACTGATTTTTGTGAGTCAAGGAAACTTTTCATATTTACTTGGAACCATGAAGTTACACTCTAAACAGATTACAATGAAACTCGGGATTCTCTCCCAACCACGCACAGGACACTCGCGTCGGTCTCGGCTGTTTGCGCAAAGATGTGTACCAAAGTTACAGCGCCTCAGCACATGACAAAGCTGAAAAACAGAAGTCCATTATTTCTGATCGTTGCTCATCACACATATGGCAAAGATTGAGAAGCTCTTGGCTATCAGTCTCTTAACACAATACTAGAGTATACTTGATTCAGAGCATAATCCAGACCCTCAAAGGAGGCCACTGCTTCGGCTACAATCAGGCTTGTTACAGCACCATAGTAACCTGCATGAGCACACAGGAAATATCCATTAGAATCCCTAATCACAACTCCTTTAGCTGCAATACTTTCTAGAGGGTAAAAAACGCCATCGGAATTAACCTTCACCATGGAGGAAGGAGGAGACATCCATTGTTGTCTGCCCACACTATGACATCTTCATGTATTTTGCCCACTGGAATCTTCAGAATTTTGTCAGCGTCCGGAGAAATCAAGCTTTGGCATACTCAATTTGTATCCCAACTTTCCCCTCTGATCCAACAACTGAGCAACTAAATGAATATCGGTATGCAACGGCTGAAAGAAATAACATGAGCTCTCCTGATCAGCTGAAAGAGACATCACGGCTTGCTAAAGAGAAATATATGCAAGTCAAACACTAGCTTGAACAGCAAACACACTTTTTCTAGAGGAGCTTGCAGGGAACATTCAGAAAAGACCTGAAAAACATGAAAAACATTTAGTTCTCGGATGTAAGTCAACAACAAAAGAAACATCGAGCCATGGTGGCCATCACTTGCTGTCATTCATTGAGGAGTCTTTTGGTCCCTATTATTTATATTCATTCAGCCAGTGTTTCTATAGCAGTAGAGAACAAATAAGCTGATCCAATAACCTACTAGCATGCAGGTAAGCAGCAGACTGCAGACATCAGAAGGTGTTACATTCAGATGACTGCAGCAAAATAAAATGAGGATCAGGAACCACTAGCACTGCTTTCACAAAGTTCAGTGTGCACTTTTATAATCAATTCTCTTTACTGATTATGGATCAAAACATGGAGCACATCACTTTGTTGACCATTCTAACAATAGCACATACAAGAATTTGGTGCTCATACAGTCACACCTGCGAGATAACTGGAGCATCATTGGTCAGGCCTATCTCCCCGTAACTAATTCCAACGAACTGGGCAAATAAGTGGTGACAAAACTGTAAAAGGAAGATGAAAACATGACCTAGATCCTTAGCTGCTACAGATGGTCGATTTCTGTGCTGCTGCAGTGTCCACGTCGGCGTCGGTACATTGACGCACGACGAGGCGCCGCTGCCTGCCGACGGCGGTGTTGGTACATTGACGCAATCATGCCGAGCTGCCACCACTGCTGCTTCAGAGGTTACGGCCCCGGGGTACGAGAGAGAGGAAGCTCGATTTGCATAGAGAGAGAGACCGGGCGAGATTTGCCTAACCTAGATCGCCTGGTACAGGAGACGAGAGAGAGACGTCTGGTTTGGGGAAGATCTGAGATCCGTCCGCTACTCTTCAGGAATTCAGTAATTCGACGGGGACCGTTTTGCAAATGTGCATCTGGTCCATCTTTTAACACGATCTTGTCCCTCTATTCTCAATCCAATGGCCCATGTTCTGTAGGTGCAGCAGGTGCATAGATTCACCCGTTTCACTGGATACGTTCTCCCTTGAAACAGAATGTTGCAGCAAGATACAAGGGTTAATCCTTTCTTTCAGTGAGTTCTCGGATCCAGTCTTTGCTGAATTTGGAAAGCTTTGTCCTTCGTACCTAGAGCTGGCAAAGAACCGTTTTGTAGCCAGAAACGCCAAGGACTGGGAGTTCATGACCTCTTTTGACAAACTGCAGCCAATTGACATCAATTGATCCGAGTCAAAACGGACTAGGGGTGATGCTTCCGAGCTCGATAGCAATCCTGTCCACCGCTGTCCAGTCGATAAGCCTATTGAGGAACAACATTAGCGGGAGCATGCAGCCGGGCACGGGGAACCTGGTCAGCCTTGGGCGTGTTTGGTTTTCCGCAGCCAAAATGACCATCTCGTATTCGTGGCCCAGCAAGGCCTGGCCCCGGAAAAACGAGGCCGCCTCGTTGTACATGTCATTTGGTTGCCCACAAAGACTCAGCCAGGTCCGTGCCTCTTCAGCCAAAATCCGCAGCCCCAGTGTTTGGTGGGCTGTGTAGGGAAACCCATGCAAAAAAACAAGGTGTTTGGTTATGTGCATGCCCACACATACTCTCACCACTTTTTTGAGTGGTGAGATTACCATTACACAATGCACTTAAAACACAGACACATTAGATAGGGTAGTACTAAACTAGCACAGATTTGTGGTGCATCACAAATTCAGCACATTATGTGCTGGTGATGCACCAGATGTTTGTCAGGGTTGTCTCCATACTTTACAAAAGACTGGTACATCACAAATTCAGCACATCATGTGCTGGTGATGCACCAGTTGTTCATCAGCAGAGGGGTTTAGTATGTACCGCCTCGCAAAATATAGCAAAAGTTCATCATCTTCACCGCATCACAAGGACTACTACTTACTCTACGGCACCATCGTCACGTCATTTACATGTAGTGCTTGCGAAGAAAGGCAGTGAACCATTGCTTCCTCAAGATAGGGCCCATGGAAATGTAGGAGGCACATACGTCTTCATTGTCCATGAGGTGGCTCAGGGCGAGTTGCAGGGACTCAACCCCGATAGGATTCTGCAGACGGATCTTGCCGAAGATGATCCTCATCTGATCGTAGTTCTAAACTGGCTTGTTCATGTACGGTTCATCCTTGGGGTGAAGCTGAAACAAAAACAGAGTTAGTGTCATAACGAAGGTAGGGAACAAATTGCTAAACTGGAAGCCCAAATGCTTACCGCGAGATGTTTGATCAACGCATCGTCATCCATCATGAAGGTAGTACTGTTCTCGCACCATTCCACTCCTTCTAGCTGCGCCAGTGTGCGCAATCTGTTCCACCTGCACCTCCACTTCCTGAGATGGTTGTACACCTGCGTAGTGCTGACTTTGGTACCGCAGAACTGAAGAACGTTCTTGCAAATGACCTCCAAAGACTTGTCTCTGATTCCTTTGTTGATGTCCACCCCCCTTTCACTAGTTCAGCCATCCTTGTGAGGACGAAGGTGGACAAAGCCGGAGGCCATGTCATTGGACCCTTCGCCACTCTCAGTGCCATGTACTCAGATGGCAGAGCGTATCCAAGCGGCTTCGCACACAGCACTGATATAGCCGACAGATCCGGGGAGGTCGGCAAGACCTCAGTGGTGGTGCCCTACGAACGATGCACATGTTAGAAGCAGAGCACACATAGCATGACATAGAGGTGTTCATAGTTGACGACCAGTTCATAGCATCCGGAGCACGCATCCAAGTTAAAACAAACACACAATCAGTCATGTATCAGAGAGACAGTGGTACAAGGATGAGATCTAGACCTTCTAGAACCAACCATCGTACCACGATCTCTCTCATACACAAACTAGGGTGGATCTGCTCACAAGGATGAAAACTCGATGTGCTTCGAACTACTCGATCTGCTAAGAACATGCTCACAGATGTACGGCACACCACACTGAGCAAGAACTACTTTTTTTTGCGAGGAACTTCCAATCTATTCATCAACTGTCAAGGCAGTACAAAAAATCTAGAAGCAACAAAAATTACATCTAGATCCGTAGACCACCTAGCGACGACTACAAGCACTAGAGCGAGCCGAAGGCGCGCCGCTGTCATCACCCCTCCATCAACAGAGCCGGGCAAACCTTGTTGTAGTAGACAGTCGGGAAGTCGTCATGCTAAGGTCCCACAGGACCAGCGCACCAGAGCAGCAACCGTCGCCGATGAAGAGAAGTATAGATCAGAAGGATCCAATTTGTAGACACACGAATGAAGATCGGATCCAAACGGATCCACGGAATACAACCACCGACCGAATCCCGCAAGATCCGCCAGAGACACACCTCCACAGGCCCTCCGATGACGCCAGAAGCACCACCAGAACGGAGACTAGGCGGGGAGGACCTTATTCCATCTTCAAGAAGTAGCCGCCGCATCATCTCCTTGAGTAGGACACAAACCCTAACAAAACACAAGAAAACATGTGAGAACGAAGCCCTCCCGCCGGCAATTACCGGGATCCACCGCGCCACCATGGCACTAAGGCCACAGAGACGAGGTCGATCAGCGGCGGCGCCGGCAGGAGGCAGGGAAACCCTCGATCGCCTCTCCTGGGAGCTGCAACACGAATGGGGTATCGTACTAGGCTTTGAGCAAGAACTACTTGATATGCTAAGAACTACACAGATCTACAAGAATCTAGTCAATCTATGCGATGCTATAGGGTTAGGGTTACTTACCACCATGGATCGACTGGGAGAACCGCAGGACATGGCGGAGGACATCTCGCCACCGAGCACCACCGAACAGTGAAGAAGATCTCGCCGCCGAGTTCTGCCGACCGGAGGAGCAGATCTAGCCGCCGCTATTCTTCTTCTGCCTTGGACGGGGGGGGGGGGGGGGGGGGGGAATGGTGGCGTGAGTTTTGGCGGTCAGACGGAGGGGGTGAAATAGAGGGGCGAAAAGGGGGGCGGTGACGGAAAAACTCCCGCCGATTTTTCGCCTGCGCGCACGAGCTCGCGCCATCTCCAAGGTCGCACGAGCTCGGCTCCGCGTTTCCCTACCCTGCACGAAGGTGAACTAGAAAAGGGTGGCTGAGGGGAAATGGCCGAATCGGCCGTTCCTAGCGGGCTTGGCTGAGGCGTGCTTTGAGGTTTGTGCGAGCCAACAACGCGGTGCCAGGGCAGGCCATGAAACACTCGTTTTTCATCCATGGGGCCTGGCCCAAGGGAATGCAGGAAACCAAACACGCCCCTTGCCAACCTCATGCTGCTCACGGGCGTCATTTCTGCAGAGAGTGCTCCTCCAAATGATCATTGGGATGGCCTGAGCTTGCATCTTGTCTGCCGTGGTAGGAATCGGTGCCTCCTGCTCGAAGCAATTGCCGTCGGACAGGATGAGCATTGGCAGTGCTGCAGTTGAGCTGCGAGCCGTCAGAGACGCTTACCTTAGTAGCATGTTCGCTGAGTCATAACACTAGGTCTGAAGAAATGGCATGCGCAGTTAAGATCTTTCATGGATTGACAGTTAAGATTTTTCCTTCGAGATGGAACAAAACTTGCATTAACCAGGACAGACCGATCACTGGATACAAGATCAGCACAAAAACTGGAGCATCGCCCGGCCATACTGCTTGGGGTTCTTGTACCAGCTCTGCGCTGTGCGATATGGGCACTATAACTTTCATCAAGGTGATACAGAATACAACACACTACTTCTACAACATGACATCAAGAGCCTCTCAAGGCCTCAAGGAAAACACACATGCAAATCTTCGTACTGAATTACCTGTATGCAAGCTTCGGAACCGAAGTTGTTATCAACATTTATACATAGTGGCATATATAAGAATCATCTATCTTAGACCTAATAACCTGCTAGGCACAAAAAGGAGACAAAATTTGCAGGTTAAAATCTCAAGCTGCGAGATTGTACTATAAACTAGGTCAAGTTTTCATAAGAATATATATAGTTGTGCAAAAGAACAGCCAGTTCTGACATTTCAATTGATTTATAGCATCCTTGAATCTCTAGTGAGGGGTGCCAAGCTCTTCCTTTCGCCTGACCCCTTCAAGGATTGAGAGATCATCATGCAGCGTGAATGGTGCACTGAAAAGAGAGTCGCACACATTTGGTTAGGTGCTAGACCTGCTAATAGAGAAGAATGGAAATTTTGGTAGCAAACAGGGACATACCCACTGAATTCAAAACGGGCAAACTTTGAGTCTTCTGAAATCTCAATTTCCACCCTTGCTTTTCTAGATGTCTGTTTAAAGATAAATGATATCAATTACACTTGTACGGATCTTTTGCTTGCCCTTTCTGCAAGACAGCATTTTGAACATCCCTAGCATGGCATAGGAATGTTATCTAAAGTAGTCACTACTCACTAGTACTTAATGTAATCTACATTGCTACGTCAGCTCCAGCAAATATAAACATGGGAATGCTGGTTGAGTAACAAAAACAATATCTAAACCAAACCATCTATGACAACCCAAATTAAACGAACATACAAGGGCAATCTGAATACAGCCAAATGTTACAGCTTAGTTCCAGTGACTGGATTAAGCATCTCCCATGATCACACAGTAATAAAAGAAAATACCTTGACCAATACGAATGGAAGGCAGATGCCATTAGCATTCTCTGCTGACCGCTGCAGTGTCTGATTACGCAACTTGATATTTTGGAGGTCATCAAACTTCAAATGAACAAGAAGATTCATCAAGCCGTATCAGATAAGTATAGAAACCCAAAGAAAACTTGCTGTATGCCTGCAAACAACTTTTACCTGTTTTTCGATATCCTGGAGGAGTTTCTTCTTGTTCCTAATCCTGTTGTTTTCCTCTCTGCGAACTTCCTTTTAAACAGAACATGGTAGCACTTAAGTCATAAGCACATAGATACTATTATCCATCTAACTTGCAAATTAAGTACAACTACTGACCTCCAACTTCTTTATTTTTTCGTATCTGTAATTCGAAAGTCCCATCCACTTCATCTCCTTTTTTTCTTTTGCAATAACTCGAAGTGCAATGAGAACATTGAAAGCATCATACACTCTTCGTCTAATATTTTTCTCATCAAACTACAAAGACAAGTATGTTTTCCTTTAGAACAAAAGTTTTCTCGAAAGGGAACAAAGAGATCCATATTATACAAGATAATAGGAACAAACCCCTTGACCAATATGTGACATGGACTTCAGCTCTGAATAAATTTCATCTGCAACCTGTAATAGACAGTAGCTGTTGAGGTAGATGAAAACCCAAGTGGGGAGAAAACAAATCAGTTCCCAACTCCCAAGCATAAATCTTTAAAAGGCGTATTATGTATCAGCAAAAATAGCACGACAGCAATGTAAATGGCAGAACGATTAATATTTCGCTTCGGGCATTCAGGATGCTCTTTGTGCCTAATAAGCCCGCCTGATCTTATATGGCCTCAGTATGGATTTCATTTTCATTTGGGCTCGACCGTCACAGGTCATACGAAGCGATCCAAAGCACAACAATATCAGGTAAGACTCCATCAATATTAAAATGGCATTAGAATGTGATTTATCATGGCCAACCGGTGAAGTATACATGTGTTGGAGGATACCTCATTGTATGTTGTTCTTCCTTTGGCTTCAACTTTTTCACAAACTGCGAAATCAAGCCAAATAATCATTAGATCAAAGTACCCGTGTGTATGTTTGTGACTCAATTACAGTACCAGGTTAGCAACTTTAGTGTAAATTCCTGACAGAAAAACATCTCCTCGAAATAAAATATGACAGAGAACCTGTAGAACAAGGGTATATCACCTCTATTGCGCGAATGAACTCACAAATTCTCTATCAACACAAGATCTAACACCAGAGTAAACTAAAAGGTAACCGCAATGAGCGATGAGCATTGAGCTATGCTTGTACATCATATGTAACAATCGGTCCCTGTATCACCCCAACATACCATGCTCTAGATGCCAACATGGCATTAAGCTAACTGACGATGTTTTCTGCCAATTCTGACATAAATTTCCTAAGTTTCAGACCAAATCCACAGGTAAGCACCAACCCACCTATAACTAAACTGTGAAGAGTTTCTAAGGTTAAAATTGATGGGAAGCAAAGCAATATTCGCACGGAAAATTCCTCAACGGATGGAAACTCAACGAAGTTCCGAACCTAATACAGCATAGGCTGACCAAAAGCATTGTTCGCCAAGGCTGAAGACGCACCCACAGCCATCCTCTATGAAGAACATCTAACCACAGATTAAATCCAAATAAGGATTCCTTTCGGAAACGTTCCATCAACAACCTAGCTATGTGTGAATGATGAACCACGCCAGTTAATTAGTAGTAAAGACTCGAGCTTTAAGCATGGCGCGTCATCTGACCTATCTTGCTGTACTCGCGGAGACCCCAACCGGCGATCCTCGGTGTCCCACCCTTCTCCTTCCTATCCTTATTCTTCTCACCCGCCTCCTTCCTTGGGGCCGCATTGCCGCCGCTGCATCAAGAAACCCACAAAGATCCCTCGCTTAAAGCCTTGATACAAGGATTTGATCAAGGAATCGAAACCAAGGGGGAATAGTGCTTACCGTTCGGAAAGCGGAGGGAGACTGGAAGCTTCGAGAATGTGCACACCGGTCAGGTCCAGTGCGGCGGGACCAGCCGCAGAAGCATCGCCGCGCGGAGGCGCCATGGCGGCTGGAGTGATGTTTCGGCTGTCCGGGGAAGAGGGAGAGAGAGAGAGTAAAGTTGCTTTTTTTACCAGAGTAAAAGGAAATTGTTACGGTACTTTAAGGAGGAGGAAACGACAGGTCACAAAAGTATCTGCCGTTCAGGATTCACACCGTTTGGCTAAATTTTGTGGTAATTTTATTATTATTATTGTTATTAATACTACTAATTAAAACTACCAACGGTGTGATACTAACGTATACTCAGTATTTCCAGATTATAAGCAAATTTCTGTCCTTCGCCAACACCTTATGGAACGTATCCCGTTTCACCTATGGTCTTTCTTGGATTCACAGGTTTAAAGAATTTAGAAAAAGTAAAAAATTGCTAGGTCTCCCTGCGCGTCATCTTGAATCTTAGAATTAGGAACTGTATGAATTGGCAACAAAATGTGCTTCGTCGCGCTATAGAAAATGCATAGGAACTCATGACTCCTTCCAAAGTTGAGTGGGAAGCGGCATATGGGAGAAAATGGTAAGGTATATAGTACTACGAATTAAGCAACTTCATAGAAATGTTTCTGATGGTTAGAATCCTATAAAAAAAACCTTAAACCAAAAAGGCCCTTGAAACATACACACAAACAACATTGAAAACATAGACTCCACCCTAAAACATACTTTCCAAAAATAGTTGTGTTGTTTACTTGTTTATTTATCTTTCATACGTTTGTTGGAAATAGTTGCCACGTCCAGCTAGCCATATAATGATGTATACCATACTTCCAGTCCAAGCTTCAAGTGGAGGAGATGCGGCGGGTTTCGCCGGCGTAGCGTTCTCGGCGACGAAGACGAAGTCAGGGCTCAGAAGGACCTGCTTGTTTTTTCCTTTGATTTCTGGGCTTTTCTGTTTGTTTCTTGGATAATGTAATCAGTTTCTTCTCCGCAAAAAAAAAACTCTATTACCTGCTACCACTCATGACTCATGAAACCACACCGGATTCTATTATGCATTGAAGTCATGGATGTGACGTGTTCCTCACCTAGATAGAATGTATTAACACAGGTTCCTCCTTTAATCGTAGCAATTCACATTCACAGAAAGGAATTGGCTTTTCGATGAATATGATACTCGCGGCGATGGGCATGTCCCAAATTATAGGAATCGGACTCTCTATTTTGGGATGAAAATTAATAGTGAATTTCACTTGAGAGTATACATGGATGCAAACAAGACATTTTTTTTCAAAAAAGGAGTCACACTCCGGCCTCGGCAAACAAGACCCATTCAGATGATACAAACAAGGCTTCACAAACATAATGTCGACACTTTTGTGTGGAGAAAACAATGCGAGACTATTTTCATGCTACATAATTTTTATTAACAAAATCCCAGAATCAAGTTTACAATAAACGAAAGATTACAAAGTGAGTTTGACCAAACAAGAAAAAATACAATGTGAGATTGACGCGTCCTTAAGCTGATTCTCTTAGTTCTTATCTCAACAGATAATCATGCTTAACTCATGCTTGGAAATGTGCTCTTCGCCTTCAAAGGTGGGCACATATTTCTAAGTTTTATAAATGCTCTAAGAAGCCAAAATATAGCTTCCATGAAAAGACACATGCAAATTAATCTTGAGGTCTTGGAGGCTTCATAGATAGACGTAGTTTAGGCCTACACCTGGGACAGGATGAGCGGGCCAGGCCCCTAATCCAAAGGGTACAAGCTACTTGACCTTGAGGTACTACTGGCCCAAGTAATAGTGGAGAGATCTTAACTAAAGTAAAGTGTAGCCCCATAGGGGAAGGCGCCTAGTCACCCGGGCGAGCAGCCATGCACGACAGGTCATACCCACACCATTCCTCCTAAACAAAACCACCCACGCTGAGGGTACGGCCAGCACTCCAGCATGGACCGCTGCCCCGCAGGTCCAGCTCGGAGGCAGGCCGTCGTGAAGGTGAAAGAGGAAAAAGTTGTGGCAGGCAGAAGCTTGTTGTAGAGAGAGAGAGAGAGATTCTGCTAGAGAGAGTGTGTAGTCCATTGGAGGGGGCGATACCAGAGAGATGACGCCCTGGGCAAGGTACCGAAGAAAAAGACTAGAGCTTCCGTTTTTTTTTTTTGATATAATTTCTGGATACATTAAACAAGAAGAGCACAAATACAAGTAATACCCAGAAACAGCCCAGCTGTTCCACAAATTACAGAGAGGCCCCTACAAAACAAGAAATATCACAGAAGACCCTGAGCCGAACTCTGCTTCTCCTTCGCGTCCGCTACTGCTCGCTCCGCCGTCGCCGCACCACTGAAAGGGGAAGCGAAGGCACTGAGAGCCGTAGCTCGGTCGCCGGACAGAACCTGTAGAGGAAGCACCTCGTTGAATTCGCCGCAAAAGCCACCCGTCGCGGACGGCGGGATCTGAAGACGGCGGAAGCCGCATCGGCGGGGGCGTCGCCCCGATTCAGTCCGACGGTCAGGCCGCAAACTCCGGCGAGAGCCAGAAAGCAGACCTGTAAGCAAACCTCCAAGAACAGCTGCAGAAAAACTCCACTCGCGCCGGAGCAACACCACCGCGCGTGGAGCAGAGGGCCAGCATCCCATCCACACCTCGCCACCACGGCCGGCCTGTGGACAGAGACACCACCACCCTCGAACGCTCTGCTTCAGGCGAGCACGACCACCGACGACCACCGCCGGGAGCAGGCCGCACCCCCACCACCACCACCACCTCCAGAACCTCCACAGACAGATCAGAGCGCACCTGCCCGCGACGAAGAGAGGAACAGAGGACAAAATCTCCACCAGCAGGCCGCCGTCTTCGCGTCGCCGACCCAGCCCGGAGGCAGAAGCCTTACTGGATCCGTCGATCCAGGAGGGACGAAACCCGGGAACTCGCCGCCGGCGCCCCGCAGAGCGCCACCGAGGTGGGAATCGAGCTCCCGCAACTTTATTCGACGGCGCCGCCGCAGTCACCACCTCCCCGGCGCCACCACGAAACCCTACACTACTATATACATGCCTCGGGCACAGATCCGGGGTCTCCCCGCTCTCCCACCGCCTCAACGGCGACCGGAGATGAGGGAGACCGCCGAATCGGCCGTCGGCGGGGACGGAAACGAGAGGGATAAGGTTTTCGCCTCTCTCGGACACTGTAGCACGGGGACGGAAACGGGTGGGTAGGAGCTTCGCGAGACGATGACTAGAGCTTCCGTTGGATGCCTGTGACCCTCCTTAGTTGCTCCAAACATTTTAACTTACTAGATTACCCGTTGCGCTATTGCGCAACTGCCGGATGCAAGACTGTATTACTGCCATAGGTTAATGAGAATAAAAAGGACTCCACATATGTGCATTACAACCAATGTCACCGAAGATGAAGCACAAATAGACAACTAATTCTCAGAGGAGATGTAGGAAGAACTGCACAAAAGACCAACACACTGAAGACACATCTTATTTTGATGTCCATGTATGTCGCAAATATACGATTGAGATTCACCGACTTCAGGGCACTATGCATAGGTTATAAAGTAGGGTACTAACTTACACTTCACATATACACATTTACTGGTTACTGGGAAAGCAACTTGCTACATTGTACGGCCAACATCCGCAAACAAAGTTACCAAACTCCATAATCCTGTGCTCATCTTCAGTGAATTCATCAGACTCAGAGTTGTAGGGATATGCATTCAGAAGGTCCTGATATGTTAGCTATGAAGGAATCCCAGCTCTTGGTAAGTTGCTTGATCTCTATATTTTTGTTAGTGACCTATTGTTGTAGATTTTTTCTCAGGCTTCGTCGTCCAGAGAACGATAGCAATAAAGGAATGTGAACGGACGATTGGTAACACCAAAAGATGGTACTCCTGTAAAAGAAAATTTGGAATCAGGCTGCTTCTTAGTCTGAACATAGGCATGCATATGGTGAAACTAAGATGTGTACTTGATACCGTGGACGTCTGAAAACCACAGCTTGATTCTTTTTTTCTTGGCTTGCAATTCTGCCTGAGCTTTAAGCCATGGCAGCCTTCGCCTAAGAGCATTAGAAACAGAACTTTGCACAATCTAATGCTGCCTAGGTATATTTTACAGCCATGCTCACATAGGCTGGTTTTCAAAGGAAGAAGATGGATCACCCCTTGTCTATCAAACCAGATATCGATGGTGGTTCCTTTGAATCAGCATGCCCTGCTGAAGAGGGGCATCCTAAAACAGAGCCTTCTACACAGATGGATTCTGGAGAACTCTCTTATCACTGAAGAGAGTATAATCACATATATCAGAGCACAATAATATAGTGTCATCATACATTACTTGGGGTAAAATCCCTGAGTCATACTAAGTCTTTGAACTGCCCAATATCTAAATCAACACGAAAAAGACGGTCACAATTTGCACCTTTTTGCTTGTAGATAAGAACAAGACTTGTAAGGTAGCTACTACAGGACGTGTTTAATCGTAGCACATACTGAAAATGATAGTAGGAAATCCATGTTTAAGAAAAAGATTTCCACCTTTGCATGTTCTCATCAGGCGACTGCATCGTTAAGGTAATTCCTTGCCAAAATTCGTTAAAAGTACAAACACGACCAGTGATTCGGGTCATCAAAATGTAACCCTTTCTTGATCAATCAGCTACCTGATGGTCTATCTGCTAACATGGATTTCAGGTGATATCTATTCTGATGTTCAACATGATATGGTCATTATTGATAGCGACATAACTCTTAACTAATTTGATTTGCGGAAATTAAAAAGCCTGTACTTTCAAAGCTACATACCTCCACTAATAGGTACTCAACACACATATAAAAACTTTCAAACCTCTACCAAGGGTGAAAGGTTTCAATCCCAGAAATACGGTAAAAAGTAACACCTGTTGTATAAAATATGTCAGTGGACCTGTTTAACACATGCAGCAAAAACAAAACTTTCGTGGTTTTAATGTGCAAAACCTCAAACCACCTAGCTAAAGAGCCATCAATGTGTTTTTTTCTGAGGCCGAAAGAAAATAGAACATAGATTCCTTTAGCAGTAACTGAAGCTACGCTACCCAACTCAATTAGGTGATTTATTTTATACGTAGAGCACTATGTAATCAGTTCAGAAGAATCTCATTAGAGGCGTTCCCAGGGTTACAGCCATCGATGGTGATCGAGGTTCCCATGAGACTTTCCGGTGAGAGCAGTTTGCTTAGTAGTTAATTTTGAAAAAGAATCTGCTCTTCAAATTGGTATAGCCAACTCTGTGTGTACTTCAGATAAAAGCAACTTTGAATTGGTACAGTCTGAAAGGCAAAAAAGAGACAACCGTCAAAACACATCCCCTGAACATCATCATCATATCCCATGAGACCAGTCCATAACTTGAACTCAGTACAAAATTACCTCCTCTGTTTGGAGACACTGCCTTGTACATATCACGTAACATGGAATGTTTGCCAAGGTCCTAGCATGGTAAGCCAAACCTTAGGCAAAAATAAAGGAAACTGTTATACCACTATACCTACGATGCTCCTAACACAACAACGGAGTGAGGAATCGATGCCTCACCTTAGAGCAGTTCACATCTTGCAGCCAAACATACAGAAAGAAGGCAATGAACCTACATCAAAAAAAGAGGATTACATATTGGCCATTAAGGTTTGTCTTTTACCTGCCCACAACGAATTGTACTATAATTTTAAGTTATATGAACGATAAGAACATATGAATCCTAGCAGAACTGAATTACACATTCTTAGAAAACACAACACTTCTATAATTACACGTTCTTAGATCATTGTACATGCTTTGCTACAAAAAAACAGATTTGACTTTAAAAGAATGACAAGCCTGCTGCCAGCTACTAAAGCAAATGTGCTTCTGCTCTTTTGAAAAGAACACAACACAACAAATTGAAGGAAGAACTGATACAATTTAATTGGACCAGATATACCTCTTTTGTTAAATTGGTGCTTCCTATATGTTTCCAGATCGCCTTAAATTAGTTTGGAGGGTGTAGTATTGTAATTTGTATTCATGCACCTGAAATGACAAAGGTAGTAGCAGAGTAACTAAGGCTTATTATACATGCTTTGATACAAAGAAACTTCCTAGGCACCGTACAAAATGCCATTCTACAGTTTCTGCCAAGCCCTGCTACACTAAACTGTGCTAGCTTTCATGAAAAGTGTTATTCTAAAAGAACCACCATGGAAGAACAAAAAATGTACAGGAGATATAGAGGAGACCAAAAAGACTAACCTTTACTGGGAGGATCGCAAAGAAAAAAGGGAGCCTTCTCCAAGAGCAGCAATGCAGGTTCAGTACAGCCTAAAAAAATAGCCATATTCCAAAAGAAAGAAACATAGCAGCACAAAGCGAATTAGCAGGTGGGATTTCATCAAAGCTACGCGCAAGCAGTGAAAAGTAAATAACCCAGGAGAAGGATAGAGACCAACCAGACTGCGCAGGAAAAAAAGACCGACTAAGACTCAGAGGAGCAACCTAAACCTACAATGGAAGGAAAAGAGAAGGATTAGCCGAGAGAAATCGAGAGCACAAGACATAGAGACCAAGAAGAGATTAAATCACAGAAAAAAGGCAAATTAGAAGACAATCTGCCACATTTTTCTTGATTGTCATAAGCAATATGACTAAACAGGAAACTACCGCACTACTGCAGCTGCTCTCATGTTCTCAGAACCCACAGGTCTGATGGCACAGAAAAGTAAATAGCTGGTGTAAAAGAGCCAACATAAATCGGCTTAAAGAAACACTATGAAGTCACCAAAACGATCTTCTAAATCACAGACTAATAGATAGAAAACCCAACCTTGACAACCTGAACAATTAGTACATGTTAATTCTCTTTAGGCCCATTATGCAGGAAAAGGTCCACTTTAAAATATATTTGACTTCAAACAGTAAATCCATGATGGAAATCAGTGGAGTAACAAATGGCAACAAGGCCAGAGCACTTAATTAAGATGCTGACATAAATAAGTATCAGTATGTAGGACACACATGGCAAAGCTTTGCATTAGTATACATGAAGATTTTCATAATCTCCCTGCACTACTCCTTTTCAATGTACTATATAACACAATCAATGAAGAATCAAGAGCAACTTATTCAGTGAAAGATTTTGCATCATCCTTTTCTGGGAATGCACATGTATGCATCAAATTTAGAATTCATCATAGGCAGACATAAAATGCAGTTCCATTAACCTAACAATACTATATATATAGCACTATCATGGTATCCTTACATCATCTGAAATCGTCCTATCGGTTAGGAGAATAAATTACAAGATAAAAATATTGGACAGTGATGGAAACAACTCATTTTGGAACGCCTTACCAACTAATCTTTGAAGTAGAAAAATAACATTGTGAGGTTTTACCCCGAAGTTTGCTGCAAAGAAGAAGATAAATCTTTAGTATGGTAGATTCAGCAATTGCAAATTTAAGTAAACATAGTAGAATAGATTGATGAAGAATTATCGGAAAACCTAACAAAGGATGCACATGTATGCATCAAATTTAGAATTCATCATAGGCAGACATAAAATGCAGTTCCATTAACCTAACAATCCTAGTGTTGCATTTGTAAAACATGTTTGTGTGTGCCTTTGTGATAGAGTGATAAATGCATGTCAGCTCATCACTTTCAGTCTTACCTTCAAACCAACATCGGAAACACACTAATCCAAAATCAAAATGGATCGGTATGTACATTATCTAGGGTAAAATAGTTGCCTTTCTTGGGATAACCCCCAAAAAAGGGAGATCTAGCTAGAAAAATATAAGGCACGGCTAGAGATATGGTTTTGAAAGGTCAGCAAGTAATAAACCAACGCTGAACCTATAAAACGATTGTTCATGTTTTGCCTGGAGTACCAATGAGTACATCCTCAATAAAACTAAACCAGCGCCGAACCTGAAACCAGACAAATTGACATCACTATGAATTAACATGATTCAGGCAAGCACTGAACAGAGAAAAACAAAACCTTAGCCGCTCACATGTCCTTGGCTGGGCGATGAGAGACAATGTGCAACTTCTTTGCATTCTTCCCGGCATACCACAATTAAGGCATTGCCGCTATCATGTGCTCATGAGACACTCCTTCATAATCACTTCTATATCATAAATTTCAATGGGTTAATTCAAAAGCACATGAAAACAAATATGACACTTCACAGATGGAGTTCTATTTTTTGAATAAAGGAAAGCACTGAACTCGATTTCCATATCTCCATTTCTATGTATAGCAACCAAACATGCATGAGAAGAGGTACAATATTTTATATAGGCGCATCATATTACGCAGAATGGTAGAGAAAAATGGGGCAACAAACAGAGAATAGTTACTGAACTCAGCCTGATATAGCGAACTTACTTGCATGTCGACCAATGGCCATTAACGGATCACCAAAATCTGAAATCCATCATGAATCATGCAAACATTAAGTCAAACGTGAAATACAATTAAGTTTTCCAATCAAATCATAAACTATATAAAACAATATTTGGTCCAAAGTTCACTCATAGGGAGTCCCTCTTCTGCACTAAACCTAGATGGGTGAGCACGAATCGCATATGGATTAACATTTTAGATTACTCGATTAGTGCTGGTTGGATTGATCACGTATTTATTCTTTGTTCCTCCAAGCACCACAAAGTTAGTACTTCCAAGCGAAGTTACATAGCAAAGCAACGCCTACTATTACCCACAAATAAAACAATATTGCTCATAGGTTATTTACCTTTTGTTCCTGAAATTAGAGAGGCACTGAGTTCTTCATGAGATGTACCATATGCCCGGCTACACTTCTCTGAGTATCTGAATTAGAGAAAGGATGCATACTTAAGCAAACGATAGGTGGAAGGTCAACAAAGACATCATTATGAGACTAATGATAACTCAACTCTGGGAGATATTCATCAAACTCTGGTAGATCTTGGTTATCCTTCTGAACTCTTTCGTTTCCCAGTGACAACAAATGCACCCATCCCATTGTCCAATTAGATAATTGCAACTTAAGGATAAGCCAACTCTACGACATTATCGGTAATCGACAGATCGCTAGCGATTTTTCTAAACTTATATTTTACTAAGCTTGTTACAGCCGCGAACCTCGCAAATCTGAAGACAGAAAAAGGTGTTTCATGTCACACAAATTCTAAAATCACGAATATGTTTCTGAATCACTATGATCAGAAATCATAAACGACACATGGATGAATAAAATAAAGGTAAATTTTATATACTAAGGACAATATTTCAAGTTCATCTAGTACAATGCACTAAGGATATAGTTTCCAGTTCAACTCCAAACCTTACTGTTTTGCAGGACAGACCATCAAACAATTTAACTAAGAAATATATGTCGGTAAAAGTATGGAGTTGCAACACGTTTTCAAATAGGCAGTAGCCTTGCTACAATGAGCTACAAAAAGCTCAAACAAATGGTTGTTCTGCTCTATCATACGAAGCATGGCTCCAGCCTTCGAGTTAACAAAGCTCAAACAAAAACTGTTCTGCTCTTTGATCAAAGCACTCCATTTGAAAACAAGAAACTTTCTCCCAAATGAACTGGGGGACAAACATAACACAAACTTCACAAAAAATTGGCATCCACCCCATTTGAAGACAAGAAATTAAGCATGCATAATTTGAGAAGGCTGAACTTGTCGCTCTCAAGAGCATCAAACCAAGCTGCACTGTTCTCTGGCAGATATGTCCTAACTATGCAGTTTACCAAATGCATGAAACAGTACTCTACCTTATGCCCTTAAATGGTTTTCCCTTTTCATCATCATATGCTTCATTCATCATTTGTAGTGCGTAAAAGCCATCACATTCAGCAACTGTCCCAATGACCTGCAATGTACAGATTAAAGAGATGAACTCACTCAAGATAAAGCAATTACCAGCCTCCCATCCATCAGGGGAAAACTATGAACGAACGTATGAAAAACACTGTTTTGTAAAAACAATACATCAACTTGTTTTCGTCGCTATGACCAAATGGCTGAGCCAAATGGAGTGAACAAAGACTCAAAACGATCGTGAGAACAAGGCCTACAAACACTCCAACTATTTCTCCTCTATTTTACCATTTAGGTACTCAAAAATGGTGATTTTCATTTCTGTATGCACAAGAACAGCAACACCCATCACTTTCCCTAATCCCTAAAAGGATTTGCTCATCCCCTGCCCTAGGAATCATGGAATCACCATGTGCAGCATGTGACAGGGTCAAGGAGGGTGGGGAAACTCACCCTTGGGGCTTCAACAGGAGAAATCGGGCAGGAGGAGGTGGGGATGTTCTCTTCTTCTTCTCCTTTTGCCTCCTCTTCTTGTCCCTTCTTTTTCTTCCAAAGATGGAGGGAGGAGGAGGCACTGAGGGGAGAGCAGCAAGGAAGCAGCAGTTGGGGAAGGTAAAGAAAAACAAACCGAGGCAGTACAAGGACGCTCAGGTCGTCTTCTCCTCCAATTCACACAGCTTCATTGCCGCTCCCTGCGTCCACTTGCTCCACGGCGGCTCCGGCCCATCACCCTCATCAAGCTTGTCGACGCCCGGCCGCCGCTGTCCTGCCAGGCACCGCCGCCCTGCCCGGCTGCCGCCCTGCCCGGCCACCGCGGCCCGGTCACCCGCCGCCGCCATGCCCGGCCGCCGCGGCACGGCGGTCTCTCCCAGCCTGGCCGCGGATTTGCTGTCGCCGCCATCTTGAGAATGAGGAGGAGAAAAGCATGGGAGGGGATTGGGGAGGGAGACGGGAATGAGGATTGGCTAGGGTTTCACCTCGAACCTGCTTTTGTCCTACGCATGTGACAAGCGGACAGTAACACGGCTCTTCGCGCGCGGGAAGAGACGCGCCCTCTCGCGGCGCGCGCCGACGATCGCTGAACACCCGGACCCGGATAAACTTGGCCCCATCTGTCATGGACTGTGCCCCTCAGTCGAATAGTAGCAAAAAAACTAACCGCATCCAACGGCCAGAGGTAAATCACGTAGGCTTTTTACCCTGTTCAAAGCCAATCGAACGCAGCACATTCAACAGGAGGGGCAAGTAGGGGGAAACGGCGGTACTCTACGGGCCTTTATAGAAGAGATGTGCATTCATGGGGAAGGTGTCTGCTACTGCCCCCATAAATCATGCCCTGAGTCGCCATAGATGATATCACCCATACCACTCTATGAGACAGTGCGGCGCTTTGATTTTTTTCTGGAGTGCATGGTGCCATTCCTTGAGACCGCGCTTGTCTCCATCTCATGTGTGCGCTCTAGCGTCGTTCCCTTCTTCCTAGACAAGAGCTGGAGGAGCACGTATTCTGGAGAATGAACCGCCCACCAACCACACAATGGTGCGATTACAGAGAAGGTATGAGAATCCAATCTCATATAAGGGTTTTTCACTTTTGCCTAGCTATGTATATTTGGAATTATTTAAAACTAAATCAGAGCACTGCAATGTTGATTTTGATGCACAATCCGATGGCATCCCGCCATATAAAGATCCATGTATATGGTCTAATCTAAAGTGTCAGGCGGGAACCGAATGGGAAACTTCGTATGTATAGCAGTGTTGTTTTAGGTGTGTTGAATCTCGTCTCCTACTTTACTAATAGTGCCAGCAAGTACAATACTAATTACAGTGGCATCGGGCACCTACCTATTTAAATTTATGATACTATTACTTGTTTTGTAGCTCATGTTCAAGTCACTCCCGTCCCACTTCTTCATACTAATCAACACACCACACCTAAATATGCTCATATCTTTGTTTCAAGATGATCACACACATGGACTTCTTTGTTTCAGGACATGTTAATTAATTTGTTCCACACTTGTCAAAGTTTCACTCGTAAATATATGCACATCCTTTGTTGGAGATATGCCCTAGAGGCAATTAATAAAGATATTTTATTTATCATATCTCATTTGTTCATAATAAGTTTTGTATCATGCTATAACTGTATTAAGCGGAAACATTAATGCACGTGTGGTATGTAAACAACCAGGTCCCTAGTAGCCTCTTAACTAGTCCATTGGACAACCGATGATCAAGGTTTCCTGATCATGGACATTTATGTCAATTGACAATGGAGTTATGTCATTAGGTGAATGATGTGATGGACACGCATCCAAGATATATAGAAATGTAGTGTTCATACCTTTGACCATGAGATCGTATTTAATCGCTGCTTCTGGAAGGTGCTTTGATTGCATCAAACGTCATGTCTTATCTAGCGTGACAATAAAGGTGTCCCTTTCGGGTATCCGAAGGAAGTGGTCGAGGCGAGTGATCAAGAGCGGTATTTGTCAATCCACATAGCAGATATATACTCTGGGCCCACTCGGTGAGATTACATCAATAAGCTTGCAAGCATGTGACTAGGTCACGGGGATGTAATATCACAGACGAGTAAAGATAGAATTGTCGAGTGACGAGATCAAGCTCGGTAATCGTGATACCGGAGAACGAGTCTCGGACAATCTAAGTATCGCTAGGCAAAAGGTTGAAACTGGACGTCTAAGGTTCAAACGATAAAAAGACATTCGTGGACGCACAGGGGCTATCACGGCAGTCCAGCCACCGCTGATAGTCATTGATCGGAGAACGTGTCTCGATCATTTCTGGAGTGATCCCGAACCGTAGGGTGGCACACTTAAGGGTAGGCGACGGTTTTATATAAGATTAGATATCGAAGAGAAAATAGAGAAGGGTTCTGAAATGGTTCCGGGACATATCCGACGGAGTTTGGGGGCCGACGAAATGGTTTTCGGAGCCGGAATAAATTATATAATATGTATTTAATATTAATTAGTATAATTAATAGTTAAATATATTTTATTTTAATTATTTTCAGAATTTTAAAGGGCAGCCCACCTAAATGGGTCTCGACCAAAGGGAAAAGGCCCATAGGGGGGAAACTTCCCCCATGGTGCGAATTGGGTAGGGGCAACCCTAGGTGGGCCCACCTAGGGCCGGCGCACCCATTTGGGCCGTGGTGCCATGTGGGGTTTAGTCCCACATGGCTTAGCCACCAAGGGTGACACCCCTCCTCCTCCTTTAAATAGGGATGCCCCATGCCTTGGAAGATGACACCATCCTCTCTCTTTCTCTCATCCGTTTAGACGTGACTCCGCAAATGGGGCTACGCACGGTTGAGAGAGTTCTCTCCACCATACGCACACCGCCATGCTGCTGGGTCCAAGTCTTCGCTTCCGCTACTTCGCTGGATCTGGAGCCCGGAGGTCGTCGTCTACACCGTACGTGTGTAGAGCTACGAGATGCTACACGTGTGGCACTGGAAGTATGCCTTCTTCGTCTACACGACCTTGAGGTCGGCGTCGTCGGCTTCATCAACAACGCTTGTGCGGGAGCGTAATCCCCGCTTTCGGTCTACAAGGGTATATACACCGATCTCCTCTGTTCCTCTATATCTGCATAATCATAGATCCTGGCTAGTTTATGGTTATCGTTGTTAGGATTTTTTTTGTTTTCTGCCCACGATTCCCTTCATCCTTAACCCATGTTGGTACTTATTTGGCCAAGAGATTAGTAGATGATATTGATATCGAGACAATTCATTAGGAACTTTGCTTATAAGAATGTTAGGAGGTTGTTCGAGAGGCAAAATGTATATGAAAAGGGGGTAACTACTCGTAGTCGATTAGCAAACTTGTATGGTCATCGCTCGTTGATTTCTTGTCTTGAACCCCATAAGGTATATGAGGCGCTCGACCCGAATTGGATCAAAGCATTCATAAGGAATTTAACAATTTCGAGTGCAACAAAATATGGTCCTTAGTGGAGATACCGAAAGATAGAAGACATAGTGTCACAGAGACCAAATGGATATTCGAGAATATGTGAGATGCTAATGTTAAAGTTATTTGCAACAAGGCGGGATTGGTGGCTCAAGTCTACATCCAAATCAAGGGAGTCGATTATGGTGAAACTTTGAGTCCGGTTGCTCGTATTAACTCTATTTGTATACTGCTTGCATATGCATCTCACCATAACTTCAAGTTATATAAAATGGATATGAAAAGTGCATTTTTTAGTGGTACCTGAATGCGTTTATATATGTTGCACAACCACGGGATTTGAGGATCCCAATTTTCCTAACCATGTATATAGGTTCCACAAAGTGCTCTATGATCTCACTCTTTTTACTAACAGAGTTGACATAACTTTTCTTGTAGACCGTGGTATGATCACCTTAAGAATTTCCATGTAGACTGTGGTTTTGATGTTCGATAAATCGATCCCACTCTTTTTACTAAAAAGGGTTGACATAACTTTTCTTGTAGACCAACTATATGTTGATGGTATTATTTTTGGTTCTAACGACAACAAGTTGGGCCCTCCACTAATTTGCCACTTCTTTTTTTGGTGGCTTCAGACAATAGAAAGTTTGCTAAGCTTGTGATGCTGATTTCATGGGTTATCTAGCGCGAATGGAACGAGAGTTTTTTTGCTAATCTTTATAGGCCAATGCAACGGGTTATTTTTTCTAAAATGGAAATCCAACAAGTTATTGACAAAATCAAACCCGATGTGGGTCATTCAGCTTTGGGGATTGGTAGTCTTTTCTTTTTACCAAACTAGCTGGGTGGCCCGCGCAAACTGCGCGGCTAGCAATGTTATTATTTGAATCTTCATGTCTAATGTATTAATGTTCTTCCTGATATCATTTTTTTGGAACATTTATAAAAAATGAAGAAGTAGAAAATAAATTTATTTACGATTTTGAATTTACAAAGCTTCCCTACAGCTGAATACAAATTTTACGCATGGTATACATGCTAAAATTGAGTAGGGAGGGCTATGACATTTAGCTCGTATTCTTTCGACAAACTCCAACAATCAATTATGTTTCATCACAATGGAATATTATTTCTATCTTTAGAAACATTAACAAAGATCGGTGATGTACGGTTGTATTCATTAGTGACATCCGGTAATGATTACCTCCTTTTTGATAAAAAAATGTGCATTCTCAAACGTAAGCGTCTATTAATTTTTTTATGGTTATAAAAAGGACGTGGACCAAGATGTGTGAGTTCGGCTTTCATACATGGGGTGAAATAATTAGCTTTAAAAACATTGCATATGGATAAGTAAGCTAATGAATCTATTTGATAAATATTTTATTTAGTTTTGCTTGTTTCCTCCCGAACTCCTCCCATTACCATGTATTCTATAATGTCTTGCTGACCGAGTTTGTATGCACACATCGACATACGTGCTTTTTGGGTGTATGCGTTGTCTCTTACCATCCTTGTATAATCATGCTCTGACATACTAAATGACCATTGACCTTAAATCTTAGCCTACCTTTTTCTCTCTTAATCCCGGTCAGTTACTTCGGCATCATAAGTCTGAAAGTGTAATCGTGCTGTTTTGGGTGTATGCATTGTCTTTTCCCATCCTTGTATAATCATGCTCTGCCATACTAAATGACCATTGACCTTCAATCTTTGCCTATCTTTTTCCCTATTAATCTCGCTCACCTATAATAATATGCAAGAACTAATCAAAAAAATGCAAGAACCGTTCAAATTCCACTTAATGTTGATTTTTTGTACCTTCCGAGTTCTGACACATCTTTTACTGTGATTCATGCAGCTCAACTCACCATGCCACCATGCCACCATGACACCCTGTGAGTAATATGACATCGGATAGAAACTCAACATATAGTCAAGAATTTATTAAAAGATTTATTATTGTGCTCTGCATTGACCTTACCTAGATCATACCATGACACTTGTGGTCCTTACGTGTAATACATGCGGATATCTTACCAGCTATACCTCGAATCCATCCTTTCATCATGCAGCAACATTCTCGTACAAATTACAATGCAGTGGTTGCATCCTAACATGCCTGGTGGTGTTGGTGGTCGTCAGCAATCTTATTTGGTGTCTCAAAAACTCATCGTCAGTTAAGGGATCGAAGTTGTAGTCGATCCAATGTAGCAGGCACGGCAAAAGCTTGTTCATTCAGATGCCATGTGCTTGCGTCCCAAACAGGTCCTGAATTCCCGATCCGAGGCGCCATATAGCTAAATCGTGGAGACTTCGCTGGTGTCGAGAGCATGTGGAAAGTCACTCCGACGACCAAAACGATTCTCCTCTGCTCTCCATGCTACTGTTAGGATGATATTAAGAGAGAGAAAACAGTGTTGCTAATGTTCACTGTTAGAATGATTCTACTGGTTCTAGTAAATTGTACTGTTAGCTAAAATAACCTTGTAGTCCCTAGTCTGGTGCCACGATTTCACGTTGTGCATGGCAGCTGATCTCTCTCCTCCTGTCACGGCGGCCTCTCTGCTCCAACATCCGCCTGTACGTCCCGGTAATTCTGCAGCTCCCGCGGTGCCAACTTCACGTCCTGGTCTTGACGATGCCGAGTGGATTCAGATCGACGCCTGCGTCGTTTAATTGTTTTACACGATGATCTTCAGCCATTGCCGGAAGTTGATGTGATGGCGTCCATGTCGTGCCGTCGATCTTCCGATGCACGCCAGAGTTGTTGGCGGGTCTTTGATCTGCCATAGGGTGCGTCCCTGTCGTGCCTTCGATTCGTCCACGTCTTATGTGCTGATTTGATTTGCTGGGCGTCCTCCATGTCATATTTCTCCGTCCATCCTCGTGGATCATCCGGTGCTCCATGTCTGTCCCTTTCATGTGCTCCGGCCGCCGGCATGGACGACCATGCATGGCGTCGCCCTCGAGCTCCTTGCCTCTTCTGACCACCTAGGAAGCTTCGTGGTCTGTTCCTGCTCCCCCTTCGGATCTCCCTGGTCTCCCTCTGGCTCGCATTTGTACTCCCATCGTGTCCCGTCGCCGTCGGTAACACCGCCTCTAAGAGCTCGCCGGGCACGCGCAGCCCCGCGGGCTTGTCAGGGACGCCATCCATGTCTGCGAGCGCCACCTTGACCTTGGAGATGGCACGGCAGAACGCGACGCATGTGGCCTCGTCAAGAGCAGACGAACTCGCGCCTGCTCCAGACTCCATCAAGGAGAGCGTGGATCCGTCCAGCCTCTCTAAGGCGTTTTCGGCGTGCCGGCATGCAGATTCCGACGATATGCGTGAATACCAATCTGATTCCTGCTCTTAGTTGGGCATGGCGGCTATCGCTCGAGACCTGAGAATTTCGATCGGATCGAGCCGGATAGTTGTTGCGCCCAATCGCGGAAGACGTGATGCATATATTGCGAGTATTACGTGACGTGCACGAATAGGAAATACATGGCTAGCTGAGTCGTACATGCCTTTTTTTCTGTGACAGCTTCTCTGTATTTGACGATGGATCTCAACCATTAAAATATCATAACGTAGAAGCTGATTAATCTTCACCGTCTATTGTTTGTTGTCTTAATAATATAATAGATAGATGTATGTCTAGTAGCGGGTGAATAGTTTAGGTTGTCTTTATAGTGTTTCTAAGGGTGGTGTAAGTTCATGTCAGCGAGGTTTCCCTTGCGTGCTTATACTCTGGATATTCCGTTGGCCTTGTCAGTCCTCTTGCATAGTCCGGAAAAAATCACTAACTATATGAAAGCTGAGCGATTTCTCGCTCCCTCAGCGATCGGGCACTGTTTCTGGCAACAGTACGCACTGTAGCTAGGAACAGTGTTGAACAGTACTTTGATCCGCACCGTCGCCCAACGATCGAACGCCCCTCACCGCACCCCGTGACGGTTTTGCAAAAAAAACCTCACAAAACGAAAAAATAAACCCACAGTCCACAGTTTTACGAGGAAAAGGACCTATATGATATTACAGCAAAACCGAACATCTTTTCTGCAAAAGCGTCTAGACCGCCCCCCTCTCTCTTCTCCGCGCGACGCCGGAATCCCCGCGCCGCCGCCGACGCGCGCCCCCGCCGCACCGTTGCTCCCCGGCCAAATCGCTGCACACGGGGAGCTTCGCCGTCGCGCCTTCTCCATCTCCGTTCACGCTCGCGTGCTGGGGCGGCCGAGGCATGCCGGATTTGTCGCCTCCGTGCCTTCTCTCCTCCGCCGCGTTTTCTCGCCGCCGGCCACGCTACGGCGACCTAAACGCAGCGGCTCCGCCGCTTGCGGGTGGCTCGCCTCCGCGCGCGTCCCACGCGCTGACCCACGCGCTCCAAATCGCGCGTACGCGTCGCCGGCGTGGTCGCCGTGCCCGCCGTGTCCATTGCTGGCGTCAGCAGTGACGTCAGCTGTAGACCCACAAGTCAGATTTTTTTTTCCGAAACAGTTTCACAAATTGCTAAAAATCCGACATGTGGGCCCAGTTTAATTAGACAATTTCCAGAAAAATTTAAAACCGTTCAAAAATCAAAATCTCTGAGTATATCCACAGAATAAAAATATGGATAATACAACAAAATAATCAGAAAATTACGTGCTAATTACTTATGCCACAAAACAAAACTTTTTGAAAATTCAAAACTTTTAAATATTTTGAAATATTTGAAATACATTTTCCCTAATTACAATTAAAAATTCATGCCAACATACGAACATATTTAGATACTTCAGCTCGCTAAATATTTGGATATTCTCTAAACTATATACAAAATGCTCAGAAAAAAAACAACGCTACCTACATATAATAAAACAAAAAACATAGTTGTACAATTCAAAATTGTCAAAATTTGGATGCAACATAAACGAACTTTCCCCATTTGTTAGCACAAATCCAAAAAATATGAAGTACCACTAACTACATACTTAACTTAAATATTATATGGGAAAAAGAAGCACATTTCAACATTTCAAATTGCTGAAATATTTGAGGTACCCCAAAATATATCAACATGCTCGAAAAAAAAATTTGATACTTACTAATGCCAAAATACAAACAAACTTAAACAATTCAAATTGCCTAATATTTGTATACATTGTAGGTGCACTTCGTGTAATTATGGACTAAAATTTAATAAATGCTCACAAAATACATTTCCTCTGATTATACTACGCAATCAAAAAAATAGTACCAATCATTATTTGCACTACTTATGGCATAATGCAAACATATTTCAAGATTTCAATTCGACGAATATTTGGAGAAAATCCAAATTAATTCCCTCAAATTATGGATTGAATTTAATACATGTCCATATAATGTATTCCATTTAATTATGGAGTTCAATTAAATTTTTGAGGAAAAATATGAACTTATTATCTCTTCCCAAGCTGTTTAATATTCAGAGATAATTTAGCTGAAATCTCCCTAATTATGCACATAAAATTTAAAAATGCTTCATTCACTAAATGTTTGCAGAAAATAAAAATCCATTTCCTTTAATTATGGATTGAATTTACCGAATTCCCTTACAATACATTTCCTCAAACTATGGAGTTAAATTAAATATTTCGATATTTATGATAAATTACAAAGATACCTAACCATTCCAATTTATAGAATTAAATTAATTCAACGAATGTTGTTTGTTTACAATAATGCACATTTTAGTACGAACATGCAGAGAAAACAAGAAGTTTTTTTCTTCCATCTAAGTGATTTTTTTACTTAATCTTCTCAATTCTAAACCATTCCCTTAATACGCTTTGGACATCTACAATACTTTAATAAAGCATTGTTCGCAAAATATTACAACAACATATCGCCAATAAAAATTTAAAAACTAACAAAGGCGCGTCGTGACGACGCGTGAAATTCCACTAGTATCTCATGTAATCTCCCTCGTTTTCTCTGTCACATTCACAACTTTGAATGATTAAAGTGTGTATTTTTCCTTCTCGAATTATGCAGTACACTCCAAATTCTCTATAGCTTTCATGTTCTTTAGTTTTCTATATTTCTTTTTTTACTTTTTTCTAAACATAACTTGACTTGTAGGTTTGAATCATTGTGTTCTTTGCAGAAATTATTTGTTTCTCAGAAAACACCAATCGGCAGCTGCATATGAAAGTTCCAGTGTCAACAACGATAGGTTGTTGCAATAAACTGCTTCGATTTGACAATGCTGACAGGCAGACTAGTTTGCTTGTCACATTAGGTGAAGTTGAGAACCGCGTCACTATATTTTACCCAAGCCGTACTACCGTGAACCGAACAATTCATTTGCAGATTGCAAGTACACGAGCTGCCGACTAGTAGCAAAAAATAAAATAAGTTGAGACGTACAATTCTTGCTCAAAGGAACTGAAAAAGATTCAGAAAAGGAAATAATATGCATGAAAGCTGGATTTTTTTTTTGAAGTAAGAACGGGAATCACTTGAACGGATGAACATGATTTATACACGAACAAATTGATGTTTGCAGTGGCAACATCGAACTGTATATACGGTGGTGCTGAATCGATGTCCCCTCTCGATCAGACGATGGTGCAGGTGCCGGGGTGGTCGTCGATGGCGTAGCAGTAGGGTTGCGGCGGGTAAGGCTTGGGGCAGTGTACCTGCATCGGCGGGTAAGGCTTGGGGCAGTGTACCTGCATCAGCGCGGCGCACTCCTTCTTCTTCTTCTCCTCCGCCTCCTTCTCCTTCTTCTTCTTCTCCTCTTCGTCCTTCTTCTTCTTCTCCTCCGCCTCCTTCTTCTCGTCGCCCACCGTCACCACTGTCGCCGGGTGCTTCGCCTTGCGCAGCTTCGCCACCACCTTCACGACGTCCACATCTCCAACCACAGTCAGCGTGCTCTTCTCCTCGTCGAACGTCAACGACTTGATCCCTGCCATTGAAGGAGATGACTACCCGGTAAGTATAACGAAGAAAAGAAAATCATGGCGAGAGAGAAAAAGAGAGGAAAGACCTTTGATCTTTGACACAATCTGCAGGGTGCAGGATTTGCACTTCTTGCAGACCATCGGCACCTTAAGCACCATCTGGTTCAGAGCAATCCATGGTGACTAACCAATAAAATTTCTCGAACTAGCTAAGGAGGAAGGAGGGAATTAAGAACACGCAAAAGAGAGAAAAGAACCTTCATCGTCGCGGCGAGATTAAACTAGGATACTTGAAGATCACTGATAGGTGTACTCAGTAAGTCAGTATATGTGCCTGTAAGAAAGCTCTCCCAAAAGCTTCCTCTCGTAGGTTAGCTTTATACACGCTGTGAGGATCATGTAGTACGTACATATTCCACAGTTTCCACTGGACTTGGTCAATGGTAACAATCATTGCGACAGTGCTAGATCAATTAACGCAATTACAAAAATTCAAATCGTTTATTTTTTTGCGAGGAGAGTTAAATAAATCTAAGTCAAGTACCTAGTGGTAGTAGTAGGTGCAGCAGCCAGCAGCTCATGTCAGGATAAGAGAACCGTAGGGTTGTTAGGTTAGTTAGTTGTTAGCTAACTTCATGTACACGAATCTGATCTAAAGATAAAGATCAGATCGTCATCTCTTTATCTCTTCGGTTCTGTTGTAACCTCCCGATGTAATCTTGCCAATGTGGCCTCTATATTAACACGCAACCGAGCCCGAGGTCAAGGGCATCGTTCCACCAAACAATTCACGGAACATCACATGGTATCAGAGCCACCCTTCCAAAAATACATCTAATGAGCCTCGTTCCCTCATCCTCCGCAGCCGCCGCCGCCGCCATGAACGGCACCGGCAACCTCCCAGGCAATGACGCGGGGACAGCCCTGACAAGGGAGAACTTCCTGCTGTGGCAAGGTCAGGTGTTCCCAGCTGTGCGTGGCGCGCAGCTGATGGGGTACCTCGACGGATCGGTCCAGGCTCCGCCAGAGACGATCACCGTCGACCATGGGGACAAGGGCAAGTCCGAGGAGCCCAACCCCGCCTACGCGACATGGATCGCAAAGGATCAGCAGGTCCTCTCGTACCTGATCCACAGCCTCTCGCCAGAGATCCAAGTGGCCACCATCGGCATGACCTCGGCGGCCCAAGTCTGGAAGGCGATCAAGAACATGTTCGCCACGCAATCCAGGACACGCATCTCCAACCTTCGTGTCGCCCTCGCCAACACCAAGAAGGAGAACATGACCACGCCGCAGTTCTTCTCCAGGATGAAAGGACTAGCGGACGAGCTCGCCTCGGCGGGCCGCACCATTGAAGAGGATGAGCTCGTTGAGTACCTTCTGGCGAGACTCGACGATGCCTACAACCCGCTCTTCGCCGCCATTGGAGCCAACCCGACGGCCAGCCTCACCGTCAGCGAGCTCTACGCCCAGGTCATGGCGCATGAGAATCGCATGGAGATGCTCAGCAGCGCAGGAAGACACTCCGCAAATGCTGCCGCCCGAGGACGCGGCGGCCCACATCGCGGTGGTCGAGGTGGACCATACCGCGGACGCGGAGGTGGCCGAGGCTACGGCAACAGCCGTGGCCAGATGCAGCCGCACCAGCAAGGAGGCAACGGCACCAATGGACGTCGCAGAGGAAGAGGCAACTACAGGGGTGGTCGTGGAGGACGCCCTGTCTCGGTCTGTCAAATCTGTCAGAAACCGGGACACATCGCGTCCACCTGCTGGCACCGCTATGACGGTGATGAGGAAGAGGAAGAAGAAGAGAGGGGCGCGCACGTCGCCTCTTACGGAGTTGATCCCAACTGGTACTCCGACACCGGCGCCACCAACCACATCACCGGTGAACTCCACAACCTCACCATGAAGGAGAAGTACAATGGGCGTGAGAAAATTCACACGGCCAATGGACAAGGTATGAGTATTAGTCATGTTGGTCATGCATTTGTTGATTCCCCATCTAAACAATTACATCTTCAAAATATTCTCCATGTTCCACATGCTACAAAAAATCTTGTCTCTATACATCGTCTCACAAGAGACAATAACGTTTATGTTGAATTTCATCCATGGTGTTTCTATGTGAAGGATCAGGCAACGAAGAAAATTCTGCTTAAGGGTAGATGCGAGAAAGGTCTCTATCCATTGGTGTCATCATCAAGCAACAATAAAGAAGTCCTTAGTGTCGCCAAGCCTTCAGCTACAAGGTGGCACGATCGTTTAGGCCATCCTTCGTTTAAAGTCGTTCAATGCATTCTTAGCAATTATGAGCTTCCTTGCTCTAGTAAACCTAGTATTGAGTCTATTTGTGATTCATGTCAAAGAGCAAAAAGTCATCAACTTCCTTATATGAGATCCACTAGTGTTTCCACTTTTCCCTTAGAACTTGTGTTCTCCGATGTGTGGGGACCAGCACCTACTTCTGTTGGTCGATTTTCCTACTGTAAGCTTTATTGATGACTTTAGCAAATTCTCATGGATTTATCTCATTAAGAAAAAATCTGAAGTATTTCAAATTTTTCAGAATTTTCAAAATCTTGTTGAACGCAAGTTTGATAGAAAAATAATTGCTATGCAAACATATTGGGGTGGAGAATATGAAAAATTAAATCCTTTCTTTCAAAGAGTTGGAATTTCTCACCATGTCTCTTGTCCACATGCTCATCAACAAAATGGCTCCGCCGAACGCAAGCATCGACACATTGTAGAAGTTGGTCTAGCTCTCCTCGCAAATGCATCCATGCCACTTAAGTTTTGGGATGAAGCCTTCTTAACCGCCATCCACCTCATAAACATGCTTCCTTCCACCGCTATCAACCATGAGACACCCACCGAGAGGCTTCTTCAAGAAGTCCCTGACTATTCATCCCTTCGTGTTTTCGGATGCGCATGCTGGCCAAACTTACGACCCTACAACAAGCGTAAACTTGCTTTTCGATCCAAACAATGTGTCTTCCTTGGCTATAGTACTATGCACAAAGGAGTCAAATGCCTAGATGTTGCTTCAGGTCATGTCTACATATCACGCGATGTGGTCTTTGATGAGACAGTTTTTCCCTTTGCCAAACTCCATCCTAACGCCGGAGCTCTCCTTCGACGAGAAATCCTTCTCCTACCCGAGTCACTTCAAAATCCTATGGCCTTAGATCAAGGGGGCAACAATGCAATGATCTAACACCTAATACTCCTGCTGTTTTTGTTCCATTTAATACTTCTCCAATGCAGCCGCAGGATTCAGAAAAAAATCTCGTGCAAAACAGTGCTGAAATGGGTCAAAATGAAGCTAATCTTCACTTGTCACAAGATGACAGCCAGGGCGCGGAGCACGGAGCTGATTCAGGTGCTGAATCCTCCTCGGGATCTGACGCCATGCACAGCAGCAGCAACGCTTCATCGTAGCAGCCTCCGGCGCAGTCGAGCCAAGAAGCGGGCGCCACGTCGCCTGGCTCTTCGACGAGCGAAGAGGCGAGCCATTCCCGCGTCGACACGATCGCATCAAGCCGGGTCCGTGCTGCAGCGCCAGCGCGTGATCACCCGACCGGCGCATCTTCCGATCCGGCCGAGCCAATGGCTGGAGCTCCCGCTCCCGCGCGACATCCACGCGGTCGTCCACCCGTGCGAGGCACGCGCCAGCAGCGACAGGGGGCATCTGCTCCCCTGGATCCGACAGATCATCAGCCCAGATCTTCTGCGGCTACCAATGCTGCAGACGATTCTGCGTTACACCGCACCAGATCCAAAACTGGAAACAGTAAGCCAAAACTTTACACAGATGGTACAATTCGTTACGGTTTATCTTGCATATCTGATGAACCTGCAAATTTAGAAATAGCTCTAGCAAATTCTAATTGGAAAAATGCAATGGATGAGGAATATAAGGCCTTAGTCACAAATAAAACTTGGCACTTAGTTCCACATAGAAAAGGCATCAATCTTATAGATTGCAAATGGGTGTATAGAATTAAAAGGAAAGCTGGTGGCACAATTGACAGGTACAAGGCTAGATTAGTAGCAAAAGGTTTTAAACAACGATATGGCATAGACTATGAGGATACTTTTAGTCCTGTTGTTAAAGCTACTACTATCAGACTTGTTTTAGCTATTTCAGTTTCCAGAGGATGGAGTCTGAGGCAATTAGATGTGAAGAACGCGTTTCTTCATGGTGTTCTGGAAGAGGAAGTGTACATGAGGCAACCTCCTGGCTATGAAGATCCAAGTGCACCATGTCATGTGTGCAAATTGGATAAATCTTTGTATGGTCTCAAGCAAGCACCGAGAGCATGGTTTGCTAAGTTGAGCTCTAAACTTCAAGAACTTGGTTTCATACCATCCAAAGCTGATACATCATTGTTCATGTTCAACAAGGCAGGTATCACCATTTTTGTGCTTGTATATGTTGATGATATCATTGTCACTAGCTCCTCCAACAAGGCTATCTCTGCACTTCTTCATGATTTGAGTAAAGCCTTTGCACTTAAGGATTTAGGTGACCTGCATTATTTCTTGGGCATTGAGGTTAAGAAAATTGCTAGTGGTATCACTCTAACACAAGAAAAATATGCTTTGGATTTATTGACTAGAGTCAGTATGAAAAACTGTAAGCCATCACCTACACCGTTGTCTGCATCAGAAAAATTGTCAAACACTCAAGGTGATCCTCTTGGTCCGAATGATGGCACAAAGTATAGGAGCATTGTGGGAGCACTTCAGTATCTCACGCTTACTAGGCCAGATATTGCTTACTCAGTTAATAAAGTATGTCAGTACTTGCACGCTCCTACTACTGTGCATTGGACAGCGGTAAAAAGGATATTGAGATACATTCATGGGACAATCAGTCTCGGTTTAACCTTTAGAAAGTCATCTTCAACACTTGTGAGTGCTTTTTCTGATGCTGATTGGGTAGGGTGTGTAGATGATAGAAAATCCACAGGAGATTTTGCAATATTTCTTGGACCTAATCTGATCTCTTGGAGTGCTAGAAAACAGGCAACAGTATCAAGATCAAGTACTGAAGCAGAGTACAAGGCATTAGCAAATGCCACAGCTGAAGTCATTTGGGTTGAATCCCTTTTGGGAGAACTTGGAGTTAAAAGAGACCAAGTCTCATGTTTGTGGTGTGACAATATGGGAGCCACATATCTTTCAGCTAATCCTGTTTTTCATGCAAGAACGAAACATATAGAAATTGATTTTCATTTTGTTCGTGAAAGGGTTGCAAATAAATTGATTGAGATCAGATTCATTCCTTTGCAAGATCAAGTAGCGGATGGATTTACAAAGGCACTACCACCACGGCAGTTTGAACTATTCAAGCACAATCTCAACCTCAAACTCGGTTGTGATTGAGGAGGGGTGTCAGGATAAGAGAACCGTAGGGTTGTTAGGTTAGTTAGTTGTTAGCTAACTTCATGTACACGAATCTGATCTAAAGATAAAGATCAGATCGTCATCTCTTTATCTCTTCGGTTCTGTTGTAACCTCCCGATGTAATCTTGCCAATGTGGCCTCTATATTAACACGCAACCGAGCCCGAGGTCAAGGGCATCGTTCCACCAAACAATTCACGGAACATCACAGCTCATACATATTCAGCCCAGCCGACTCAATTCGATTGTTGACAACTTTACATAATGATAGCTACATATTTTGAAGTCATAAGGTTTTCAGTACCTTATCACAGGACACAAGGGATGCCAAACCAATTCAATTGGTGCCTTTCTCCGCAACGAAATTGTGCGGCAGCTAAGCATGTACGTACGTGCTCTTAACAGCTGGTTTGAAGTTGAATTAGTATATGGCTAATCAATACGGAGTAGAAATCAGCGCCGGCTGTTTTCGTCAAAATTCAAATGGATTAATATAAAGGTCTGGCCGCAGTTGCTGTTACGTTAGCTAGTCTTATTTTTTTTTATCAGTGCTTGACTGACCTGCAACCTGGGGAGCCGACTTGTCAAGGAGTAGCTGGGGAGCCGACTAATACCACTGCGACAGAGTACGTACCGGTATGAGGGCTACTTGTATTGTATATACGCCTATGAAAATACACCTGTTAGCGCAAAGTCGTTCGAGGAACTGATGTACGGTGAGCTGTTGCTCTCGTCTCTCCATCCCAGGATGTTTGGTTTTGTTGACATCGATCGGAAGGTTCTCGGGAACCAGAGTCGTACAATGGGAGAAGAGATGCGTTGGGATAGACGAACATAAACAATGCATGTATTCTCTTCTGATCGCTCGAACGCAGATTCCTTCTGGGTATAATGCGGGTGGCAGATTGTTTTCAGCTCCATGGTTCTGAAGAACTTCCTTTTTATACCAAAACAACTAAGTATAATTCCTTTGAAATGCAAGCACGCATATGATCCTGTTTATATCAACAAGGAATCTTTCTGCAACCGACAATTTAAAATAAATTATCTCTTAAACCGCTAATCTAATTGACGATCTATTTTCACCGTTGGCTTTGTTTCGACGAGTACTTTAAAACAAGATCCCATCATGATATGTTTTGACGAACTTTTTTTTCGTCATCAGTTACCATATTAGTAGTTAACAGTTACCAACCAAATAATACATAGTTATCAGGTAAGGTTTACACTTTTTTTTGTCATAGCCATGATCTACACGTACAAAGAGTGAGGATTTGATCCACTCTAAACACGTAAAATTTGAAATTACCGTTATCAAAGGGTTATGTTGGTGAGTAGAAAAGTTTAAAGAGCCAGACAAACATTTGATTTTAACCTGGTAACCAACTTATCAATACATGGTGACTAAGTGAGTATAATCTGCCAACTAGAGTCAGAAAAAAATTGACAGAACATATTAAGATGGGATCTAATTTTGAAGATCTCGTCGCGTCTAGGCCAACCGTGAAGACGGATCTGAATTTTGATTTACGGTTTAAGAGATAAATCATTTTAAAGTTTAAAACCAAAAGAAATCTGCGTGGCTATATGCATGCATGGCTTACTTAGCATATTCGATCCGTGCCCACGGAAAGCTAATCTGGGGCACGTGCCCTTACTAGCACAGTTTTAAATAAAATGATCAAAGAAAATACAGCACGGTCAGAGAAAGAGACATCATTTGTTTATAAGTGCAGATGGTCAGCTGTGACCTGAATGTCTTGCTACTCCATTTTACCTGAAAGAATAAAAATGTTTTACTACAATTTGATTTACTAGCTATTAGGGTCAGAACTTGCTTGGGCCACCTCTGACAGAGCTACCAGTTTACCACTGGCCGGGAAGTGAGGTCACAGAGCGACGCGTTCGAGTCCTGGTACTTACTCGGGTAAACTCGAGTGAGTAATCAAAATCATTGTGAGCGAGATAGGAAATCAATATGTTTCGAGGTATGGTTCCCTACACAACCGGCAACGCAGTCTCCTTGCCAAGTGCTAGTAACGCATACCTGTCACCTATAGGCGTAATACTCCGGGAAGAGAAAAAAGAAATAAGAGAGGAAGACCGATGAATAAAAAGGGTATTACGATCCGGCAGACAGGATCACATGACGTAGGCTAATCAAGAGCTCAGTAGAAATTGGAAAACCATAAACAATTTATTGCTGAGCTCTGTTGAAAGGGATCTGATAATTTACAGTACTCCCTCCGTTTCAGTTTACAAGGCGCGTGCGTATACCTAGGTCGCTAATTTTCCCCGTGTATTATAAATTATATAATACAAAAATTATATCATCTGAAAATAGAACATTTGAGCTTTGTAATGGTATATTTTTTATAATTTATACTTTTTATTATGTTGGTTAAATTGACAACCTAGGGATACTCGTATGCCCTGTAAACTGAAACAGAGGGAGTACAAAACTCGGTCTCTTTTTCTCCGTCCAGTTATGACATCCTCTTCCACAAGGACGTCGTCTCTAGTTCTTGGAAGCCGGAAGGCGTGGCCTCCTCTCTAGTGAAGTTCTTTGTTTGGCTCGCCAGTTAGAACAGTTGACAGTTGATATACAGCGGAGAGGCTAGCTAAGCGTAGGCTGCGCGCCGAGCCATCTGGCATCTGCTTTGCAACTAATTGAAGGAGACTATTATCAACATCCTCATTGGTTCCTCCTCTTGTATCCTTCGGCATGAGGTACTATCGTGGATTTAACCACCTTAAAGGTTGACCCATCTCGAGATATAAAAGGCGCAAAATAGTCAAGTTGAGGATTCATAGAAGATGAACACACAAGAACACGCAGAAGCATAAATATCGCGAAGCTGAGGCAACAATCCTCAAGATAAAAAGGAGTACGGAGTCGCTGAGCTGAGACAAGATGCCTCAAGAGAAGAAGTGTTGTCGCTCAGATGAGGCAAGAAGCCACCTCAAGAGAATAAGAAGCCCGCAACCGCTGAAGACGAGGCGAGATGCCTCGAGAAATGAAGATGGCACGAAGACGCCGATGATGAAGATTCATGAGATGAAGAACAAAAACGCGGAGTTGAGGTGAAGCCTCAAGAAGAACATGAAGGGGTTCGTATCAGAAAACAATAATTTTTCTAACTATCGCAACACCAAAAACTAGCCAAGGATCTATCTATCTAGTAATGCGGCAACGGAGGAGATATCGGTAACATACCCTTGTAGATCGATAGCGGGGATTACGCTCCCGCAACAAGCGTTTTCGATGAACACGACGTAGCCGACCTCGAGGTCGCGAAGAACTTGGTGCGACGAAGACGAAGCCGAAGGTGGCGCGACGATGACGCCCTGGCACCACGACTGTGGCGCCTCCGAGTACTCGCACACGTGCGGAGCTTGACGATGACTCCCGGGCTCTCCGATCCAGCCGAGATAGCGGAAGTAGAACTTTTGGGTGGAATCCCGCAGCACGACGGCGTACTGCGGTATATATTTCTCACGCGCGCGCAGTCCTTACAAGGGGACCACGCACAATGGGAGGTGGAGAGAAGGTGGAAGTGGGTGGAGGGGCATCCTCGGCCAATAGGAATAAATCCTGAATTTATTGTGTATATTTCCAAATAATATGCCCCACTATTTATTAGGGGAGAGGATGTGTCCCTCTCCCTTGCACTCCCATGTGGGACTAAAGGAGGAGGTGGGGGGTGGTGCGGCTGCACATGGGCAGCCGCATGGGCCCCTTGTGGCCCATGCGCACCACCCCCATTTGTGGCGTTGCCATACATGGGCCTCTCCTTTGGAGTTTGGCGCAACAACTTCCGGACCACTCCGAACTTCTTTCGGTCTTCCCCGGAACCCTTCCGATTCCACCGGAACCATTCCGGTTCATTTTCTCTCTCTATTTCTATTATTCCGATAATTCAAAAACGATCTCCAAGCGTCGTCAAGACCTTAAGTGTTTTACCCTACGGTTCGGGAATACTACAGACATGGTCGAGACCCTTCGCTCACCAATGACCGTCAGGGAGACCTGGATGGCTATGACGGTCCCTGTGCGTTCCAGAATAAATCGTCGTTGAACCGTTAACATGATATGTTCATTCCTTTTATTCCTTCAATACTACCCCAGTCCGAGATACGATCGTCAACATCCTATGTTGTGTTTTATCTCGTTACCGACAAGGGTTATGACGTGGGGGTGGCCACGGCAAATCCCAACGTCGAGATACCTATGGTTTCGTATAGAGGTAGAAGTTGGTGCGCTGGTAGTTTCGTCGGCTGACAAGCAGGGATTTACCCAGGTTCGGCCCCTCATTATGAGGTAAAGACCTACTCCTGCTTATCTGATCTGTATAGATGTATGATTACATGATGGCCGCAATGGCGATGGTGGTGGTGAGATGCGATCGCGCTAGGGCTATGCCTATCTGTTGTGTGTTGTGTCTTGTATGGATCTCCCTCTGGGGGTGCCCCTGCCTTGGTTTATATAGGGAGCCAGGTAGGTTTTACATGAGTCCTAGTAGACTACGTCTTGGAGTCCTTGTCTTGTACTTCAAGTAATTATTGGGCCGCCAGGTGGGCTTCTGTGTGCGCCTTCGGCTGGGCCGCACCAGGTATGACAATGGTAGGGGACCCGAAGGGTACATCCCCGTCAGTAGCCCCCGAGTGTCTGGTCGATTCGAAGAATCGGGCAGAGACTAATAGCAGCATGTCAAGTAGGCGTAGTCGATGCGTCGGGTATGCTGATGACCATGTGATGAACGTATTAGCCATGATTTGAGAGTTGAATCATTTATGAGAAATCCAGTGTAGGTATAAGAAAACTGATAGTAATAAATCCGATGCGGGCTATAGAGAACCCTACTTTGAGAAATCCGGTGCGGGCTATAGAGGACCCGACTTTGAGAAATCCGGTGCGGGCTATAGAGAACCCGACATTGACAAATCCGGTGCAGGTTATAGAGAACCTGACTTTGAAAATCCGGTGCGGGCTATAGAAAACCCGACTTTGAGAATTCATGTTGCGGACTATAGAGAACCCGACTTTTGTATTTATATAGCACTCGAGCCGGAGGCGAGTGCGCTCCCGATGGGAATAGTCGATAAAATTTGAGCTGTCCAAGAAGGTGCTCAGTCTTCGCGCCCTTGCTGCGTTGTCTGGTGCTTTGACTCGGTAGTACGTCGGGTGCGCGGCCAGTCGGGTGCGCGTCCAGCGCTCCCGATGGTTGTTGCCCCCGAGTGTCTCGTCGATTTGTAGAATCGGGCAGAGACTCATAGTCGAGGATTCATCGGGTGCCTTTTGACAGAGGAGGCTGTTAGTTGGAAGTACGTCGACTCATGACCGGTTTCTATTTGTTTGAGAATTGTGAGCTTAACAGGCCCAGCGCACTCGACGGATCGGGGCTGGCTAATTGCTCTAGGGCAAACACCTTGCTAGCAATCATAGGCTGGGGAAGCTTGGCTCAGGCCGTGGAGGTCTTATAGAACCAAACTCCAGCATTAGTAAGATAAGTACCCAACGCGTCCGTCGGGATTTTTCATCATGTCGTAGACACGGAAATGTACAGGGTAAGCGCAGTCGGTGCGGTCCCTGGCCCTACTCGACTGATCGGTGGGTCTTATCTTCGCATCGTGGATGCGGCATTCAGGTGTTACTTGCAGCGGATGCAACCTGGGCAATAGTGGAGGTAAAGTTCTCCTTTGTGAAAGTACAGTGTATGAATGGTTTAATCGACTCATAGGAGGGTTTGTCTTGTCGATGCTGTCGAGTGCCTGTTGGCATGATTAATCTCGGTCGACTCCGGAGAGGACCTACTGAATTATTTTGTCGTGTGTGCGGCAGCGCGTTGCTGTCGAGTATCTTGCGAGTGTTCCAGTCTTCACGCCTGTTGGCGTAGATATTTGTCGGGTGCGCAACACTCGAGCCGGCGGCGAGTGCACTCCCGATGGGAGTCAACGCGGCAGATGGAGTCGACGTGGCGGATGGAGCCGATGAAGGCGAGGCGCCAGCCTCCGAGTGTTGGGTGCGGTCAAGGTTAATTGCACACCATGTATGGCGCAGCCCCCGAGTGTCGGGTGCGGCCGAGGCGAATTTGTTGCAGCCTGTGCGGCGTAGCACCCGATAGAGTATCAGGTGCGGCCAAGGCGAATTTGTTGCAGTCTGTGCGGCGTAGCACCCGATAGAGTATCAGGTGCGGCCAAGACAAATTTGTTACGGCCTGTGCGGCGCAGCCCTCGAGCATTGGGTGTGGCCAAGGCGAATTTGTTGCAGCCTGTGCGGCGTAGCACCCGATAGAGTATCAGGTGCGGCCAAGACGAATTTGTTATGGCCTGTGCGGCGTAGCACCCGATAGAATATCAGGTGCGGCCAAGGCGAATTTGTCGGGGCTTGTGCGGCGCAGCCCCGAGTGTCAGGAGCAGAGTCGCGCGGCGTTTAGCCGTAAGGAGTCGACGCGGCGGAGTTGTACGATGTAGGGTGTCAACGCGGCGGACCGGAGTCGACGCGGCGGAGTCGTGCGGTGGAGGTAGTCGACGCTGCAGAGTTGATGTAGACGCTTTGTTGTTAAATAGGAAGACGGCGTGGCGGCTGCACGTCCAGCCCCCGAGTGTTATTTGTTGAGATGGTGAGGCGGAGTCGATGAAGGCATAAGAGTCGTGTGATCGGATGCGTTGATGACGCTATTGTTGTTGATGACGAAACGCCAGCCCCCGAGGACACGTGGTGCCCTTCCAGGGAGCGGGCTCTCTGTGTCGGTACCGCCGGCACAGATTGCTGCCGTGTTGGTTGATGAAGTTGTTGTCGAGTCGGAAGGACGCCAGTGAGTCGACATAGAGGCTGCTGAGCCATGATTGCCGAGGCTGTCGAGTTGTGGATGCCGTGGCGGTCGCGTCACGGATGACGCGGTTGTCGAGTAGTCGAAGATGTCCTCAGCGGGTCGATGACGGTTGTGATTGTCGGACACAATCGATGGCGGCGAGTCGATGGTCGCCTGAAGCCGGTTCTGATGGTGAGCAAGATGTAGTCGCGAGACTTGGATGTGATGTAGTGTTGTCGAAGTGGTGTTCCACGTTGATTCTCCTCGTACATGCACACATACGATGTGGGAGACAAAGTAAATATTAGTAGATAGACAATATAATACCCGGAAGAATAAGACAAGATTGATGAATTGATGAAGAGGACGCCCGTGTCGCAGGCATTGATGCCGGCGAGTCGTTGTAGAGCCGGTTTGCGGACTCGCCGGTCCATCGGGTACGCACGGCGAGATGCCGCTTATTTTGCTTCCTTATTCCCGTCGGATTCGGCCGCCTGGTTTAGGACAAGTTGCCGAAACGCAGCACGGCTGAATCGCGTGAGGCGATGCTTGCCTCGTGCATGCAGATTAGCACTCTTGCCGGAATATCCATGCGCGTAATTAGCACGCTGGCCGTAAAATCCATGCATGCATGTGATTAGCGTGATGATCTTTTTTTTTCTTTTCTCTTTGGTCATCATATTGGACTCCTGTTCTTATCCAGCTTAGCTCATCAGATCAGATCACAGCTGGTCAGCTGCCGCTGCTTGACTTTTCCGGCGTGATGTTGAAGCGTAGCCCCCGCGGGACTCGAAGCCTCCACTAGCTTGCACCAGCTTGCAGAGCATCGAAGTTATCGTGGCAATCGAAATCCGCTGGCAATTTTTAATCGCGGGACGGAAGACCTGGACGATTTGACCACTAGAAGTCGGCGTAGACTGATCGATCTGCCCGGATTGATCTACATGACGATGAAGATGTTGATCGCGACGAGCCGGCCAGCCGTTGTAGATCGATCGGCTGCGCCTGCGGGCGGTTGGTGGTGTCGAGCCCCCGAGCAGGCGTAAACAACACGCCGATCGGAAGGATCGGAGCGCTCGCCAGTAAATCGGGAGCCGGCCGATGCCTAGCTGATGATGAAATCCAGATGCGATCTGGTCGTGGTTGTCGATGAAGATTGGAGTCGCTGGAACCGTGGTTTCAGCACGCGTTCTTCCCACAGACGGCGCCAATTGACGTGGGGTGGCCACGGCAAATCACAAGGTCGAGATACCTAGGGTTTCGTATAGAGTGAGAAGTTGGCGCGCTGCTAGTTCCGTCGGCTGACAAGCAGGGATTTACCCAGGTTCAGCCCCTCATTGTGAGGTAAAGACCTACTTCTGCTTGTCTGATCTGTATATATGTATGATTATATGGTGGCCGCAATGGCGATGGTGGTGGTGAGATGCGATCTCGCTAGGGCTATGCATATCTGTTGTGTGTTGTGTCTTGTATGTATCTCCCTCTGGGGGTGCCCCTGCCTGGCTTTATATAGGGAGCCAGGTAGGGTTTACATGAATCTTATTAGACTACGTCTTGGAGTCCTTGTCTTGTACTTCAAGTAGTTGTTGGGCCGCCAGGTGGGCTTCTGTGTGCGCCTTCGGCTGGGCCGCACCAGGTATGACAATGGTAGGGACCCGAAGGGTACATCCCCGTCAGGTTACTTAACTCGTTCCGTGATATTACATCTCCAATGATCTAGTCATACGCTGCGCAGCTTTACAGATGTAATCTCACCGAGTGGGCCCAGAGTATCTTTTCATCACACGGATGAACAAATCCTGCTCTTGATCACTCGCCTCTGCTACTTCCTTAGGATACCCGAAAGTGTCACGTTTATTGTCACGCTAGATAAGACATGACGTTTGATGCGATTAAATTATATTCCAGAAGTAGTGATTTGATATGATCTCACAGTCCGAGGAATATTCTATCACATTACTCTCCTATTGCAGTGTTGAACTTAGTGATACGATCCTCTTGCAATACTTGGTGGGTAATGTCCATCGCCTTATTCTACTAATAAAATGACTTCATCATCAACTTTTATGAATCAGCATGACCAGGAAATCTCGATCAGCCGTTGACTGATGAACTAGTTTATAGAGGCTTACTAGAGACCCTGGTTTGTTTACATACCACACGTGTATTAACAATTCCGATTAATACAGTTATAGCACGGTATAAAACTTATTGTAAACTTAATTAGATAATGTGATAAATACTTAATATTTATTGGTCTCTAGGGCATATCTCCTTCAGTCTCCCACCTGCACTAGAGTACAAATAAACCAGCTGCATTTTACTATTAATCATAACACCTTATCTTAAACCAGCTGCAAGATAGATATTATACAGTTCTATAATTGTTTGGTTGTTTTCCATTTTATAATAATGTTTTAGATTTATATGTTAGTATGCAATGCAAACAAGAATAAAAGCTTAGCACAACGCTCCCCGGCAACGGCGCCAGAAAAGTGCTTGATAATCCCCAAGAGTAAGGAATCACTGTAGCACAATTCGATAAGTATTTGAGTGTCGAACCCACGAGGAGCTGAAGGTAAACTATCTATTCTCTAAAGCCCTATAACCCTCTTATATGGCCGTCTGTGCAAAGCAATAAGTTTAAATATGAAAGGAACTAACTAATGAAAGCAAGTGATGTGGAATGGGTTTATCTAGTAACAAGTTTCTCAATCAAGTTTCAAACGCAAGTTTCTTAGAGCAAGTTTCTCAAAGTAGCAAGTAGCAAATATCCCAAGTAGCAAATATCTCAAGGGAGCAAATGTTCTAGCAATTGTTATTTCATTCGTGTGGTTGTCACAATTAGTGAAGCACATGTTTCAGTCTTAATTGTTTCTTCTAGGAAGGAGCCATAAATAGGTGTAGCCAAGTAAATGAACTAAAACCCCTTATGATGGATCTCATGGCCAAGTAAATGAGCACACAAGAATTATTAAGACATAAAAGTCCCACCATAGCCTTAAGTTCTAAGGTCCCCCATATATATCCCCCAATAAAGTAACTTCATGACTCGGTCTCAGATTTACATGTCCTCCCAAGTCTCCCTCACTCCATTACATTACCGGTGATCACCTTACATGCATTCCCCAACATATGTGTTCACTCATATATTGTACATAAAGACAATCATAAAAGATAACAAAACTTGTATGCAACCTATCAACGAATTATTTCACTATTGCCATGAACAAATCACTTCTCAAATATAGATGGAGAAACACAATAGATCAAGGGAATAGTATATTGCATCATATATCATGTTTGCCGAGAGTTTACAGTGGAGAGATGGAGATGATCTTGCTGTAGATGTTGATGATGAACACGCCAGAGGGGGTGGAGCCCTCCGTAGGTGATTCCGGCGGCGTTTCCCCCCTCCGATGTTCTCCGGCGGCAGCCTTCTAACTCTCTGTTTCGTGGTTTTGTGTTTCTCCGCCACCTCCCCGCGAAATCCTCGAGGGAATATTTTTATAGTCGGTTTTAGGTCAAGACGAAGCCACGGAGACGAAAACGGACGGCATCGGAGCCACGAGGCCCAAGATGGGGGTCCCACGCGGCCAAGGAATCTGGCCACGTGGGCCCACCTCTTTTGGCCCTCGGGTCTCCGTTTGTTCGCTTCCTTCGCTCCTACGCTTCGTTCCTTCCAAAAAATGATCCCCGCAAAATATTAGGTCATTTGGACGCCGTTTGGGTCCCTGAAAGGTAAAAACATTGAAAAATAGGGTTTCTGACAGTGCAGGGTTAATTCCAGAAAAATGGGGAAATTGTAAAATATTCCCAAAATCAATATAAAACAATGATATAACCCTTATATGATGCAAATATGATTGAAATAAAAGTAATATAATGCAAAGTTCATGTATGCATTTTACATGCATCACTACGTCGAGCACATAATATGGTTTTATACGATGCCAGTTAATATACCGGTATAAAAGAGACAACATATCTCACAACCACTATTATCGTGTAGAAATCCACTAAATGTTTTGACTAGATTTTTGAAGGACTTTTCCTTGATTTATTCCATTCTGACCTTTCAGAATCTAATCTAATAAATCATCTCAACCTTTTATTTAAAACTTCCTGATCTATCTAAATAGATTACCAACGTTTTAAATCACACACAACTTCATCGTAATTCTATAATCATATTAATTCTAATTTAACTAGTACTTCCATTATATGTCATTTACACATAAGGACATTTATAAAGCTCCCACTCAAAATGTCAATCACATTTGAGATTATTCAGCTCATCTAGCTCCCACTCAAAAACATGACTCTTACATATTCGATTTGGTAAGCTAATTCGACTCCCACTTAAATTATACAAACATAATTTCTTCCGATATTTTGGTCAACACAAAATCACTGATCATTTATCAATTCGAAATCCAACATACGGAGTATTAGCACTTTGCTAACACAGACTCAAGCATGTCTACATTTGTGTAGTCAAACATTTTGATTTTGTCCAAGACAATATTTATGACAAAATTAACTTTATGTCCTTTCCATAGTTTCATTCCTTTCATATAACCTTTTATATAAAAGATTAAGTAACCACTTTTACTTAATAAGATTCAAATAACAATTATCTTTGTAATCTTAAATGTAACTTAGGATTTACATTTCTTAATTGTTTCCCGTATTTGGTATCATCTAATTTCTTTGTAGTTCGTAGATGTATTTTGTTCTGGTAACAAAATCATTTAATCAAGAATATCAATTTGTGACTTGACAAAATATTCTTAATTCGCACCATCTTTACAAAAAGCTCCCCATGAAACATTATGATCTTTTATCATCATTTTTCATTTCCTTTCGTAAAGTCTTTGTTTTCGAAACATATTCCGTCACATTACTCCATACTTCATAGGAATAAGGTCAATTACCTTTATTTAAGCTTTTGCACTATTCCATTAACTTTTCCTTTTGAAAAACATTTTTCCACAATTTACCAAGGCAGCAATACAAATTTTGCTTCTATAGGTATTTGGTTTATGGAATACATATTCATACTTATTACGAATTTTCTTCAAAGAACTATTCGTGTATAGTTTCATATTATCGTATAATCTCGTAAACTACGACATTCATTATATGTTTGTCATTTTACACGAATGTCGAATCACAAAACAATTTTCTAAAGTGGGGCGTTTTACTAACACTACTCTAAATAATATTTAACTTTTAAGAGATACTTTTAAGACCATACTTTATCAAAAATAGAGTATGCTTATAATATTTATACGAATCAACATGTTTGATGTGCATTAAATAATTATAATTTGTGAAACAATATTTCACAAGTCTTTTATGCTAAAAACCATAACCCAAAATCATTGTCATATTTGATCAAATCTCAATGACCCGATGTAGTATCCACCTTTTTCTCTAAAAATCCCTTTGATCTTTTATCAAACAATTTCAGATTAATGTCTCTTTTAGTAAATACATTTTATTTACTTAGAGTCATTTTAAAGGTTCCGATAATAATGATATTCACCATATTGATTTAATTATCATCGTGTATGATTTTCAATCAACTTTTCTTATACATTGACATATCAATGTTTTGGATATTTTTAATTATCACGTCTCATTTAGACATTGGCTCAATTTTAATAGATCGAAGTATCTATAAATAATGCCAACATGATTAACAATTCGGTGGTGTTGTTTCAAACAATATCATCATTTTTTATTTTGGATTTTATTTTAGTATTCCTGTTTTATAAATGTCCAACTTATTATCATCGGGATTATAACGCGAATAACTTATTTATAACCGAAACATGATCGTAAGAAGAATTTATCCAAATAAAAAACAACTGGCTTGTTCCATTACATATATGAATAACTGCATTGCGAGATGCAAAACTCACTAATTAAGATCATCCTCAAAACAATTACAAAATCTCTTATTCTAAAATGCTAATCTGAAATAATAAATGTAGAGGGTAAAACGCCATTGGCCATCAACTATCTTGCTTGCCATCACTTGTTCACCATCACATTGTCCCTTTCCATATCCTTGTAAGAATTAGGTCATGTTTTCATAAAACAGAATAAGCATCAGATACTTTTCAACAAGTATATTGAAAAACAATACATTTATAAATCTGTATATCAAATATACCGTATGGGTCGATGATCTATGCTTCAATAGGATCCACTTTTATGTTCCTGAACCGGCTTATAAATTGATAAAGAGTAAGCGACTCACTCTTCACAACATAGCCACGGACATGCTCCTCATAGCTGGGAGGAAGAGAACGTAACACAATAGTGATCGCAAAAGTATCCGCCATCCAGTAGTCATAGACATTCGCGAGACTCAAGAATATGTTGTACATCTTGCCCAAATGAGTTTCCAAGCAGGTGTGTTCTTCCATCTTGAGTGAAAGAAAATCATCCAGCTGCTTAAACTGCTCAATTTTCATCTGGTCTATGAAATGGGCTTTGAGTTCATCTATCATCACACAAGGTTCCATGTCTTGAAACTGTGCTTTCAATTCAGGCTCCATGTGAGACATAGTGATCTGGAGACTTATGAAAATATCACGACGCTGGCGGAAAGCCTCATCTTCTTCTTCGCTTGCGGAATCATCCGGCGCATCTCCTAGAAATTCTTCTATTACATAGAGTATGCTGTTGTGTGAGAGAATTCCCCTTAATTTCTCGTACTAGTCGATGAAGTTGGACCCGTCGGCCAAAAGTTGCTGATCTCTAAGGAAGTAACCAAAATAGAAATTGTCGCTGGGATAGAACACCATCTACAGAAATAATCGCAAAGATAATAAGGCTAACTTTATAAAATATGAGCTTAGTTTATAATCATATTATCAAACATACTCCACTAAGATAATTATCCCTAAAATCATCTCAGCGATTACACGATCCCAATTCACTATACCACCCCCGATCGTCACGACCGGCGGCATAGTTGCAAAGGTGGACATCGAAATGTCGATCACAACATTCATGTGACTCATGCTCGATCTTTTGATCTTCACGTGTTTTGAGGCTATGTCTGTACATACTAGGCTCGCCAATTAAAACCTTAGTGTATTGCTTGTGCAACGTGGCTTACACCCACGTTATGCGAACGCAGATATGTCTGACACCCGATCGTCACGGCCTGCCTCGTAACGGAGAACTTTCGGTGGTGCACACTAAGGGAGAACACAACTTTGGTATTTTTATTTAGGGATCATCCTATTATAGCTACCGTCGTATATCTAATATATAAGCAATCAATAGAATATACACACAACAATACAATATCAAACAATGAAATGAAGTGCGATATGATATGGCCTTGCGCCTTGATCTCCATGACGCGCCTCGGCAGGGCTCCGAGTCCGTGGGGCCTCCTTTGCCGTCGACAAGTTGAACTATTCATAATACTTACCGTAGCCATGTCATATAAAATGCCCCTGCAAAATAAAGTTAGACGCTCTCTACTTTATCTTTTGCAAGTTTTATGTGGCTGCTAGGGTTTTCGTAAAAGAACCGTTTCTTACCTACGAACATAGAACCACAACAGCGATTAAATAATTGTCTCTATTACACCCTTTTCAGGGCCCTCCATTGAAAATGCTAAGCCGTCTAAAGAGAGAGAAACAGACACCCGCTAGCCGCATATATGGTACACGCCATATGTTAGTTGCAGAACCAGTCTCACGTAAGCGTACGCGTAAGGTCGGTCTGGGCCGCTTCATCAACTCGATGCCGACAACATTAGCAAGTGCACGCGAGAGGATAACAATTATAAAATCGATGCCCACATTCAACATGTGTTCTAACCGTACCAGCATAACTACGCATAGATCGGCTCTGATACCACTGAAGGGGTTCGTAGCAGAAAACAATAATTTTTCTAACTATCGCAACACCCAAAACTAGCCAAGGATCTATATATCTAGTAATGCGGTAACAGAGGAGATATCGGTAACATACCCTTGTAGACCGATAGCGGGGATTACGCTCCCGCAACAAGCGTTGTCGATGAACACGACGTAGCCGACCTCGAGGTCGCGAAGAACTTGACGCGACGAAGACGAAGCCGAAGGTGGCACGACAATGACGCCCTGGCACCATGACTGTGGCGCCTCCGAGTACTTGCACACGTGCGGAGCTTGACGATGACTCTCGGGCTCTCCGATCCAGCCGAGATAGCGGAAGTAGAACTTTTGGGTGGAATCCCGCAGCACGACGGCGTACTGCGGTATATATTTCTCACGCGCGCGCAGTCCTTACAAGGGGACCACACACAACGGGAGGTGGAGAGAGGTTGGAAGTGGGCGGAGGGGCATCCTCGGCCAATAGGAATAAATCCTGAATTTATTGTGTGTATTTCCAAATAATATGCCCCACTATTTATTAGGGGAGAGGAGGTGTCCCTCTCCCTTGCTCTCCCATGTGGGACTAAAGGAGGAGGAGGAGGGGGGGGGGGGTGGTGCGGCTGCACATGGGCAGCCGCATGGGCCCCTTGTGGCCCATGCGCACCACCCCCATTTGTGGTGTTGCCATACATGGGCCTCTCCTTTGGAGTTTGGCCCATTTAGGTGTTTTTCCTCTTTTATTTAATATTAAATTAATATTTAAATATATATAATTATAATTAAATATATTTACATATTATTTAATCTCCCGTGACTCCGCAACAACTTCCGAACCACTCCGAACTTCCTTTGGTCTTCCCCGGAACCCTTCCGATTCCACCGGAACCATTCCGGTTCATTTTCTCTCTCGATTTCTATTATTCCGATAATTCCAAAACGATCTCCAAGCGTCATCAAAACCTTAAGTGTGTTACCCTATGGTTCGGGAATACTCCAGACATGGTCGAGACCCTTCGCTCACCAATGACCATCAGGGAGACCTGGATGGCTATGACGGTCCCTGTGCATTCCAGATTAAATCGTCATTGAACCGTTAACATGATATGTTCATTCCTTTTGTTCCTTCGATACTACCCCGGTCCGAGATACGATCGTCAACATCCTATGTTGTGTTTTATCTCGTTACCGACAAGGGTTACTTAACTCGTTCCGTGATATTACATCTCCAATGACCTAGTCGTACGCTACGCATTTTTACAGATGTAATCTCACCGAGTGGGCCCAGAGTATCTTTCCATCACACGGATGAACATATCCTGTTCTTGATCACTCGCCTCTGCTACTTCCTTAGGATACCCGAAAGTGTCACCTTTATTTTCACGCTAGATAAGACATGACGTTTGATGCGATCAAAGTATATTCCAGAAGCAGTGATTTGATATGATCTCACAGTCCGAGGAATATTCTATCACATTACTCTCCTATTGCAGTGTTGAACTTAGTGATACGATCCTCTTGCAATACTTGGTGGGTAATGTCCATCACCTTATTCTACTAATAAAATGACTTCATCATCGACTGTTATGAATCAGCATGACCGGGAAATCTGGATCATCCGTTGACTGATGAACTAGTTTATAGAGGCTTACTAGGGACCCTGTTTGTTTACATACCACACATGTATTAACAATTCCGATTAATACAGTTATAGCACGGTATAAAACTTATTATAAACTTAATGAGATAATGCGATAAATACTTAATATTTATTTAACTCTAGGGCATATCTCCTCCAGAACAAGCGTGAAGTCACTGTAGCATGAAGGTGCAAAGATGATAATTCATTGAAGACATAGATTGTGTGGAGCACACGAGTGGGGATTCATGGAGATGAAGACTCAAGATGAAGATGACTCAAGAAGCGGAGCGAGAGATTACAGGTTTGGGAGCGTGAAGACCTAGAGTAGGTCTTTCAGTTTTCTTACTTTTGAGTCTTAGAAAAAAAATCCATACTATTAAGAGGACATATCTCTTAAGACGGAAGCGAAACTTGATAACGTGCTTAGTTAGACTTACAATTTATGAAAAACGCAACGAATTAAAATCTCTTACACATATATGTGGGAAGATGAAGAACTAGTTTTAACATGAAACATAACTGGGTGTAGAAGTAGAGTTTATGTTAGGTAAAGTTTGAACATGAAGAGAACTCGTTGCTTATGTTGAGAATATATAGGGCTTTTGTTTCCGCGAAGGCCAAAAGTAAGTAATGCAACCTACCAACCAAAGAAGGGGGTTGTAACCCAACCAAGCAATAAAGCCAATGCAACTTATCCAACGAAGTGGACAACATGGTTCAGAGGCCGTTTTCGCGTGGCTCGCCTGGTGGCAGGGAACGAAACACTGATGAAGACGAATCTCGTATGACGACCAACATTGGGAGAGCGGGTAAGAGGGCAACTCCAATGGACCGACGCATTTCGTCCGGCTATGTCCATTTTGTGTCTCTGCCAGTTCGGTTGGGCTAAAAACAACACCCAATGGGCGACACAAATGGACCGAAGGGAGGCGGACACAGCCGACTCGAGCCATTCTCGACCCAAATTTGGAACGAAAATGCGGTCGAGCGGACATCACTCTCGTCCGCACCATGTCTACGCATGGCCTGTCTGTCAGTCTCTCCCAACGACCAACCACCGGTTTTTATGTGGCAGACCATTTATTTAAAGGGACACCCAAACCCTAGAGCTCGATTCCTAGCGCCGCCCCGACCGCTGTCCTAGCTACGACCAACTCATCTCCCAGCTCTGGCTACCTTTTACCCAGATCGAGCGCGCTCGGACGATATAGAAACAGCCTCTCTCGCTGTCTCGAGTCCGCCTGGGCTGGCATGTTGCCGAACCCACTAGAGCCGCGTGGGCTGCCAGAGCAAGAGAGGAGGGCTATGGAGGCAACCTACTCAAACGTGCCCGACCCCGAGGACGAGGTGTACGCCGCCGGGGTCGCTGATACCCGATGACGTAGTTACCTGCGTCAAAAGAATATGGGTTAGGTTGAGACTCCAAGTGCAGAGTGTGTAGTAAGTGGAAGACGTGTTTTCCCACGAGGGGTGACTCGAGGGTTTAATATCGAACTCTCGGGGAATCAGTAGTGAAGATTTATCTTTCCTATCCTTCTTTTGGTTACCTACAAAACAAAGTAAATGTTTTGGTCCTCAACCTCACCTAGTGGTTGTCAAGCACAAGGTGTGAGAATGATATCAAGATAATATGCAATGCAAACAAGAAATAAATATGCAATGGTGGTAAATAAATATGCAAGGATGGTGGTAGCAATGATAAATGATATTTTTGGGTTTTATATGATGAATGCAAGATGTAAAAGTGTTTTTGTATTTTCGGATTTTTAAATGGCAGAAAATGGAAAAGTGGTAAAAGTGGTTGGAAAGGTGTTTCTTATGATTAAAAATGGACCGGGGTTCATGGTTTCACAAATGCACTCTCTCTTTAATAAAGTGGTAGACAATGGAACACTAGAGTTGACATATGAGATTGCAACACAACAGTTTAATGACAAGTTATAATTATATGGGCATCACGTCCTAACATAGAGACCTTTTGGTTATTAGTCTCTCTTATACTCCACCAAGATGCGAACTAAATCATAACACCTCAGTAATTAAGATAACTCAGAGTATAGCAATAAGTATCATGACATGAAGTTAAAATAAGAACATGCTAGATCTAGTCATGGAGTAGTGGCAATGGTCACACCCACATCTCCGGTAGCATGGTATTTCTTTTTATCCCTAGTGAGGCAACAAAGTAAGGTAAGATACCCAAGTGGATCGCAGAACTTTCTCTCACGTTCACTGCACTAGCCACCCCCCGTTACTCCAACTAATGCACACGTTCCCCCTCACACGCTCTCATAAACATGCTTGATCATGACAAGTAAATAAGAACGGGGTACATAATATGCATCTACTTTCATAACTGAAACAAAACCATTGCAATCTCAAACATATATTAACTCATAAAAAGATCCACCACAAAGGTATTACATAGATGACCGTAATCATGTTCAGCAGCTCATACGGTACTAATTAGTGAAGCTCAAGAGAGAGAGATACATAAGTTACTTCCACAAACCCATAGTCCAGAGGTGGACTACTCCCTCTTCATCATGGAGACGGTGGAGAAGTCGTTGGAGAAGATGGAGACCACGCCGGCAGCGCCCCGCCGGAGTTTTCCCCCTCCAATCTGCAGCTCCAGGTCTCTGTTTCGGTGTTTCTGTGTTTCTGCGGCGCTCCTTCCAGAGAACGTCGGGGACTATTTTTATAGGCGGTTTTAGGTCAAAACGAGTCGGTGGAGGAAAGATCGACGGCAACGGAGCTCCGAGGCCAAAAGGGGGGTCCCACGCGGCCAGGTACTGGCCGCGTGGGCCCACCTTCTTGGCCCTCGGGCCTCCGCTTGTTTGCTTCCTTCGCTCCCAGTCTTTTCCTTCCAAAAATGATGCTCGTAAATTTCAGGTCATTTGGACGTCGTTTGGGTCCCTGAAACATTAAAATATAGAAATAGGGTTTTCTGCCTGTGCAGGGTTAATTCCATAAAAATAGGAAACATACAAATATTCCCAAAATCATTATAAAACAGTGATATAACCCTTATATGATGCAAATATGACTGGAATATAAGTAAAATAATGCAAAGTTCATGTATGCATTTTACATGCATCAACATCCCCAAGCTTAACCTATACTCGTCCTCGAGTATGAAGGTGATAAAACTAACATGGACTTTGCAATTTAATACTATCAATGGATATCAAAGATGATTACTATTGCTACATAGAGTCAAATGATTCATTCTTAAAAGGAGTAGCAATATGCAAGATAGTTTATGAAGTGATATCAAGTATTCAATGCAAGGATGTTCAATGATAATTCACAAAGTGTAACATAAAAGAAAGTACTATGGACCACATGTATGCATAATGAAAGTAAGAACATCCTATAATGGTCATAGAGTATTGATGAAAATCTGAATATAAAAGGTGGACACTTTGGAAAGATATATATGAGTAGAGGTAAAGCATGAATAAGTTTCATCTAACTTCTGAACTTCTCTACTTAAGTTAATGATTGTAATGTGGTAATCCTTGGTGTCAAGCTCTCATTCCCCTATCATAGCATCTTGAATGATTAAGTTTAAAGTGAAAGCAAATATGAGTAGTGTGCTTGACAAAGTACAGGTTGAAAGTCTCATGCCCCTTGAATACAAGTACCTACTCCATGTGTTACTCAACTTGGAAACAAAGCAAGTTCAAGTTAAATATCATTGTAAGTAATAATAGTATCATTAAGAGCGTCAACTGGGGTACCTCTTGTCCCAGGATATGGAACAAGCCCATATCAAAATGACAAGACAAACAAACACAATGAACAATCTCAACACCCTTTTTATTTACCATTAGATAGCTTTTTATTGTAAGGTGTATCACAGAAGGTTCACCATAGCATGTAAGTAAATTTCCACCATGAATGATGCATGGCTTAGATTAGCGGCCCAGGCGTCTCTCTAACCATTTATACAAACTCATTTAAACTCACTTCATTTCCACATTTATTTCACCCATGGTAAGCATCCATAAACAAAAGTACATGATATCAACTAAATGAATGAAGTGCATGTTGAAAGCTTGCCATGTGACAGCACATATGAGCTAACTCTCAACCAAAGACATTTGTCAAGCCCACAACATCATAATTTTAATCACAATGGGTCATGTTTTATTTATGCAATGAAAGTAAAGTGTGCATCAAGTTCGAGAGAGCTCTATAACCAACTTTTCCCATAACAATCAACAACATAAGCATTTTCATTCAGAGGTATAGATAACACAAATATCATGATAAACATACTCGGAATAGCATAAAGCTAATAGGTAGATATGGTGGACTCACTGGAAAAACTTTGGTTGAAGGTGTTGGAAACAAGTTTTTGCTTGTTGGAATTTTTGGGCTAGCAAGAGGGAGAAAGTTGACCATCTAAATGCATGCATGAGTGTCCATAGAACTAACTAATCCATGTTAAACAAGTAAATAACATTCAGCATCAAAACATGAATAAAAGATAGCTCTTGATAAAATACTTGCAAATTATTACTCATTAACAAGCTCATGAATCATGCAACTATATGTATCTTTTAAAATCAACTCAACATCCCTTTTCCCAATCTTATAATAGCATCCAACATAATTCAACCCAAATTTCCAGTAGCTCTCTCATATATAAATGATAGTGTGGTGGTCTCACAAAATAAAAATCAAACCAAAACAAACAAAAAGACGCTCCAAGTTTATGCGATAAAGTGTTTCGATCGAAAAACAGAAGTTAGACGTGTGCAAACCGAGAGTGTGTAGGTCCAGTGGGGTTGTCTTCACATCCCCAAGCTTATGGTCTTCACCATCCTTGGATAGCTCTTGGTGCATCTCCTCTAATCCCTGTGAAAAAACTTCAAAACACCGTTTCTCCCATTTCTTTTCTGTGGGGTGCATTAGTAGTGATAAACAAATAGATTTCTTGCTGCATATAATCCTTGAACAAAAATTCATATGAATGTCCAGAAAGTGTATAATGTTGTATGCCTACTCATAAACTCAATTGGATCAAAAAGATTCAAGTTAAAAGTTCAAAGCATGCATCAAACAAAATGGGACAGAATCTGTCCAGAAAAACAGCAGCAGCAAAACGTATTTTTCTACCCTACTTAACTTTGTCGAAAATTCCGAAAAAATTCATGCATACAGAGGATGAAAAGTTGCAACTACAGTTCAAATATGAGCTCATTCGGAGTTACAGAATAAGAATTAAAAATCATACCGTGCACAGATTCGTGCAGGAATAAAATCTCCGAACGCTATAAGCAACTTTTCAAACCAAAATGAGTAAAACTTGGCACTTTATTAAAAATTCCAGAAACTAAACTAAAACAAAGTCTCTTGTTACAGCAAGAGGACACAAAGAAAATCACAAATAAAAACAACCGGGTTGCCTCCCGTAAAGCGCTTTCTTTATAGCCATATAGCTAGGCTTCTTACTTGATATTTATTGTGGACGAAGCTCATGAGGGAGCTTGAACTTTGATGTGTCCCTCTTCCTTGGAAAGTGTTCATGCATAATACCAGGATCCCATGGTGTCTCAAACCAATCAAAATAATAGTCAAGTTGAACCCTAGTTGAGAGAAAAACAAAACACAAAAGTAATAACAACGAAGTCTAACTTTCTTTCTATGCATTGGCATTTTGTATATGAATGAATCACATAAATAGAAGTTTCCAATGCATATTAACAATATTACTTGCAGCATAATTATTAGTAGTATAAAGAGGGTTCTTATCACCTCCTCTTTCATAATAGTTGCAAGTAGTAGAAATAAATTCAACCATATAACCACAAGAATCATTCAACTTAGATAATTTAGGCACATAAAGAGGATTATTAAATTTATTTGGAATTCATTAGCATGCTTCCCTCTTTCAAAATAGTTATTAAGATCAATATCAAGTTTAATATCATGGTTGCAACAAAGATTTGGAACTAAAGATAATTGCAAACCACATAAGTATTTCTCAACATAAGCAAATTTCTCCTCTATGGTGTAATTAGGAGAATTCAAAAACAAAGTAGGACTCTCATGAGTAAGAGTACTATCACAAACAGCAAGTATATCATTTTTATCCTCACATAAAAGTAACAACTTCTAAACATGGAGGATTATCAATAAGCATAGGACCATCATCTAAAGCATTATCATATAGCATATTTAAGCAACACTCCTCATTATCATCCATAACTTCACTAGTAGCATTATTAAAAAGTAAAGGAGCATTATTAGTTTCACACTCATCAAAACATGGATTCTCATAAATAACAAAAGATTTTTGAGTTTGAGTGTTACTATCATTTGTTGATGGTGAAGTGGGGAGATCCAACTCTTCCCCAAGCTTAGGTTGGAATATATCCTTTTCAATCTCCACTTCACATTCTTCCTCTTCCAAGCTTATGTTTTCATCATCCTCTTCCTGCAAAATATTAGTACTTTCCATGGAAGCAAGAATTCTTTCTTTAACATAAACATTGTCACTAAATTCGTTTTTGCAAAGTTGGAGAATAACAGAAATTTGTCCTTTCATTACACGAGCTTCATGACTAGTTGTAAGAAATTTATCAATAAGAGAGTCTATCTCAAGGGCTCCAACATAAGCAATATATTTCTCAACTTGTTCTATATCAGGGCATGAAAATTTATCTTCACGATAACAGGAAATTATAGGATCACTATTATACTTGCATTGATAGTGGGAATGTTTAACAACTCTTCTATTGCAACAAGTTATACCATGTAACTCACAAAACTAAAAAGCCATTATGTGAAGAGCTTCAAGCAATTTACGTATTCTTTTTCCTTCTTCGGTCGATTCTTATTCAAAGTAGGCTTCCATAGTTTTAACATAACCATTAGGTATAGAGATTACAGAAAGTTTCTCCATACTTTAACACACATATTAAAAACAGCACTAATTTTTTTGGTTTTTATGATTATAAATGAAAGACTGATAGTAAAATGATACTAAACAATGCAAACCGAAATAACAAATGCAACACAAAATGCAAAACTGAAAATAAAATATGCAAACGAAATATAAATATGATATGCAAGACAATGACAAAACAAGATAAATTGCTTTGAAGGTAAAGATGGATAAGATGATGCTCACGTAGGTGCAACCTCCCCAAGCTTACGTGTTAGCACAAGTTGGTGATGAAATTGACTTGGTGAGATATCCTTGGATAAACCCAGCGCCAGAAAATAGAGCTAGTGCAGGGGACCCTTGGATAAACCTTTCAGCAATGATTCCCCGGCAACGGCGCCAGAAAACAGTCTTGATACCCGATGACGTAGTTACCTGCGTCAAAAGAATATGGGTTAGGTTGAGACTCCAAGTGCAGAGTGTGTAGTAAGTGGAAGACGTGTTTTCCCCACGAGGGTGACTCGAGGGTTTAATATCGAACTCTCGGGGAATCAGTAGTGAAGATTTATCTTTTCTATCCTTCTTTTGGTTACCTACAAAACAAAGTAAATGTTTTGGTCCTCAACCTCACCTAGTGGTTGTCAAGCACAAGGTGTGAGAATGATATCAAGATAATATGCAATGCAAACAAGAAATAAATATGCAATGGTGGTAAATAAATATGCAAGGATGGTGGTAGCAATGATAAATGATATTTTTGGGTTTTATATGATGAATGCAAGATGTAAAAGTGTTTTTGTATTTTTGGATTTTTAAATGGCAGAAAATGGAAAAGTGGTAAAAGTGGTTGGAAAGGTGTTTCTTATGATTAAAAATGGACCGGGGTTCATGGTTTCACAAATGCACTCTCTCTTTAATAAAGTGGTAGACAATGGAACACTAGAGTTGACATATGAGATTGCAAACAACAGTTTAATGACAAGTTATAATTATATGGGCATCACGTCCTAACATAGAGTCATTTTGGTTATTAGTCTCTCTTATACTACACCAAGATGCGAACTAAATCATAACACCTCATTAATTAAGATAACTCAGAGTATAGCAATAACTATCATGACATGAAGTTAAAATAAGAACATTCTAGATCTAGTCATGGAGGAAGTGGCAATGGTCACACCCACATCTCCGGTAGCATGGTATTTCTTTTTATCCCTAGTGAGGCAACAAAGTAAGGTAGAGATACCCAAGTGGATCGCAAACTTTCTCTCACGTTCACTGCACTAGCCACCCCCCGTTACTCCAACTAATGCACACGTTCCCCCTCACATGCTCTCATAAACATGCTTGATCATGACAAGTAAATAAGAACGGGGTACATAATATGCATCTACTTTCATAACTGAAACAAAACCATTGCAATCTCAAACATATATTAACTCATAAAAAGATCCACCATAAAGGTATTACATAGATGACCGTAATCATGTTCAGCAGCTCATACGGTACTAATTAGTGAAGCTCAAGAGAGAGAGAGATACATAAGTTACTTCCACAAACTCATAATCCAGAGTTGGACTACTCCCTCTTCATCATGGAGACGGTGGAGAAGTCGTTGGAGAAGAAGGAGACCACTCCGGCAGCGCCCCACCGGAGTTTTCCCCCTCCAATCTGCAGCTCCAGGTCTCTGTTTCGGTGTTTCTGTTTTCTGCGGTGCTCCTTTCCGAAGGGCGTCGGGGACTATTTTTATAGTCGGTTTTAGGTCAAAACCGAGTCGGTGGAGGAAAGATCGACGGCAAGGAGCTCCAAGGCCCAAAAGGAGGGGTCCCATGTGGCCCATGTACCTGGCCGCGTCGGCCCACCTATCTTGGCCCTCGGGTCTCCGCTTGCTTGCTTCCTTCGCTCCCAAGTCTTCTTCCTTCCAAAAATTGACGCTCGTAAATTTGCAGGTCATTTGGACGTCGTTTGGGTCCCTGAAACATTAAAATATAGAAATAGGGTTTTCTGCCTGTGCAGGGTTAATTCCATAAAAATAGGAAACATACCAAATATTCCCAAAATCATTATAAAATAGTGATATAACCCTTATATGATACAAATATGACTGGAATATAAGTAAAATAATGCAAAGTTCATGTATGCATTTTACATGCATCAGTCACGACAGCTGCCACCCGCCGCCGCACCTGCTCCTGACGCGGAGGAGGGCTTCAACTTCGACCGAACCAACGAGGAGGATGCAAGACAAGAGGCGGATGTCGGTGATCTGCATTAGTAGGATGCCATGCAACGCTCATTAGAGACGCTCGACAACGACCATGTCTGCCTCGTTGCGCTCGCCCACGAGCTCAAGGCCAAGAAAGCTGCCTTGCTGACACAGGCGACCCGCGGATCGTGGACCGTGGAGCGTATGCGCCGCCACAAGCGTGCACGCGGGCGCCACAACTCTCACTAAATACCTGTTACCACCGGCAGCGTCGCCTACGCGTGAACAGTTATGTTAAAATTGCCGGACCCACTACATAGTCCCTACCAATTAACAAGGGAGAGCAGGAGGAGCCAACAACTCCGCCACCGGTGCCGATCGTACTGGAGGAAGAGCCAGCAAGTCCGTCCCGACAAGGCCTAGCACCACCTACACTCGGCCAATTTTGTTAAAATTGTCGGGATCTCCACCGCCCACACCGAAGGAGGAGGACGACGATCCGAGTAGTTAGCCAAATAGTATGTGCAATATATCTACTAAATCAAATATATGTTTTATTTAAAATTTATAAATTTGTTTAAATGGTTGGATTGAAATAAGAGATGATAGACCAAATTGGTCGCCCCGCTGGGTGCAGTGGCCAACAAATGCAGGACAGGGGTCGCACATGTGTGTGCCCGGGACGCAAACAACAATCAAAAAATAGGACAATCGTTTTGTTGGAGTTTACCCTGATACAAGGATCGGACGTTGATAGCCCTTCACGTAGTTACCCCACAACGGCGCCAGAAAACGGTCTTGACGGCCCTTCGTGTGATTACCTGCGTGAAAAGTAAATGGGTTAGGTTGAGACTCCAAGTGCAGAGTGTATGTAGTAGTGGAAGACAGTTTTCCCCACGAGGGGTGACTCGAGGGTTTAATATCGAACTCTCGGGGAACCAGTATTTCAGGTGTTATCTTCTTATCCTTCTCTTGAGAACCTGCAACAAAATAAATTGTTTTGTGCCCTCAACCTCACCAAGTGGTTGTCAAGCACAAGGTGTGAGAATGATAATAAAATAATATGCAATGCAAGCAATAAGTAAATATGCAATGATGGTAAATAAATATGCAAGGATGATGGTAACAATGATAAATGATATTTTTGGGTTTTTTTTTATAATGAATGCAAGATGTAAAAGTGTTTTTGTATTTTCGGATTTAATAATGGCAGCAAACTAAAGTGGTGATAAAAGTGTTGGAAAGGTGTTTTCTTATGATTAAAAATGGACCGGGGTTCAAGGCTTCACAAATGCACTCTCTCTTGATAACGTGGTAGACAATGGAACACTAAAATTAACATGTAAGATGGCAAGACATGGTTTGACAAGTTATTAATAATATGGGCATCACGTCCTAACATAGAGATCTCAAGTATAAGTTGTTCTCTCTCTTATGCTCCACCAAGATGCGAACTAAATCATAACACCTTAGTAATTAAGATAAATCAGAGCATAGCAATAAGTTCAATGACATGAAGTTAAAATAAGAACATGCTAGATCTAGTCATGGAGATAGTGGCCAAGGTCACATCCACTCTCCGGTAGCATGGTATTTTTGTTTATCCCTAGTGAGGCAACAAAGTAAGGTAGAAAAACCCAAGTGGATCGCAGAACTTTCTCTCACGTTCACTGCACTAGCCACCCCCCGTTACTCCAACAAATGCACATGTTCCCCCTCACATGCTCTCATAAACATGCTTGATCATGACAAATAAATAAAAACGGGGTACATAATATGCATATACTTTCATAACTGAAACAAAACCATTGCAATCTCAAACATGTATTAACTCATAATAAAGATCCACCACAAAGGAATTACATAGATGACCGTAATCATGTTCAGCAGCTCATACGGTACTAATTAGTGAAGCTCATAGAGAGGAGAGAGACATAAGTTACTTCCACAAACCCATAGTCCAGGGGTGGACTACTCCCTCTTCATCATGGTGTCGTTGGAGATGTTGTTGGAGGGGAAGGAGACCACACCGGCAGCGCCCCGCCGGAGTTTTCCCCCTCCAATCTTCAGCTCCAGATCTCTGTTTCGTGGTTTCTGTGTTTCGGCGGCACTCTCTTTCGCGAAAGCCCTGGGGGGGTCTATATATAGTTGTTTTTAGGTCAAGACGAAGCTTCGGGAAGAAAGATCGACGGCAACGGAGGCCCGAGGGCCAGGATGGGGGACCCCACGCGGTCAGGGAATGTGGCCGCGTGGGCCCACCCCTTTCTGCCTTCTGGTCTCCGTTTCTTCGATTCCTTTGCGCCTACATTTCGTTCCTTCCAAAAAAATGATCCCCGTAAAGTTTCAGATCATTTGGACGTCGTTTGGGTCCCTGAAACATCAAAATATAGAAAAAGGGGTTTTCTGACAGCGCAGGGTTAATTATAGAAAAATGGGAGAGTTGTTAATTATCCCCAAAACTTAATATAAATCATGAATATAACCCTTATATGATGCAAATAACATGGAATAACATGTAATAAAATGTAAAGTTCATGTATGCATTTTACATGCATCAGACGTTCCAAATCCTCGTTTTATTGTTTTATAAGTCAGATCAGACGACAAAACCTATATATCGCGGTACGCGAGCCGAACGAACGATCGTGTACCCTCTAATGGGCCGGCCCACGGCGTGCTCGCACGGGAAGGAGGAAGAAGACGACGCAGGGGGAAGAAGAAGACACCGTCGCCGCGGCTGCACGCCGACGCCATAGCACTCACCGACGTCGGGGTCGACGCGGCTGACCGCGTCGCCCCGACGGAAGTAAGGCCAGGACCTCGCCGGAGCCAGGGACGACGCAGCAGGCCGCGGTATCGCCGGTGGAGGCGAGGAAGTGCCTTAACTATGGGGGGTGCAGGTGCGGGGTGCGGTGCGGGGAACTCGCCGGCGACGCGAGTGATGGCGACCGGAGTTTGGGTTCGGGGGGGGGGGGGCTTAGAGGGATGGCCAGCCGGGCGGCGGCGGACCAGCGGAGGTGGCGGCTGGAGCAGGGCGGGACGCGGAGGCGGCGCCGAGCGTGGGCGGCGGCGGCAGGCGGTTAGGCCGGTGGCGGCGGGCGCTTCCGGAAAGAAGAAGGAGAGGAAGAAGGAGAACGTGGTCGGGGAAGAAGAAGGGAAGGTGGGCCGAGCCCAGTCGGGGGTACGCGAAGCGAAACTCCGTTCGCGTACCGCGTAGCATAGGAGGTCCCAAATCAGACGGTCCGCTCACGCTCACGTCCACCAAAGCTGGCCACCTAGAATTGTGCTCACGGGTCGGCCCGTTAGCACGTGTGCCTGGCCCGTCAAGGGCCTGGCCCTGCACGTGGCTAAACGGGCCATGTCTGGTCCGCAGCATTCCTGTCACGCAGGCTGGCACGGCACGGCCGTTTATCTTATTTTATTTATTTTTCCTGAAAAAATAGTCCTAACAGGCCAAAAGCAGCCAAGAAACAACCTACATCTCCCGGTGTGCTAAACGGTCCGACCTGTTTATCAAAGGGGCCTTGCTTGGACTCGTGGCGAGGCACGCAGCACGGCACGGTCCGCTTATAAACGGGCCGTCCCCGGGCCGGCCCGTTGGCCAGCTATCACCAAAGTCCAAAGACGATTTTTGCCAAATTCCCGCAGGGGGAGCCCTGAGCGGCGCTCGTTAGCGGCGGTTATGCGACGCGACGCCTGCGTGCTTCGATTCATGGGCCGGCCCATTATTTTCGCTCGCTCCTTTGAACGGTATCCGACTGTTTCGCCACTGTTTCGTGCGTTTCGTGTTATATGTGCCACTGCTTCATGTCGACTGTTTCGTGCTACTGCTTCATGATTCGTGTCGACTGTTTTGATGCCGCCACTCGTGTGTACAAAGTCTAATAAATATTCCATCTCACACAAATATATTTCATTTCAAAATAGTTTTCACGAAATATGCGTATGTTCACGATTAGGTTCCATTCTCGTGATTGGTTTCGAGTTTCGTGGAATGTAGCTTCTTAATTTTGTACCGAAGTTTTCAATATTTTTAGATGAATTCTGTTAAATTTGTCACACTCAGTCGACGGTTTGAAAAATCCTTTCACGGGTATATGAGACACACCGTTTTCCACAACTTTCGTGTTATAACTTTTTCGGTTCAACAGAGATATGAATAGATCTTATATGTATGTATGCATTTAGCCTCTTCTTGTTGAGGAACATTTTCGTTTCAACTCCCGTTTTCCATTTTTTTAAATGAATAATTTTCAAATTTGGAACCATTTTTAAATAGGGAATCATTTTAATTCAAAACCATTTTAAATTTGAAACCATTTTCAAAATGGAACCATTTTCAAAATCGGAACCATTTCAAAAAAGGAACCATTTTCAAAAAATCGGAACCATTTTTTCGGTTCGGAACCATTTTCAAAAAGAAACCATTTTCGAAAAATCGGAACCATTTTTTCGGTTCGACCCATTTTCAAAAAATTAGAACCATTTTTTCGGTTCGGAACCATTTTCAAAAAATCGGAACCATTTTTTTATTCGAAACCATTTTTTCGGTTCGGAACCATTTTAAAAAAGGAACCATTTTTTCGGTTCAGAACCATTTTCAAAAAGGAACCATTTTTGAAAAATCGGAACCATTTTTTCGGTTCGAACCATTTTCAAAAAATCGGAACCATTTTTTCGGTTCGGAACCATTTTCGAAAAATCGGAACCATTTTTTTTCATTCGGAACCATTTTCAAAAATCAGAACCATTTTTTTTGGTTCGGAACCATTTTAAAAAAATCGGAACCTTTTTTTGTTCGGAACCATTTTCAAAAAGGAACCAATTTTTTTATTCGGAACAATTTAAAAAAAGCAACCATTTTCAAAAGTCGGAACCATTTTCAAAAAGTAACCATTTTTTTTTGGTTCGGAACCATTTTAAAAAAGGAACCATTTTTTTTATTTCGGAACCATTTTTAAATTTGAAACCATTTTTAAATTTGGAACCAGTTTCGCTCGCTGCTTTGACTGTTTCGACTGTTTCGCTCGCACACGGCAAAAAAATTGGAACCATTTTTTTAAAAAGAACCATTTTACAAAAAATGGAACATTTTTGAAAATCCAAAAAAAATCAGAAAAAATTCAAAAAAGGAACCATTTTCAAAAAATCGGAACCATTTTCAAAAAGGAATTTCCAAATTAAAAAATGGTTCCAAATACAAATCGGACACCATTTAAAATTTGGAACCATTTTTAAATTTGAAACAATTTTAAAAAATTAAACAATTATCAAATTTGGAACCATTTTAAATTCGGAACCATTTTAAAAAAAGAACAAATTTCAAATTTAGAACCATTTTTAATTTGGAACCATTTTTTTAATTTGGAACCATTCTTAAATTTGGAACCATTTTAAATTTGGAACCATTTTCAAAATGGAACCATTTAAAAAAATGAACTATTTTCGAATTGGGAACCATTTTCAAAGTGGAACCATTTTTAAATTTGGATTTTTTTTAATTTGGAACCATTTTTAAAAAGGAACAATTTTAAAAAATGGACAATTTTTATAATTTAGAACCATTTTCAAAATGGAACCACTTTTTAAAATGGAACCATTTTTAAATTTGAAACCATTGTAAATTCGGAACCATTTTTAAATTTGGAACCATTTTAAATTTGCAACCGTTTTAAAAAATGAACAATTTTCAAATTTGGAACCATTTTTAATTTGGAACCACTTTAAATTCGGCACCATTTTTAAGTTGGAACCATTTTTAAAATTGGAACAATTTTCAAAATGGAACCATTTTGAAATATGATCAATTTTGAAATTTGGAACTAATTTAAATTTGGAACCATTTTAAATTCGCAACCATTTTTAAATTGGGAACCATTTTCAAAATGGAATCATTTTTAAATTTGGAACCATTTTCAAAATGAAACCATGTTTAATTTGGAACAATTATCAAAATGGAACCATTTTCAAATTTGGAACCATTCTCAAAATGGAACCATTTTCAAATTTGGAACCATTTTTAAATTTGGTACCATTTTGAAATTTGGATCCATTTTTTCGGTTCAAAACCATTTTGAATTTTGAAAAATTGGAACCATTTTTTGGTTCGGAACCATTTTCAAAAAGGAACCATTTTTATGTTCGGAACCATTTTCAAAAAGGAACCATTTTTCGGTTCGGAACCATTTTTCAGAAATCGGAACCATTTTTTCGGTTCGGAACCATTTTCAAAAAGGAAACATTTTTTCGGTTCGGAACCATTTTCAAAAAGGAACCATTTTTCGGTTCGGAACCATTTTTTCGGTTCGGAACCATTTTCAAAAAGGAATCATTTTTCGGTTCGGAACCATTTTCAAAAAGGAATCATTTTTCGGTTCGGAAGCATTTTCAAAATGGAACCATTTTTAAATTTGGAACCATTTTCAAATTTGGAACCATTTTCAAAACGGAACCATTTTAGAATTTGGAACCATTTTCAAAATGGAACCATTTTTTAAAAATATGATAACAACTTCTTGAATCAATCTCACATATCGAAGTGGGTTGGAAATAAGAAACAAGGATTATCAGTACAGCTCTAACTATGACCTCGGGATGATAAGTTCCAATCAAGCTTATGATAGTAGAGGATAAAGTGGAAACAGTACTGAAGTTAGACCAAATGAACATTATCCCAACAACAAACACCAGGGGATCTTGGGTCTGCGCGATCAAATATGCCATCGTAAAGATGATGCAACTGGATAATTCTAGGTTTAACTGTGGCAGTGTAGTTACATAGCTATTTTCAAATGTCATGATGCGTACTGTCGAGTAACATTAAAACAGACGACTAATCAGCATACACAATCAATTGAACAAGATGTCATATATTACTAGGTTAAGGTTAAAAAAACTCAAGATACATATTATATATTCAAAGACATACATGGACTAATATTGCAAATATAACGTAGCAATTGGATCAGCCATGGTATAATCTATCCAATCTAAATCGTTCTGCGTAAATGTCAGCTAATACAATGAGCCACGCTGCTTCCCTGAAAGTAAACTACTCTTCATGGAATATTTTTTTTGAAGTAAACAGATGTATGATTGAATCAAATGATATTATCATCTGGACAAAAAAATCACTAACTAAAAATGCCATCAAAGCCTATAATAAATGGAGCAGCCTGATCAGTTATTTTACACAAAGGAGCGGCTACCATTCCAATATCACCACAAGTATGAGAAATTATACAGTCCCAGCAATTTCATCAAAAACATGGCAGAATGATCTCTCGCCAAAACAATGGAGAGAGTACAGCAACCAACTCACTGAAAATGAGTGTATCCTGCTCAGATAATTTTCCACCAATAACATTTCCAAAATTTAAGATGACAGACATGAATCGATCCAACCATGGAAGCAGAAAACACAAACCCAAGTAGAGGTAGTTCTCATCAAGCCAGCACCAATTCATCTTGTCGGTACTAACAAATGTGTAGCCAGTTCTCTGCATGGCACACTCAGTCCTCGCCTGCTAACGACTCTGAAAATAAAGGTATATAGGCATAAACTCATAGTGACACTTTGGCCCGAGATCACAGATGCAGTGTGCAGCTGATTGATCCATGTTGTATGCCATTAGCAGGTTCTTCAAGTGCGAAAGGAAGAAAATTATATTGCATTCCGGGTGAACTGCAATCACGGGGTACGAGCCCGTCGTGAATTCCTTGGATCCAGATAGTTGCATAGTGCTGACAGTATGCTTTAAGTTCCATTCACCACTTGCATAATCTTCTAGAGCCCAAAATGAAAGTTTATATTTGTTCTCCACCTCTTTATTGATGTAGAATAATGACCCTTGAGACTGTCCAAGGAAAACAAGATCACCACCCGGGGGAAGCTGAATGTACCTCCATTTCTTCGTTTCCATGTCCAAAGCAGCTATTGTACTCTCGGAGCAGATAAAATGCAGAGCCCCATTGAGAAACACACTTCTCGATAAACTTTCAGCATACAGATATAGATCGGTCTCTTGGCTGAATTCAGTCACGTAGTGAGTCCACTGACCAGTTCTAGACGAGTAGAACCCCACTGCTGTAAATGGAACAAAATGATGTTCCTCTTCATCACCCTCATCTTCATCCAAGAACTGATACTCATACTCAAATACATGAAAATGCGACGAGATGGCCGGGTCGAAGGCAAGGTGGGAGGTCCGGAGCACGCCGGTGGTTCCGGAATCGGGCAACGTGACCCATCTCTCGGTAGCGGGATTGCACACAAGGTAATCGTACCTCTCCGGACGATCGATAAATCTGCCGCATGGAGATCGGATCCAGCCACCGTTGCGGCAGAGGAGGAGGCCGTTGCAGCAGTCTAAGGTAATAATGTCTCCTGCGTGGCTGGGTATGAAGCCGAGATCGGGGGCGACCAGAGGTGGGCCTCTCCCCGAGAGGTTGGTGAAGTTCCGGCGCCGCGTCCACTATGTGGAGCCATCGCCGCCAACGCTCATGTGGAAGAAGCCGGCGAGTGTCTGGGGGAGCTTCTTGCGGTGGTAGGGGTCGGAGATGATATCTCGCCACGACTTGGAGACGCACCGGCAGCGGAGGAGCGACTTGGGTGGGAGCCGCGAGAGGATCTCGACGACGAGGTCGTCAGTGAGTTTGGTGAAGGAGGGATCGCTACTCCTCCTCTTGGAGCGATACTCATCCATCGCGGATTCGCGGGGACAGCGGAGAGGAGAGCTTGCGGCGGCGGCGGCGACGGCGGCCGTCGAGAGGGAATAAAGTGGGCCGGCCCAGAAACGAGTCGCGGACGAAGTCTTCAGGCGGCGCTAGCGTTCCGCGACGCTAACGAGCGTCATATAGGTTTCGCCTTCCCGCAGCCTCTCTCGTATCTCCTCTCCAGCCCCAACCTTGGACGCCGCCACAGCACCGCCGCCACTCACGCGGGCGCTCCCGGCAAGACTCTCCCTCCCGCCATTACCTCCTCCTCATCCGACTCGTATCCTCCCTCCCCGCCGTCATCCTCCTCATCCACCTCGCGCCTCCCTCCTCGCCTCGGGTCGAGGTCAGCACCGGCGGGCTCCGTTCACCCGTCTCCGCCCTCCCGTGAACCTCCAGGAGCTAGGCGCGACGAGGCTACCGTCGCAACCCGCGCCCAAAATCCGAACTCCCAGTCCTCCTCGCCGCCGGCGACCATGGTATCGCAGCACGGCATCCTCCTCGCCGTAGGCCTCATCTCTGATCACTTCGGCCCCCTCGTATCTGTAAGTCTCCCGTCCACCTCCTCCCTTCCCGTCATTTTCCTGCCTACTGCCGATGCCCTAACTCCTGCCGCCCGATCCCTCTCTCGCAGAAGGTGTGCGAATGCCTCCTCCGCCACGGAGCGCTGCAGCTGCAGGAGATTGCGCGCCGCCTCCAGCTCCCGCGAGCGCAGGTGAAGAACTCCCTCCTCGTCCTCATCCAGCACAACTGCGTTCAGGCCTACGCACTTAAAGGCAAGCCCATATGAAAATCCCTCGATTGTATGGTCTGATTCGATGCCCTGCTATACTAGTCCGTGACCCTGACTCCATTTTGTGTTGTTGTATGTAGGGGCCAGCGATAGGACGGTCACGTTCTACCTGGCCATCTTTGATAACATCCTGCATCGGCTGCGCTTCTCAAAGTTCCTCTCTGTCATTCGTGCGGACATCCCAGAGGTCCTTACTTACTTGGATTTTATTTTGGTCCATGTTTTGCTACAGTTGCATGCTAAAAATCGGGATTGATCCAAACAGCAGTCATAATTCTCTTAATGCTAAAATCAAGGTGGAGCAGATCGTACTGTAGATTTTCTCCACCTATGAATCGTGCCTTGTGGAGGTTCTCTTTGCTAAATGCATCTTGACCTTGATTAGTTGTCTAGATGTGATGACATGGGGGAATTGGATATCTCTGAGTGCTACTACACTAAAGAATACTAACATGTGCTAAAACAGTCACAATTCATCTTGACCTTGATTAATGGTCTAGAGTTGATGACATGGGGTACATGCACAATGTAGGTCGGTGTCCTGAGGTTATATTTTCCTCTTTCATGATATTTAGTTATTTATGTACTGCAGTCACTGTTGGCATTTAGAAGCTAGCTAATCCTTTCTATCTTGAGTTTTTCATTCAGCATATCAAACTGTTGTAGGGCTGAACATCTGAACATATTTTTCTTACTCCTTCAAGATCATAAGGGCTTTTCGTCGTTTTCGATAAACCTTTTCTTTTATCTATCATGCAACATTGCCCTTTCTATATTCCTATTATTTCAATTTGAACATTCCAAATTTTAAATTTACTGTTGTTTTTGCATTCTCAGTTCATCCTCCAGGTTAATCTCTATGCATGTTAGGCCGTGGTGCATGTCACCATGTATGTCCCCATTTCCAAGGATCCTCACACTTACTAGGGTTGTAAAAGGCATCCATATTATCCCTATTACTGGACTGTTGTATTCAATAAGATACAAATTTTGTTACGAATTTCCTGGACGATTAACACCTTATATTTATTGTTAACCTAGGTTAATATGCACCCCTTAGGATTGGGTACTCGTGTCCTTCAAAAATCAATATTCTCCCCAAAACCATAATACGGCAGTATGTTAGAATGAACACATGCAAACATTTGATCATAACTACAACTACAGTCTCTTGAACTTGTTGTACAGTGTACATAGGAAGTATGGTCATAATTTGCACAACCTTTCTCTTTTACAAAATCTAACATGTTCTAATGCGATGTTTTGGCAATTTTAAGTGCACAAGTGTACTCTAAGGGGTGCATATGGACATGGGTTTATATATTAATTTGCCTGGGTACAAATGTGGTATGGACTTTTGCCATCTGAATTGTAATCTATTATCTGAACTATTTGTAATATTATTCAGTAAATCAATATACACATTTTATTTGAGTACAGTGTTATAAAAGCTGTTAAGTTCAAGGTTTAATGCCTGTGACGATAGTTATGGCTATTCCCTAGACTCCTCCCATGGTAACAGAGGTGGTTTGACGTGGAGAGGGAAGACCGCTGTGGGATGTGGTGAAGAGAATACAGAAAGAGGAAGGTGAACTGCAATGGTTTGGACTGGATTAATATGAGCCAGACACTACTCTGATACTGTGAATGACCTTGAGATATTTTTTGACACAAACATCTGTTGAAATCATTGCTCTTTATGGAGTACATGTACAAGGTCTGACTGAGAAAGGAAAAACAACCAGAGATTACTATGCAGTTGACACGGGAGACTATTCTAGTGCCCGGCAAGTGCATGCATGGATCATTGGAATATGTGCATATGCATTGTGATGCCCAACAGTCTAACAGCTTAGTGATTACCCAGGAGGCTGAGTCTTAAATTGCTTAACAATGACCACTGGTAGAAAAACAGGTGGTTATACAATAGGGCTTAAGTTGCCATGTAGACGCCAAATGCTAACTTGATTGATTGAGCCTTGTTTTGTTGTTTGTTTCCTATCTAAGTTCTTGATTTGATCATTTTTTGTGTGCTTAGTAAGTATGCTGGTAAATTATTGGTTTGCGATAGACCGGTAGCTGATAAGAGAAACTGAGAAACAATATACCTGGTCTGAGCTTACATTCTAATAGCTCTGGTGCTATTTTTGATACAAAATATGTCATGTTTTCCAGGGTCATTCTTAATCCGAAAAAATAAAGTTCCTTTTAACATTACGACTACAATCATTCAGCATTTGTAGTTTTTTCTTAGTTTATGACCTTATGCCTGGAGCTTATGTATCTTGCAGTCAGAAGTTTTTATTGAGGGATTGCTTCAGAATGGCAGGCTAACATTTGACCAACTTGTGGAATTCACACACTCTAAATATCCAGTAGGTATGTCTTTTTAATTTATTGAAATTGTATGGGATCGTCCTCTGTTCTTTGTATTGTAGTGTTCTCATTCCTTCTTCTTCCATAATCTTTGATACTTGCCGCTGATCGTAACTACTAATGTTTCCCTGATAATTGGTATTTACCATGTTTCAGACACCATCCGGCCAGAAAGGGAAGAAATACGTTTGAACTTCAACAAACTCGTGTGTGCACGCTATGTGGAACGTTGCCCAAAACCTCAACCTTCTTTCGAACCAGTAGTAGATGAAAAACCTACACCTGCGAGGAGAAAAATTCAAAAAGTATGTAAAACAATTCCCTGTTATGGACATTCCTGGTCATTTAATAAGCCTGCTCTCTACTTATGTATAATTTCCCTTTCTAAATTAATCATCAGATAATGCATGCAGAGATTGGTAGAAGTTGACTAGGCTATTTTGTTTATAACTTTGTTCATGTAATTAGACATCTTAGCAAAGGGCTAATTAGCTAGCTCAGTGGTTAAGGTGTTTCAGATCTTTCTTTGCCTGTTGATGAAAAATATCATACTCTTAACTCATAAGTCAATCTATATATTGACTGCGCAAAAACTAGTTTACTAGGACCAAAACCTAGTTAGTCCTCTTGTGCAGTGGCTTTCCCAATGGTAAATCCGAATACTCAAAAGGATTTATCTCCTTAAACCGCTAGTCTGATTAGCGACCATCTTCACTTCTAGTTTTGTCTCGGTGAGTGCTCTTAAACTAGATCCCATGTTCCTATGTTTTGATGAAATTTATTCGTCGCACCAGTTGCCATATTTATATACTGTGGTTGCCAAATTAACAACTAAACGGTTGCCTAGATAATAGTGCATAGTTGTCTTAAAATTTTATACATAATTTTTTCCTTGCAATGTGATGCAGAGGTAGAGGGCGAGTATTCTAGATTTCTAGTGTTAACAACACCTAAGAGATGATATCACCCACAAAAAGTAGTATCATAAAACTTTGCATTGATTTTGAATGACATACATGAACCTGGCAACCAAGCAGTATCATATGGCAACTAAGTGATAACAATCTCACAAGTACCAACAAAAAAGTTTTTGAAACATGTTGACGTGGGATATAGTGTCGAAAATCTTGTCGTGACTAAGCCAACCGGGACGTCAGTCGGATTAGTGGTTGAAGAAATGAAAATATTTGAAAGTTTGAAATCAAAGGAATTTTTGATGATGCCATGGCTTTAGCTGCAAGAGCACTATTTTGCTGCTGCCGTTGCTTGAGAGATAGAGGAGGCTAACACTATTTTGTTGCCGCCGGTCATGAACTGACACAATTATCTTTTTATACAGACTGTCGAGGAGGATCTTTCACTTGAGCAGAAAGTTCTCAATACTGCAACACTTTCTGACCCAGAAAGATTTTCTGAGATCCCATACAGCATGGAAGATGCATCAAATGCAAATGATTTTCCTCAGAACGCTGTTTCTGGCGCTAAGGTGTTGTACTCTGTTTACTTATTGCTGTCCCCATGTTATGTGGTGACTTCATGCTTTATGGAAGTTAGTTGTTTCAGCCATCCTGTTGTTAAACCAGAAAAAAAAAGTGGCTCATGTAGATTCTTTGTTAATGGCTAATGCATTATCTGACAGTATTGGTAACTCTGCTTCTAAAAGTATTCACTGGCAAATGATTAATGATATTTAATCTGCTACTTTTATCATCATGTAACTCTCTGTGTCGTTATTTCATCAGCGGAAACATGGTGCCTTTGAGGTAGATGAAGAGCTCAAGTCGACAATTGCAGATAATGAAGTACTTTGGCGGGCAAATTTTGAGAAATTTATATTCTGCCTAAAGAAGAAGGTAAGGGCTTGTTTGGTTCGCAGGATTCTAAAAACAGAGGAATATAAAAAACACAGGAGTTCTGTAAACTTGGTTGCTTTGTTCGCATGAATAAGAAAAACACAGGATTACTAATAAACATGGTCAAATCAAAGTCAAACCACTTGAGAAAGTATAGTTAGCATGTTATTATGCCACTAGAGACCTCGGTCTTGTTCTTCGTCTGTAGGATTTTGAAAACGAGGTCCAGGTGGATTGTAAATTCCTGCATTTTTTCTTTGCTCAATTCTTTTGAACCAAACGGATGAATAGTGCCACCGTAGGAAAATTTCATATTCCTACATTATTCCTCCATTTTTCCTTTGAACCAAACAAGCCCCGAGTGTTTGATTCACAGGATTTCATAGGAATTTTGAAGGATTTGGAACCTGTATGATTTTTCCTATGGGTTGTTTGGTTTGTAGGATTGAATCCTATAGTCTCAAAGATTCCTTAGCACTACATTTTGTAGGAATTTTCCGCATCCACTGAAACCTCTTGGAAAAGAATCCTTTGTTTTCCTGTGGTGCAACCAACAAACTCTGATGCAAAGAAAATCCTGTAGAATTCGAATGGGTCGTGCACTTTTCTTTCTTCTGTGTTTTTGGAATCCGTGTGAATCAAAGATGGATAATTGGATAGCATATCTCTGTAGGCATATATCTCCATCTTTTTTTTTGTCTATAGCGTTGTTTCTGTACCTTTTGTGTTTGCATTGGGGCTTTGAAAAGTAGGTTTCTCTCCCTTTCGCGTTTTGGTTCCTTTTGTTTAGGGTTAGGGTTTGTAGGTTTAGGGTTGAAAAAAGGCTTAGTTGTTGTATGGGGGCTGCTACTTAATTTATATAAATAGTAAAAATAAAAGTAGCAAAAGGTTATAAATCCCAAAGTGAAATGAAATTTATACGTGAAAGGAGGACAATTCTATCAAGAATACTTCCTTCGTAACATATAAAGCATCTGCAATGTATTGAATCAATGTCGGTACATAGCCATACTACCTTAGAGGAAACTAACCACCTTTTGGCCCACCACGTACAGCCGGTTTTGCCTTCGAGTGTGATCCACACTATACATAGAGAAAAAGAAAAGAGAAATTAGTCCCCGGTTCATCTCTCTCTCTCTCTCTCTCTCTCTCTCTCTCTCTCTCTCTACATACCACTGACGGTGGGATCTCTCCCAGAACCAAGCAGATCAGGAGCAATTGAGCACAAGTCCATCCGGGAAGCTTTGGGGCCGCCGATGGAATAGCACTGGGATGCCAATGGGCATCAGTAGCAGGTCCAGCTAGGCAACGTTGTCATGCGCAGCAAGCAACAAGGCCATATCTGAACCTTCCTATATTAGGATTTGTTACCTTTCTTTATTTCCATGTAATAGTCGTTATTTAGATTCAGGAGTCCTAGTTGGATAAGGTTTCTATCTCTAGTCGGCTGGCTCCTATATAAAGCCAGGTAGTATACGTGTAATAGGTATCAAAGAAATAAAACAGAGAAAAGGGGAGGTTCTCCTCCAGATACGATCTAGCCCTAGGGCATCACGGCCCCAAGGCTAAACCACCTCGCCTTTGCCCCCTTACCACCCACGACTATCCCCTACGCAATCTGGGTCATGACAACTTGGTATCAGATTCATCGATCCTTGGATCTTCCCCACCACCAACATCCATGGCTACCCTCGCTGACATCTCGAAGCTGCTCGACCAGAAACTCGCTGCTGCACGGAAGGAGATTGTGGATGACCTACAGAACACCTTCCTCCACAAGATTGAGGCGGACATTACAGACCACAAGGAGCAATCAGCAGCCAACCAGGTTGCCATTGCAGACCTCAAGGAGCAGGCTGCAGCCACCCAGGGTGCCATTGCATGCCTGGAGAAGGGCAGCTCCAGTCAAATCTTCAGCAAGGAGGATCCCGCTCAGGCAAAGCAGAGCCCCCACCACAGTTTCCCCTCTGTTCCAGAGGGCACAGGCGAGTGGAAACCCAAATTTCACAAGCTGGAATTCCCCATCTTTGATGGATCAGAAGATGCGCTGCCATGGCTCACTCGTGTTGAGCAATTCTTTGATGGGCAGGGCACACCGGAAAGCGGCAAGGTGTGGCTCGCATCCTATCATCTGTCCGGGAGAGCATCACTATGGTACAGGCGTCTCAAACTGGCGCACGGCGCACCGCCCTGGGATGAGTTCAGTTCTTTGCTGAACCGACGTTTCGGGCCTAAAATCCGGAACACTGAACTGTCGGCGATCAAGAACCTGCGTCAAATAGGTTGTGTTGACTGTTGACGACTACGAGGAGAACTTCTTAACCCTCGTGTGCAGGTGTGAAGGGCTTACAGAGGCGCACCAAGTAGAGCTATTTGTGGCTGGTCTCCATAAGTCAATCCGCACATATGTCAAGCTCATGTACCCGACGACGCTGGAGGATGCCATGGATCATGCACGGGCGTACGAGGAGCGTGACGCACCAGAAGACAGTGATTCCCCTCTCGTTTCCAGGGGAAACTCTTCTGGAGGCGCTAGGCCATCTACTCCAGAACTTGTGGCTCCGCCCAAGACTGCAGTGGCATTGCCAAACAAGCAGCCACTGATGCGGCTATCGCCAGTCGAGATGGACGAGCGGCGTGCCAAGGGCCTTTGCTACAACTGTGACGACAAGTACAGCCCTGGCCATCGTTGCAAGCGCCTTTATGCTTGTTGGGTGGATGCTTCCGAAGAAGAGGCGCCTGATCTGTTGGAAACAAGCACTGGTTCTTGAGTGGCCGAGTCATCTATGGCAGACTATTCCTCTTTCAAGCTCGAGGACGAGCTGCTTGTCAAAGGGGGGAGTGATGTCATGCGCAGCAAGCAACAAGGCCATATCTGAACCTTCCTATATTAGGATTTGTTACCTTTCTTTATTTCCAAGTAATAGTCGTTATTTAGATTCAGGAGTCCTAGTTGGATAAGGTTTCTATCTCTAGTCGGCTGGCTCCTATATAAAGCCAGGTAGTATACGTGTAATAGGTATCAAAGAAATAAAACAGAGAAAAGGGGAGGTTCTCCTCCAGATACGATCTAGCCCTAGGGCATCACGGCGCCCAAGGCTAAACCACCTCGCCTTCGCCCCCTTACCACCCACGACTATCCCCTACTCAATCTAGGTCGTGACAAACGTCCTCGACAGTGGTGAGGTCATGCAGATGACCCTGAGGAGCTCTCTGGCATGGGGAAGACCCGGGTCGTGGATGAGTCCGAGATGCTCCTCAGAGGGGATGACCCGGGACGGCAGCTAGCGCGGTCATGTGAGCCAGAGAGTTATTTTCTCGTACCATGGTCGACTTCAACTTAAGAGTTTGATTCTAGGATTTCTTTAGGCTTAAATTCATTGTGTAGATGGAAAATAGCTTCTCATTCATCTATTTAAGTGGCTTCAAATGCACACCAGAGATGCCCTAAGGGTTTCCTATCAACTGTCTCTTCTGCCCAGTATGGTCAGTCGAAGGAAAAACGATTCACATAACAGCACCTCCTACGGTCCCACCCTCTCTCACACATAGAGAATGTCCAGTTCTTGTTTTAAATAAAATATTTTTTTAGTGTATGCATGAACGATGCAGCTGAAGGAAGGATGCAATTCAACTTTGTTAATGCCCATTTCTTATTTTCCTGTATTGTAGTTTTGTGCGGACCGAAAGAAGCCAAAGCTGAAGGTTGGCACACATCCTATCTGGGAGTCATTTTTTGAGGCTAACTTAACTGACAAGGACACCAGCTCTGGTAGATGCAGAAACACTGCAATTTTGTTTTATGGCTTTACTTTCTTATATAATTTTTTTAACCTATATTCCTGTTCTGAATTCCACCAGTTCTTTTCTTGCTTCTTGGTGTGAGCATCAATAAAAAAACTAGTTTCTGTTTCAGCTATTTATTTTAAATTTATAGCTTCAACATGGTCCTGAATCAACCAGATTAGGGAGAATGCCATATGCTAGTTTACTCATGCACTGGCATATGCTTATTTGTTGATGTTCCTCTGTTCTGTGGTTTGCTTTAGTTTCATTTGAAGGAAAAAACAAGAGGTAAGGAAGAGCTTTCATAAGAGGATAATATAATCTAGTTTACCTGATTTGGTTAAGTTGCATATGATTTTTGTTTGCAGTACCAGTACCAGCACAATGTCTTCCTAGATACCAAGTAGGCAAGTAACCAACTTGGGGAACAGGGGAAGTACCAACGTGCACCTTTTCACTGAAGCTACATGGTTTCAGTTTGATCAATAGTTTGTCCATGTTTTCATTGAGTTCGGTGCAAGTAATTAGATGGGTCAAAACACTATCTTCGTGAACACCTGCATATTATTCTCTAACAAATATAACAGCGAGTCCCCTTTTTTTCAGTGACATCATCAATAAATGGTATTTTGGAGAGACTAGGACAAAAGGAAGGAGGTGCAGCAATGACACTCGATCAGATAACACGAGTTCTGGAGGATTTACAGTGTACTACTTCCACTGACGATCCAGAAGCTTTTACTTTTGGTAAGATTTATTTTAAATGCTCTGTTGATATTTTTTGCTGTGCATAAGTCCTATACATCAAAGTTCTGTTGGTGAAGTGCTTTGCATGGAGTCCAGTTCTAGCTCTCGCAGAAATGATCTGTGCTATGTTTTGTAAGTCAAAGATTGCCACTAGGTGATTGTTACCACATGAAAACTGCTTCTGGTCTACTCCAATTCCTGGATTGAATTGTGGTACCTTAATGTAGCAGTTATGCTTTAGCTTTGTGGATACGATCTTGCGAACCAGTCCACACTCCACACTTTTCCCAGATAAGGATACCGTGCATGAAAAAAAAACCCGTAAACTATGACATCTTGCAATGTTTTCATACTTAGTCATAGTCTTCGCCCGGTCACCGTTAGGTTGCTGATACTGCCTCGTGGCCTGCTATTTTGTGAAAGTATGGTTCACACGGTGATGGTACTGTATTCAGACGAAGCATGAAAAATGATACGAAAACCTACTAGAGATTTTGTTGTGGAAACCTACTCTCATACTCACCAGTCTTTTTCTAATAAACATATCGTACAAATTTGGGTTTGCCAGCCTTGAGTGAACATCATAAGTTCTTTTTGAAAGATTCACATGACAGTGCTACTATCTTTTGTAGATTTGCGCAAAATGGTTGAAGCATGTAGAACTGAAGAGGTACAGGGTTGCGTTACACTGTTTAATACTTTAAAAGGCACTCCTTTATCATATACGTACCAACAAAACTGACATGCACATGACTTCTGTGCAAATTGTAGATAGAGTCGCTTGTGAAAAAGAAATACGGGCAAGAAGCTTTTACAATCTTTAGGCTGTTGGTCACAGATGGTCGTCCAGTTGAGACAGATCAAGTAAGTTACTCTTTACATTGAGGAAATTTCAGAACTATGCCCTGTTATTGTTCTCAAACTATTTGTGTTAAGAAAGCTTCTGTTATGCATTAATTTTAGTTATGTGCTAATATATTCCTGTTTTATGATTGTTTACTTGACAACATAGTTTCCTGTAGCAAATTGCAGTGCACAATACTAACATTGATTGCACATGTGCAGATTATTGACATGACAATTCTTGACAAGCAGATTGTTCATTCAACTTTGTACAAGCTATGGAAGGATGACTACATAGATACAGAGGTCTGTCTCACAATTTCATCAGAAAAGTAGCATATCTTGTTTGAAGCACAGAGAGGATGGCAAACCTCCTTTATTTAGATATTCCTTGTGCCGTTTATCCAAAGATAACTTTACTGCTTTGATGGTTTACTATTCTTATGGCAGGCGGCCCTTATTAGCCTTACAAATGCATTATGATATATTGTGTTACTTTCAGTATAAATCTGCATACATTTATCGTCATTACTCATTAATGCTACTTAAGAAGGCTACGGGCTTGGAGACAGCTTAAAACCAAGCACAAACATGATCAGAATAGTTGATACAATAGTTAGTGTCATTAAATCTGCTTCACCCGTGAAGTACTTATAGCACAAAGAATATCCAGTTATATGTTCTAGAGGAATTGTTAGTTCTTCTGTGAATGGCGATCAAACACATTAACCCACACTATTCAAGATATGTAGTGTGGAAGCGTAGAACTTTGTGCACCATAACTTTTACTAGCTTAATGTTGCACTGGAATAGTTGGGACTACAGGTCTTATGCTAGCAGTGACAATTGGCCTAATAATTATTGAGACAACCAACTATCAATTAGTAATATATGTGAAAGTGATTCTGTTGCACTCCAGTGTAGAGACTAGAGAAGCAGGAAGTTAGATACATCTGCTACTACTGTTTTTGTGCTTCTATTATATTGAACATCATTTTTGCTCCAACACGTCACCCGTGTCAAAGTTATCGTCAAACTTAGTTTTTCAGTAATATTACTAAATGGAGACACAGTTTTTCTACAGCAAATTTCAAGTTTCAATTGCTTTCCTGGAGCAATAGTTCAGTAATTTCACAGTACTTCTGCTACCTCAGTACCAAGCTAATCTAAAGAATTGATCACTCACCTGGATTAAACCTATGAGAACAGTTGATATACTTTAGTAAATTGCGGGGATATTGATATGCATAGTGTATTGCTATATGGTAAGTTCATAAGACAAACAAAAGCATGTCTTGTTTTGTGCTTCTGTTCACAACAATTCTATTATGTTTACAGAAAATTGGTTCCGCACCAGGAACAGGGTACGCACAGTTTTTTGTATGGCGAGTGAAAAATACATTTCGTGAACAGTTCATCGACAATCTCTATCATGCTGCTTTGAACTTACGCCAGATGGTGAATTACATAGCTGAACTTCTACTCGAGGTTATCTTCTGATCGCCTTTTACTATTGCAGTTATTTAGCTGTATAAGCCGCGATTATCTAAACTACACAATCTTATTTGTTTAGATATCTTGAATTCACGATCCACTTCATGGTTGCCGTATGCCCCATATGTGGATCATAGTTCATACATCACCATATAATGTATTTTACGCGGTTACGCCCTATCATATATGTAACCTAGTATGCATGTTTCTTACTAAATCATATGTTCATAGGCTTGTTTGGTAGGATCAGGCCGTGCCTTTCAGTAGTTCATCCCAAGTGCAGACTACGAAGATAAGCGATCATATAATTTAATTTGAATTTAGTAATTTACTTTGCTTCCATATAGAAAACCATCCTTAGAAACAATTGTTGAGATGATAAATGGAATAAGCCACCAGTCTACAGTTGAGATAATAATAGTTGAATAAGGTCAGCAATATGGGATTTTGCAAGAGCAGGGCCTAGCTGCTATTGACGCAAAGTTAAATACCGTGCCATCTTATTGAATGAACAACTTTTGCCATCTTGAAACTTAGCTTGTTTTCTTGGAAGTATGTTTTACTTGCACTGATATGTGCAACCTCACCTCACGAATTGCTTAAATATAATGTATTGCAGGGTTCAAAGGATGAAAAAAAGCTGAAGACCAGAAGAAACATGTTGATCCTAGCACTCATTAGACATGATGACTCTCTCATGTTGTTCCATGATTTTTGAAAGGGATCCCTCTTTGAAAACACTGGTACGAGCATTGCTACTCTACCATAAAACATAAATGTAAAAAGAGACTTAAGTTGAATAACTGAACTAATGTACCTTGCCTGATCTCACCTTTGGGAATTTTCTTTATATGGCGCATGCTAAGTTTTCTTCTCCCCTTTTGTCGTGGCAGTTTGGAGATGCGTACGATACTACTCCCTCCCTTCCAAATTATAAGATGTTTTAGCTATTTCAATATGGATTATATATAGACTGATCAGTAAAACGCGTCTTAGTACATCCTAATCAGAAAAAGCTAACATTTTATTTTCCGGAACAATGGCTAAGAGCATCTCCAACAGGTGCCCTAAAATAGGGCAGCAAAAAGTAGAAAGTAATCTTAGGGCATGAGAAAGTTGGTTTTTGGGCAATTTACGGCACCAAATTTTTTTTCCAGACGTAGCAGTTGGCCTATGTTAGGGCACCAGAAAAGTTTTTGCGATCCTTGAAATAGATCCGTGGTGAGAGAGGGAGGCTCTGAAGGTTGCCACGTGTCGAGCTTGATTTTGGCCAGGGAGGTTGCTGGAGGAAAGGAAAGGTGGCGAGGGCGGGGTAGGCTGGAGGGGTGCCAGAGGATGCGGCCAAATTCAGCAACGGGTGCTGACCGAGCGTCGAGAGGTTGGCAAGGAGCGGCGCCGCTGACGGATGCATGGGAGTCACTGCGACCGCTCATCAACGTAGGTGTGTTGCGGCGGTGTTGCGTCGACCATGTGAGGCAGCGGCGGGGAAAGGAAGGGCCAGAATCACGGATGTCCCGAGTGAGGTGTCGGCGGGGCTGGGTGCGGCCAATGGGGTCGTGACGGCGAGAAATGGCCGGAATCCGTGCAGGGGCGGCGAGGTCGGAGGCGGGGAAGCTTCACCGGTGGCGGTTGGCTTCCCGCCGCAGCATTTTTTTGTTTTGGGCATAGGATAAAGCAGCCACCTTGATGCCCCAAATTTGCAGCCCAAAGGGGCCAATTTATGCTTTTCTGTCTAAGAGCTCTAAAAATCAGCATAAGGGCATCTGTTGGGAGGCGGGTCAGTTGAACCAGTTATAGACCAGATTGGATGTACAACTTAGGGCTGAGACAGGCTAATAGGTCATGTTCTGCACCTCCTGCTGCGCGATTCTTTAATTTGGCCGGCAGATTGCAATTTTTCATCCTTTCCACCACCAAAGCAGAGTACAAATCAAAGCAGAACAATGCACCACGTAATAATATCTGTCTGTTTGACATGAAAACCTACTGATTCACTTGGTTCATTGGCCAATTAGTTATGAATGTACAGTCTGTAACCATACACAACGGGTGCTCTAGAATTCTCGTAGCAATAGAATTAAGAAGTGAACATTCACTTATTTAATTCGAAGCATAGCTTAACACATTGTTCTGCATTGACCGTTCTCTATAGGACCTGTAGTTGGAATGGTACTAACTACCTTGTGTACGTTTGGCACTGCCAGTAAATTTGAGTTTGGAGTTTCATCATGCATCTGTTTTTTTTTCTTATTAGGCTTGGTGAAATACACCATCTCTCCCTTTCCTCACGCACTTGAGCTTCCCACTTCGTACTGGACCTTCGTAATATCCAACGTGCGTTGTTAGGGGAAAATCCCATTTCCACCTATCTTCTTGATTTCCACTTGTTATCATCGGGGATGTCAGGTTATCCAATCGTCAGGAAGGCGAACCATTTGCTGACCAAATGCCACTCGTACTGGCATCGGCAGGCAGGTCACCGATGATTGGAAGCGGATAATCGCAATAATAATTTGCAAATTGCAGCAGGAAGGGTGATACTGCGCCACTTGGGAGCATCAATCCATTATTATCATTCCGGGGAGAGAGGTCGCAAACGCGTCGTCATGCACGTATAGACTTTTGCAAGCCGTATCTCACACCCATGTGCATGTATTACGCCTACAGCTGCACATAACATTCGGGGAGGAGGTCAACTGCTGCAGATAGTTAGCTGGAGATGGACAAATAATCTAGCTAGCGCACAATAATAACCCGCTGATTGGGCCTTGTTCCACGGGGAATGTTCGACGGCGTACCAACCTCCAGTGTGTATTGTACTTGCATATGATTGTGTCCACACATGTATACGTACGTATCCGCACTGCAGGAGGAGGAGGGGGAGGTATTTGTGTAGTCCAGCTGGTGGCAATTTCGCATGCTGTGTTCCTTCCTAGTGGCCTCTGAAAGTTGCAAGTGGCCGTGCCTTTCTTCTAGCCCCATGTTTCTGGACATGAATTCGCAGTGTGTAGAGGGGTTTCATTTCGCTTCAAGGGAAGGCTCCGCTCCATTCTCCGGTGATCAACTCATAGGCCTGCTACTACAACCCATTTCTGGGCTTGCAATGCAAGCAATCGGTTCTAGTTCTGTATGCCCTGTCATACCATACCAACAGCATTTTGCTTGTCACCGGGGGATTGTTTTCTACTCCCTCCGTTCATAAAAGGATGTCTCAAGCTAGTTCAAATTTGCATGTATCTAGACATGATTTAGTGTGTAGATACATGCAAATTTGAGCTAGGTTGAGACATCATTTTGTGAACGGAGGGAGTACGTATTATATGTTTGAACTCTCTGTGTGCATGATGAGACCACTGATTACCTACTAGGAGTACTACCGAGCTGTGAGAACCGGAATACGCGTTTGACCACCAAGGCAGACATCCATCCATCCTCCTGTAAACCACAACATCTGACTCTCAACCTACACTACAGCGAAATCGATTAGAAAAATCCAGGTCATCAGGGAATCCCTCTGATTGGCAGTTGAACATAATAAACACATCGTTCAAAAGACCCTGCGGATCAGTTTGCACTGCAGCCAGAACAATTTTTATTCCTGTGCTGATTGATCATCCAAACACATGTGGCGGTACCCTGCCTGTGGAAACTGTAATGAAATGGATGGTGAGCTGGAGCCTGGGGCTCCAATGGAGAAGCACCATGTGCCGCGACAGAATAATCTCCGCCTGGGCATGTGGCTTTGCTTCCCCATCCATCCATCCATCCATGAGCAGTGGCTAGTCGCGGACAAATTTGAAGCCCGTGGAGTCAGTCGCTTTTGGGAACTTGCTGCCAATCAATGGCGGCTCGTGTCCGATCGGGCAACACTGTAGTAGTTAGCTCTGCGCGTCGTCGCGTGGGAGTGAGACTTCCTTCGTTCCTCACCTCAGTGCCAATCTACTAGGAACCTCCGTCCCAAATTAAGTGACGGTGAATGAAACTACACACTAAAACACCTCTAGGTACAATCATTTTAGCGTCACTTAAAATGGAACCGGGGGAGTACTAATATATGATCTCTAGGCTTCACACCAATTTGTTAACTCACGGAATCAACTAGTCTAAAGAGGGATATATATCCAATTTATGATCAAACTAACTAAGCTAGCGATACCATTCTGTCATGTGCATCTTAATGATATATCCATCCTGCCATCTTAATGCTATTTAATGAGAGATGGAATTGGGCTACGCTAATTATGCCCATGTTTTTTTCCCGGAAATGTAAAGCTCTCATTCTCCCTCCTTTGTCTCCCATCGATCCATCTACATCATGCAAAAAGCAAAATTTCTGTAGCTTAACACAAGAGATGGGACAAATCGGTGACATTAGCTTATTTAAATCCGATCTATGAGATTAGAAATTGTTCTGTAGCTTAACCGTGTGACGACACACAATGTTTTTATTGTTGGCTTCGCATCACAAGTGCTTCAAAATTAGATTATATACGAGTGGATTTCCACCAAAATATCGGTCTCTTTTGCTACCGACTAATAACGAACTAGTTGCAAACCTATTTTGTAACAATTTAAAAGGTGATTTACTTTACTACCAATGCAGTGAAAACTCTATGATTATTCGGGTGACAATTTTCAAATCAAAAAATAAAGTTGTCGAAACATATCAAATGTGGTATAGCTTTCAAAGATCTCGTCGGGACAGAATCACCGGTTAAGATGGATCATAAGTCGGGTTCACAATTCAGAGTGATGACAATGGAACTTTTTTTTTACGACGACATTGTATCTTTTACTTGCTACAGGGGCCGTCTCTTCCAAAGGCTAGAACCCTAATCCCGCGTTTTTTTCCCCACTTTTTATTACAAATGTTAGTTCGTAGTACATGTCACGTACCCCAAACGCGTTGGTTTGGCGTGTACGCAGCTAGTGGTAGTCTATCTCCACTAATGGAGGGGTGATGGCTTGGACGGAACAGGAAAAAAAAACGCTTTCTTGTGAGACTTTTGCTGTTCGTTGGACGCTGGGGATCGATATGCATGTGGCTTCGGCGAGGCGCTCATACTGCCACCGAGCGGGCTGCCGCTTTTAGCGGCGGGCATTACGGACCGGCGCTAGTCAACCCAAGCCCCACAACATATGCAGGGGGAAGCCCAAGTTCCAGCGGTGGCGGCGCCATGCTCGTGCCTGCTTATCTGCAGCCCTCCGGAAAATGGCGGGCGGCAAGATTCCAAACCAATCGAGATAGCGATATAGCGGTGGCGTGCTGGAGCCTGCATACATACGATAAGATGAATTAGTTAGCTAAAGCTGCTGGATTGGAACTTCCGCCGTTCGATGTATTCATCGCGACCAATGCACAATCAAGAGCAACCTATCCTGATCCTCCTCGGTTGTATAAGACATCTACTCGTAGAGTGGAGTACTATCTAGCAGTAAGTTGTCCAACAGACATAAGACAACAGAAAAGATCGATCTCCCCCCTTCAACCAAGCTTGTGTGCATTACAATGACCGCTCTTTTCCCCTTCTTTGTCTAGATCTGGAAGCCGAAATCTTGCGTGGTTGTATCCTCGAGGAGGTGAAGACTACAAGAGATTTAGTTCAGGTGCCGATTATCCCCGAGTTAGATGATTCAGTGTTCATTAAAGCCCTGAATAATACATCCACAAACTGTGCAGCTTTGTCACCTACAATTGAGGAGATTGGAGTATTTCTCGTAGTCTCGAGAATGTGCGATGCCACCATGTAAAGATAATTTACAAGGGTAGCTCATGAGCTATGTCAAATGGGTCTGAGAACAGGCAACATTCGGTGTGGACAGTCCATGCTCCCCCGGTGTTGCTGATCCCATTGGCAAAGATTGTAATGCCCTTTTATTTTAATCAATGAAACTCTCTTTATCCTCAAAAAAAAGAAAGAGAAGAAAACTTTCATTTTAAAAAGTAACACCGAGAGATGAACTCGACAATTGTGTAACTCAAAGCACATCTAGGTCACTAAGTGAAATTTGGTAATTAATGGTAATAAATTAGAGAATAATATGTGTGCTTAGTATGCTGATAGGTTTCAGTCCAACAAATGTAGGTTGTGGGATATCGTTGATCCCTAAAATATGTAAAATAAAAAAGGTGGATTTTTGGAAGTTTATATTAAATTATCCATTATCTTTGCGATCTTGTTTATCACCTTGAGTCATAGGAAAGACACATTGTTGAGTGTGTGTGTGGGTTTGTGTGTGTGTGTGTGTGTGTGTGGGGGGGGGGGGGTCGAAGTTGAAAGAGCTGTACTCTATGTTCATATGTCACGGTATTTTTTCCGACGATAAATTGTATTTGGAGGGGTCGCGCTCGGAGATCTATATGGTACCCCACGGAAGAAAAAGTTTATAAAGGTTCGGGTCTCGTCAAACAACGACGTCCGATAACAACCCTATTTCATGTTTGTGGCGACTTGATTATATATCGGTGCTTTTGGCAATCTCGAGCATTGCTTGTTCTCGCCCATGGTTGATGGATGATGATGACGTACCGTGTTCTACGTTACCGCTCGATAGGCCCACGTCCCCTCTTATATGCATGGTGGGAATTAGGGATACAATGAGCGAGTCGGTTTACATGTGGTAAAAGATAACGCTTAAACCTTAACAAGATAATCCAGATCCGATCGTTGGTTACAAGCGATGTGTTGTAAAAGATGTGTTTGGGGATCTTTCTGTGACTTGTACTAAAAGATGATCCATTTGCCCCTTGCTTAGGGTTCGAATTCTTGCGGTGCGTTATCGGCTAAGGAGGACGCCGGAGACATTACATTCGCCTTTTTCCTTCCTCGCGACGTCCCGATCGTCGTCGGTGCCCGATCACCCGCGTGTCACGCCATTGCTGCCTAGAAAGTAGAGGAGAGTAATGCCAGAGGACGCAGTGGAGATGACGTGCTGGCGGGACTCACTGGGCCGGCCCATATGTCTGCACGCACATGCAACACCCGCGTTATATACCACCGATCCGGTTGAAAGGATCGTATGGGCACCTAAAGGGGGTGTGAATAGGTGCTACTCCAATTTTTATTTATTTTTCGATTAAGGCTTGACACAAAGGTAAATTATCTAGATATGCAATTACGGTGAATTTACCTATATGACAAGTTAACGCTAAGCAAGGAACAAGATACAAGTAAATACTAAGGTAAAGGAGTAACCGAACGGGAAGCACGCGGAGACAAGGATGTATTCTCGAGTTTCTCCTTTTTAGGGGAGTACGTCTCGTTGGAGGGGTGTGAGATTCGCCACAACTAGCTTACTCAACGCCACAAAGGCCTCACCCTATTCTCCGATGAACCGCACCTTAAAGGATCACCTTCCACTATCAGAATCCTTCAAGGCAGAATCCGAAGCCTTTACAACAATCTTGGGGCACACACCTACAACTTAATTGGGGCTCCCAAATCAACAAATCTGTAACAACAACAAGTGAGAACAACAAGGAGCTAGGTTTTCCCAATGGAAACCCTAGCAATGAATCCCTCAAGTGAATGAGGGGGAAATGTAAATCGCCTTGGTGAAGATGTAGATCTTTGCCTTCTCTTTCAATCCTCCAAAAATCAACGAGTTTGGGTGGAGAGATTGGGAGATCGGATTGCTTGAACCTTTTGCTAATGGAGGGGGGAGACAGTATTCGAAGCTTGACTTCTTTAGAGAAGAAGCCCTCTTTTATACCCCCTCCATCAGATCTGCCCGTTGGAGGCTCCTCCCGGTAGTACCGGGCTGAAAGTCAATGTGCAGACAGGTCTTCATCGAATCCTTCTTCAGCTTTAGGGTGAACACCCGGTAGTATCGGCCGTGAGGGCGCGATACTACTGTGCATTCGGTACTACCGGGCTCACCCGGTAGCGCAGGGCAAAAACTTGCCCATTCTAGTACCTCTCTGGTCTAACGTAGTACTACCGAGCCTCAGCGCGCGGTACTGCCGAGTCCTGCAGAAACAATGCCGAGCGGTACTACCGGGCCCTGTCAGGCACTACCGGCTGTAGAAAAACTGGCAGCTCATAACTGAAACTCCGCGCTGATTCCTTTTAGAGCATGAGATCAATCACTAGTGCAGATACTATATAACCTGCAACACTTTTAGCACACTGATTAGTGCGCTCATTGTGTTGTTAACACTAAAACTCATTAGGGATGGAAATGCTCTTTCACCGGTCACCTGATGCCACGTCTGCAATCCTTGTTTGGGCTCTAGGGTTCAATTTAGACTAGGATTTATTAGTTAAGAATGGTAACTTCAAGAATTGGAGTTGGGGTTCGATTTATCTAAATTCCACAAGTTTAAGTTTAAGTTTTAATTACCTATTGGGTGGGAGTGATTATCGATAATTTTATAGCCAAATTACGATAGCCTAGTACCCAAATGGCTACCATTCTATGAGCCAGAATGACGACATCGAGCCAACCATCCTGCTTACCAAGCAAAACGAAGGTCTATGCTCCGCCTTAACTAGATATGACATAGCTAGTGGGCATGCCAACACTTACGACACATCTCTACCGATCGATGGTGCACTGTTGGCATGAGAAAGCCGACGGGAAAATTGTTCTGACAACTGTCGCGCTACCACCTGTAAATCGTCTCTCTCGCATAGACTACCAATAGTGGGCGTATCATAGGTAGTACTCCCTCGGTTGAGATTATATGGGCGGAGAGGTTTTCCAGATAGTTCTAAAGTAAAAGGATGAAATCTTAATTATCTCTTGATTTTTGTGCATGTACGTTTTTCTAGACTGTGCCGGAGGAAGTCCATTATGAATTTAGTAACATAGACTAATATATTGTGCATGATGATAGTACTGATAGTGTATGTTACTTCCTACTGTGAGCAATTATATACCGCTCTTTGTACTCCTAGTCTAGTTCAATGGCAATTGGCAAACGAGGTATTTGACGTGTAAAGCACTGGCGTGTGGCAAGCAATACTTATCCAGCAAGACGGTAGCGTCTACTTAGTATTGCGTGGCCGCACTGCAAATACAACCCGGAGTATCGAACAGAGCGACGAAAGTGAAGGACGGAAGAAAAACACAAGCGGCTGCAGTGAGTGCGGACATAGGGCGAGTTTGCTGCATTGGCGAGTGCCTCAGCGTGAGGTTGCGTGGAAGCCTGGGTCAAACACAATCTGTCTAAACAGGAAGGTGATCAGCTCGAAGCAGAAGCTGTCTCAACATCCAACTCGCGAAATGTAGATGAAAGAAATTGCATAGGAAGGTGACGTATTTGTTCTGCATGCATGGACACCATCCCGTGATTTCCAATCCCAACGCCGACAACGATGTCGTAACTCAAATCCCGACAGCCCAAGTCTCGCAAGCAATCGGGTCCGGCGGGAAACAGCCGGAAAAAATCTATTTTAAACCCTGAACTGTTCCGTGAAATAAACCCCAATGTCAAAATCTATGTCGATTGTACGCTCAACTCAGCAATCCCGATCTGAATTGAACCCGTTTGGCACACCAGGGAAAACAGCATCCGGCCGGGAATATTGGGTACTCTCGCTGACAGTGGGAAACATATGTCATATTCATCCCCTCCACCCCCAATTTCTTCCTCTGCGTCCACGCACGACGTCGTGTGGAGCTCCACCGTCTGCAACCGACAACGGCACCGTCTAATGCGTCGATTTCGCCAACGCCTCCTCCTACTCCTCGTATTCCTCCCCCGTTGTGCCATCCTTCGTCTACTCGCGGGTCTCCGGCGGCGCGACCTTCCTCTGCGGGCTCGGCTCCGGCGGCGGCGACGCCTCCGTGCTCATTTGCTGGCCACCCGACACGTCGAACCAATTCAGGCAGGTCTACAGGGGCACGGCGCCGCTCTTAGACCTCGCCGTCGGGGACGCTTCCCAGCGCAGCTCGTCCCGGGCTCCTTCCGCGACCTCGTCTCCGGCGACGGGTTCAACTACGCGGTGGAGTCCAGCTCCTCCTCCTCAAACTCCTCCAAGGTCCGATGCTGGGGGCCGACATAATAGCGCCGTGAAGGGGGCTCCCACGTGTGCGACGTGGACACGGCCTCTGGTCAGGTTCTCTGCTCCGGCCAATCCGGCGCGGAAATGATGCGGGAGGGAGCGCGATGCGGGTAAGAGACATATATGACACGTGGGCCCACTTAGTCAGCGGCAGTAGAAATTTTTTATTTTATTTTTTCTCTGAAAAACGAGTTTAACAATCGACATGGATTTCAACATTGAGGTTCATTTCGCCGAACCTCTACGAGTTCTGGGTTGAAATGGGACTTTTTCCGAAACAGCCTCATACTCTGTTCAACGTAGGTGAATGGTGGGCACGATAGAAAATGGTGTCTAACGCTGTTGTGACTGCAACTCAAAGAGGAATAATCAAAACCCGCTCATGTCAATTCCAGGAAACGGCTCTGGCGAACCCTAGCCGATGTCGCCCCTGCATCTACTCCCATGTAACCTCCCGCGTCACTCGAGGAAACTGGGGGGCAAAGCCCTGCATGGCGGATGGCAGTTGGCGGGTCCTTGTCTCCTCTCGCGCGACGGGAGGCCTCCACGGAGTGCAGAGGGAGGCCTTGGACGGCGGGCGTGTGTGGGGCGGCGAGGTAGCTTCTTGGTGGGTGGTTTGGGCCTCAGATACGACCGACTACATTGGACTAGACCTTGATTCTGGACGGCGACAAGCGTCGGCAGCCATCCTGTGCTGCTCGCGAAATGCCATCTTGAGGGGTGTAGATCTGGTTTGTCCCCGTGTGTGGATATGTTTGACCCGCGTGTGGTTCACGGCTATCCGACAACCGGTTGCCTTGGCACCCCAGTGGGTGCGTAGACGCCGAGAAGGATGGAGGTTTGTGAGGTCTCGCGCTCACATGCTTTCCTTAGTCAGCGACGGCGTGGGTCAGCAAGGTTGATGTGGTATTGTTATGGGCAAAAGCCATGTGTCTCCTCTTCTCGGCACCGATGACGGCAATGCCTTAAGGCGTTTTTATGATGCTTTTAGACCTCACCTACTATTTTATCGGTCTCTAACGAAAGCCTCATATCTAGCTAGCTCCGTGATCGGAAGGTCATAGTGTTGTAACCTCATTGGAGGGGCCAGTTTGGAGCCACTAATCCCTCGCTGGCTATTGATGTCTCGGTTTGGAGTATAGTTTGCCGGTATAAGGTCCATGGCGGCGGTAGACGTGGTGCGGGTACTCCTAGTTCTTCTTGCTTCAATCATTTCCCGCTGAGATGTGCACATTGGTCTCGTTGTTCAACTAAGTTGCGGGCGAGCCTCACGTTCCCTTCAGAAGTCGGGTTAGTGAGTCTGAGATACCATTTCTCCCTTTGAGGCGTGTTGTTGGGGGCGGCAACCAGACGATCAAGCTCGTAGCGCATTTGCGGTTCTTGGTAAAAATGGAAGTTTAGGTTCTCCTTCGTGTTTGCTACGTCGATGAGATCTGATTTTTCCAATTAAAGGCATTTTATTACTCATAATATCACGAGGATACAAAGTATTACTCCCAACCTCTGAAAAATTAGGATGGACACAACAAAAAAAGAAGTAAAAAACATAAAAGGCAAGTACAAGAATAAAAAGGAGTTCTTATAACACCTAAGATTTGAAGGACCATAACTACAAATATTTCTCACCCTATCCTCCAACCGTGTGAACAACTTTATAAATAGGTCTCGATACTCCACGCGCTTTTAAAAGCGACCATGAACGAAACATATGTGTTCACCGGTAGATGACATGTGTAAAAAAATAGTTTTTATTATTAAAAATCTTGTCATTCTACATAGCCAAACCGACCATGTTATGGCAAGCGTTGCCGTCCTAATAAGAACTCTATACTTGTGATCAATACCATATAATTAGTTAATTAGTTGTCCAAAGAAAATACAACACTATGTGGCGCCTACAAGTTAGTTGGATGAGACCATATATAAGGAGCAAACCAACAATGAAAAAACAAGTGCTTTATTATATTGTCAGGATAACAAAACACACATTTTATACTCCCATGCCAATTGCACTTTACAAGGTTGTGCTTCTTAAGGATAACTCTTTTGCGAAGGTATCATCTGAAGATCTTTATTTTTAGTGGCGTCTTCATATTTATTTTAATTTTATTATCGACTCGCACATCATGATGAACAAGTGCTCCAGAAAGGGCATGGCGCCCCCATGTGTGGTTTTGGTAATTAATGACAATCCCTATGGACTAATGGTTGCATTGAGTTGTACTTGTAAGGTTTGTCCATAGACCATGCTTGAACTCCATATGTTGGATTCAAGGTTGATGCTATGAATATATTGATATAATGAAGTATTTGGCATCAAGATCATCGAGTTGAGCATATTGCAAGTATGTCTTGAAGAAAAGAACTATGTGATCATTCATGGTTATCTTCAAGACATCATCTATTGAAAAGAGAAGAAAAGATATAAGGTTGATCAAGATTTTGATCAACACACAAAGCTACAAGATGTACCAAGTGGGATCATGTATCTCTTGGTATGGTAAGCAATTATCCATATAGCTTTGTGAACTAACCCATAATATGTGTGTAGCATTTCTATGTGTGGTTAGGCATCTTTCTATGGGCTTGCATCAAATGAATATTTCAAATGGCCCATGATCCATGACGTCAAGTGGTGATCGTCATCAATGTTGAGAAGCGCAAGTTCAAGAGGAGCATCTTGAAGAAATCCTAGGCTTGAAGCTTGCCACCCATTTAGAGATAATGTTCATATGAAGATGTGCCTAAGAGAGTCTCTCCCATAGTGGAGTATAGGGGAGCAATGTGTGAGTCTTCACCAAGCGAAGCGCAATCAAGAAAGGTGGTCCACTTGAAGAGATCAATATCGACGTCATCTAGCTCAAGTGGAATGCGCAAGGCAAAGGTATGATAGGGTTTCTATTTTACCGGTCTCGTGGTACTAGTTGGGAGACCGGGTTATAGGATAGATACCGTACTATCAAGAGGGGCTCTCGATTAAGCTTTAGCGTATCAGTTGGAGAGAGCTCAAACCTTTGCATACTTGCCTTCATCATCTTTCTTGGTTCTTATTTGGATTTTCTCCTTGTTGGGTTTTGGTGCTTGTTGTGATCTTCATGACAAGCCCAAGTTCTCCGAAAATGGATTTCGTATGGAAAACTTGTTGCGTTTTCGGGTTGGAAATATTATCGGTCCACCTTCGAGATAGGGTCCACACCTTCCCATGTGTGGTATCCCCTCTATATTTGTGACCCTTAATATTTCCGAGTTATGTTGGGTCGGATTATCCGATCCTCAAGCGTAGCTCATATTCGGCTAAGGAACTCGGGCAAAACCATCCTGTATTTATTCGGATTATCCGAGTCAAGCAGGGTAGATTATCCGAGCTATCAAAGGAAGCTCAAGGAGTTCGAGCAATTTCGTCCTGCATTCTCTCGGATTATCGGAGGTCGTCGTGTCGGATTATCCGAGCCAGTCGGATTATCCGAGCATGACTTTGCTCGGATTATCCGATTGTTCTGTCTGCAACGGCTCTTTTTCTGGGAGGGGTATAAATACCCCTCCACCTACCTCCAGCCAGCCAACCCTTACAGCTCGTGTTCTTCCCCATTGTTGACCTTCTTGAGCTTAGCTATCTCTCAATCCCTCCATGATTCTTGCCTCCATTTAGTGGGAAAAAGAGAGAGGTGATCTAGATCTATTGTTCCACCAATCCATCTCTCATCTAAGTGAGGGGAAGCCTTTGGATCTAGATCTTGGAGTTCCATTTGGTGAGTTCTTCCTTGTTCTTCCTCTCTTCTCCCGCCACAAGCATTAGTTGCTTTTGGTGGGATTTGGGAGTGAAGGATGTGACCACCTCTAGTGGTCTTGCCTTCATTGCATCGGTTGCATCGGTTTGAGTTCTCCACGGTGATACGTGGAAATCGAAGTTGAGAAGCTTGTTACTCTTGGGTACTTGGGGTGTGATACGTCTCCAACGTATCTATAATTTCTGATGTTCCATGCTTATATTATACCAATTGCTACATGTTTTATATACACTTTATATCATTTTAATGCATTTTTCAGGACTAACCTATTAACAAGATGCCGAAGTGTCAGTTCCTGTTTTCTGTTGTTTTTGTTTCCAGAAAATTACTTCTGCGAATATTCTCGGAATTGCACGAAACAAAAGGCCAAGTCCCTATTTTTCCAGCACCGTCACGGAGTCCGAAGGAGAGACGAAGGAGGGCGCCGAGGTGGCCAAACCACATGGTGGCGCGACCAAGGGTGGGACCACGCCACCAGGTGAGGTGGGCCCCTCGGGACTCCACCGACGCCGCCCCTTCGCCTATATATTGCCTCAGATGCGAAAACCCTAAAATACCAAGCCAATTTCCACGAAGAGGTCCGCAGCGCCGCCGCCATCGACGACAAGTTTCGGGGGACAGAATCTCTGTTCTGGCACGCCGTCGGGACGGGGAAGTGCCCCCGGAGCCATCTCCATCACCATCTCCAGTGCCGCCGCCGCGCCGTGGCTACAGCGGGCCGCCGTCTCCTCTCCGGGCTGCACCTCTTCATCAACCTCTCCATCAAGTGTGCTCACCATGACCATGTGTGAGTAGTCTCCCCCGAGGCTGAGGGCTCTACCGGTAGCTATGTGGTTTATCTCTCTCTCCCATGGTGTGATCTTTATGTGATTATGAGTATTGCTAGTATCGCTGAATTCATATGTAATGTTTATGCTACTCAAGTGATTGTATCTAGTTTCCGGAGTCATTGTGACAACACGGTATCAAGGTGACAGTGTGTGACTCTATGAATAATTTAGATATTTATCATGGCTTGTTCTTGGGAATTGTGGTGTTTGTTTACTCAGACTTTGAGGAGTGCTTTTGCAGCCCTACACATAGTACTCTTGTGTTATCAAGAAGGAGAATAATCCCGAGTATCATTTACTTGCATTCAGTTGTGCTAACATGTTGAGAGGTACCACTAGTGAAAGTATGATCCCTAGGCCTTGTTTCTAAGCATTGAAACACCGTTTACAACAAGTCCTGCTACATGTTTGCTTGCTGCCATTTTTATTCCAGATTGCAATTACCACTTATAATCATCCATATTACTTGTATTTCGCTATCTCTTCGCCGAACTAGTGCACCTATACATCTGACAAGTGTATTGGGTGTGTTGGGGACACAAGAGACTTCTTGTATACTAATTGCAGGGTTGCTTGAGAGGGATATCTTTGACCTCTACCTCCCTGAGTTCGATAAACCTTGGGTGATTCACTTAAGGGAAACTTGCTGCTGTTTTACAAACCTCTGCTCTTGGAGGCCCAACACTGTCTACAAGAATAGAAGCGTGCGTAGACATCAGGGTGCCCTAGAGCTTGTCCTCTTGGGTACTTGGAGTGCCCTAGACGGTCCTTGTTGACCTCGGAGTTTTGGTGACTCGCGGGATAGTTGGGAGCCTCCAATTAAGTTGTGGAGACGCGCCCCAACCTTGTGGGTCTTGTGGCTTTGGGAGCCGCGGGATTCCGGTGAGAGCCTCCAATTAAGTTGTGGAGTGTGCCTCATCCTTGTACAGGTTCGGTGACCACCCTTAAGTGTCCCATAGTGGTTCGTTGCACTCCGCATTGGTTGAGACACGAAGGAGATTACGGTGTGCCATTTGACGGCTATTCGGGGATCACTTTGTGACTCCGCACCGCTCCAACGGAGACTAGCTTCCATTGGGAAGTGAACTTCGGGATAAATCATCGTCTCCAAGTGCCTCGGTATTTCTATACCCGAGCTTCTTACTTATGCAATTTACCTTGTGATAGCCATTGAGCTTGAAGTAATATATCTTGCTATCACATAGTTGTATATCCTTTTTAGCATAAGTTGGTTGTGCACATAGGTAAACCTAGCTTGTTTAGGTTTTGCGCTTGATAAATTAACCGCTAGTTTTATTCCGCATTTATTCAAGCCTAAACCGTAAAGAATTTTAATTCGCCTATTCACCCCCTCTAGGCGACATCCGTGTCCTTTCAGCTCCATACACTGAATCAACCGAGAATTTCCCATTTTGCTACTGCGGATTCCAACGAAATGCATCGGTACCTTGCGACAGCTGGACCATATGAACATCACATTTGACGGAAATGCCTCTAGAATCGCAGCAATTGTATCTCTTTTGTGTGGCGGATAATGTTGTGTAGAGCTAGGAGGAGCATTGGCGGAGGGTCGTTGGGGGCGAAAGTGGGCGGCGACCCCCCCTTTACAAATTGAAAAAAAAATTACTAGGTAGTCTGGCCCAGCCCGTTAGCAAATGTCGTCTCCAATTCGACCGCGCAGAGAAGGAAGTCATCAACAGAACAGAGAAGAAGGGAACGATGCCGTCACGAGCACGCCTCCAGCTCCATGGCGACGTCGACTGATTTTTGGGTCGCTCTCCTCCTCCTGTTCGATTCCACACCCCCAGGCCCCAATCCTCCTCTCCAATCTCCATCCTGTTCTTCTCCCCTCGGCCCTCCTCCGAAACCCCCTGTTCCTGTCAAGATCCACACCCGCACGCGGCACGCCGTCTCTGAGACTCGCTGTGCACCTGCTGCTTGCCCGACGCGGCAGCGCCCCACTCCCAAAGGCCACCGGCGTCCGCCCTCCGCCCTCCGGCGACCTACTTCCTTTGTGGCTGAGGCTGACTGCTGCACACGGCACGCCACCTCCACCAGCGGACCGGCCAGCGCCCAAGTTATTTCAGGTTATTTCAATTTCACTACGAATTGAGAAATTTAGATGCACTGGTAATTTGTATGTCAATTGCATTATACTTGTTTGATTACTTGGTCCAAAATTAATTCAGTGAAAAAATCTATTTATGTAGCAATAGGGAAACAACAGAAGATGCAATCCTTTTTTAAAAGAAAAAGAGACGAAGAAGTTGCTGAACATACAGCTGGTCTTGATAGTCTTGCATTAGTGGTATTTGTAAATCAAAGAGATGAAGAAGGACAGGAAAATCATATGCAAGATGAAGAAGAGCAAGAAAATCCACAAGTCTGGCAGTACCCACCGAACCAGAGAGATGATGTAAGAAGAGCATACTTGAGGTTGGGCCCTATGCAGCCTACGCTAAATAAGTATAAAGCTACTGGAATACAAGGACAGAAAAGACGTTTTCAGTATAGTTATTTCAGTCATTTCCCATCATGGCTGGAGTACTCAGTGAGCACTGGTCGTGCATATTGTCTGTTTTGCTTCCTTTTCAGCACAAATTTAAAGAAAAGAAGTGGTTTTGATGTCTTCACAAGGTTTTGATAGGTGGAAGAAGTGGTTGTGATTGCTGAGTTCAAAGGTAAGAAGAACATAAGAAGATTTATCTAGGCAGTAGGCTGTAGCTAGTTAGTGGTCATATTTTGTTGTCTTTTGTCCATGGAGCATAAAAATTAGTTGTCCAAATGTCCAGGTATATCCGAACCATTTAAATTTGTTATATTTTGCATGAAGATATCTATAAATCATCATGCCATTGCTATCTCAGCATATTTGTTCAGCTGTTCTATGACTTGCCTCACTTTTTATGCATATGTCATGTTTTTTATGGATTGTGCCCCCTCTTGTGATTTGTTCACACTCCGCCACTGAGGAGGAGATCGAGCTCTATTCTTTGAACTCTTTGTTGCTCGCATGTTGTTCCCCTCGTCTCTCTTCTGCTGTCACTTCCGTTTTTCCTGTTTTGGTGTGATCCATATACTCAGCAAATCCTTGCATTCTTAGTCCTGTAATGGATTTTGACCCGGAGCAGCGGCCAGCACGGCGCGCACAAAGCACACTTGCGCAGACAAGCCAACAATGCCAAGCGCGGCCTACGCACAGCACAGCCACCACCACCACCCTGAACAAAAACTAAACTAAACTAAACTAAGCTAAGCTAAGCTGCCTCTTCCACGCAAGAGAGCAAGATAAATACGCACTCCAAAGCGGCACACACATACATACACGCAGCCCGAAACGCGAACGCGACCAGAGCACCACCACCGTCCACCGCCGCGGCGCTTGCAGCAGCAGCAGGCAGCTCGGCTTGTTTAGCTGCGCGCGGAACCGGGAGACACGCGCGCGCGCGCCCGCATTTGGCGCATACGGTCGCCGGTGGTCGACTGGCTACATATCGCCGTCACAGGTCGCCGTAACAAGCCGCGTTGGTGGCCTAGCTAGCTGCGGATCAAGAAGCGGCCGGCTCCGTCGACAATGGCGGGTCGCCGCCTGGTCCTGCTGCTTGTGGTCGCGGCGGCCGCCTTCTTGGCGGGCGCAAACGGCGGCCCCGCGAGCAGGTGGGCGCGGTTGGACATGTTCCGCCTCGGGTCGCCTTCCCTCGCCGAGCTTGCGTTCAGCGACCAGAAGCGGATGGCGACCATCGCCGCGCGCCTACGACGAACAGCGGAAGGCGCGCCAGAAACGGACCGGCGGCGTACGCGGGAGACTGCGGCGGGGTCGTCGTCATCGGCTGCCGCGGCCTTCGCGATGCCGCTGAGCTCCGGCGCGTACACGGGCATCGGGCAGTACTTCGTGCGGTTCCGCGTGGGCACCCCGGCGCAGCCGTTCCTTCTCGTGGCGGACACCGGCAGCGACCTCACCTGGGTCAAGTGCCGCCGCCGCGCCTCCGCCAACTCCTCGCTCACCTCGTCGACGGGGCGCGCGTTCCGGCCGGAGAAGTCCAGGACGTGGGCGCCCATCTCGTGCGCGTCGGACACCTGCACCAATTCCCTCCCCTTCTCCCTCGCCACCTGCCCCACGCCGGGCAGCCCCTGCGCCTACGACTACCGGTCCGTATTCTCGCACACTCGCCATTCGCATTTGCTTGCATTCCCCTGCTAACCAGCCAGCCTTCGAACAAACGCCACCCTGCGCTTTACTTGTGTAGTACCAGTACTATAGCTGCTGCTAATCTTCGCGCGCGTAAGCTTAATCGGTCGTCTTTGAATCGATCTGGGTGGGACGGCGTTAATTGGTCCTGGCATTGATGAGACGCGAGCAGCAGCAGGAGGCAGGAGCCGCCATTAGTGGTCTGGTTTTAATTGGTGGGCGAGTCGGATCTCGCAGGGCGAGGGCGAGGGCGAGGGCGACTGCAATTTGCAATGAGCAATGCCGGAGGGGGGCCGCGCGCGCGTCTGAGTTTTAATGCGGTGCCATTGATGAACGCAGCTCTGCTCCGGCCTGCCTCGCCACACTGGTACTGGTAGTAGCAGAGCACGGCATTGATTAGTTGGGCCATGTAGGTCGACGGCGACCCTTCTCGTCTATGTACTCCACTTTTTTTGAGATTTCCAGGACTAGTGTCCCTGATTGAGGTCTTGGTTTCCCTTTGAATCTCTGATCGATTTGCGGCTGCGTATTGATCGATCGGATCGTCGCTTTCTCGGGGAGCATATTCAATGCGCGTCTAGGCCGGCCCCGTGCTTTCTTCCATTGAAGGAAGCTGTCGAGGACACACGCACGCACACTGACATCGCGCGCCATCGTCATCGTCAGGAAGGCGATGATGCATGACGAACCAGAACGAACCCGAAACTGAAAGAAATCCTTCGGCGGCGCTGATGCCCCGAGCTCTGAGATCGATCGATCCATCCATCACATGGTGCATATGCATTGGATCCCAGCAGCGCCGCACCGGCCAGAAAGGGGCCGCATCGCATCTCCATGTCGCGCAGGCTATCTACTCCAGTTTTGCTTGTGCTTTATGGATCGGTGTGGGCTCTTGCCGCATGTGCACGTTGCTGGGTGTTCATATCTAGGCCTGGCGCAGACTAAGGCATGGCCTAGTGGTGCCACTCACCCGAGTTCAAATCCTCATGTTTGCAATTTCGGTGATGTTGCACATTCTCTATCAAAAATCACGTAGTTCTCCCATGTTGAAATCATTTTTTTTTATATCTAGGCCTGGCAACCCTTGTTTAAGGGGAAGAACAGCTAGCTAAACCTAAACGGCGCGCTGTAGCAACTAGTTGCAGTATACTACTCGACTTTGCTTCACTTGGTCATGTGCAACGGTGGATTGGGTTGTACTCCATCAGTGCCTGTGTCAGGACACTGAACATATTCCTTAGGAAAGAGGACACCCAGAAGTAAAGATCAAAGATCACCCACCAAGATGTTTCTCGTTCCGCTGTTAGCGATAGTCCCAACCAAGAAGGCACTGTAACAAAATGTACTATAGCAAATTTGGCTCCGGGATTCCACGACAGATATAGGTCATGGTGTCTCGCTAAACGTCGAAAACAGCAGCGAGAGCACGCACACCATGGCGAACATGCAACCTGTAGACTGTTCTTGTACTGGTGATCAAACCACGTTCTGCTGCCTCGCCTGATTGTAAAATGGTTAGACATGGGGGCGTGCCCAACCCATCTCTTTCTGAAACATCACGCTTGGTCTCCGCTTTGCTGCCTTTCCTCCCTGCCTACTCCTCCTCTATATCACCATGTTCTGTTCCTGCAGAGAAACCTATCTTTTCTACAGGTTTTCTGCTATCCACTGTCAAATAGTCAAATGCTCCATGGGTTACTTCATTGGAGTAGTACACAGTTTTTTGTGGGAGACTTTGACCACTGCTGGGCTGGTTTTGACTTCTGACCAGAGTAAATTAGTTTATTCTCCAGCTCAAATGCACTGGTGACCGTGTGTGAGAAGTCCACTTGTTGTGGTTCTATGCGATAATACGGTTCATGGAAAGACATTGCCCTTTCCACCCGTTTCATGATTGTGCCCAAGAGGATTTGCGTCCGCTTGGTCAAACATGATATTCAGGAGATGTTTTGACGAGAGTATACTACATGCAAACCAGCTGTAATCTGCGATATTCTTCTTTCTGTTTAGTTAAGCGGTTACCAACTGAAACCGTGGTAGCAGCCAGCTCGAGAGAGATCCTTGAATCGCGCCAATGTGCCATGCACGATCACGTAAATTAACCGTCGCGTATCTTCCGCACGCAGGTACAAGGACGGGTCGGCGGCGCGCGGCACGGTGGGCACGGAGTCGGCGACGATCGCGCTGTCCGGGCCGGCGGCGAGGATGGCAAAGCTCAAGGGTCTCGTGCTGGGCTGCACCAGCTCCTACGACGGGCCCAGCTTCGAGGCCTCCGACGGCGTCCTCAGCCTCGGCTACAGCGACATCTCCTTCGCCTCCCACGCCGCCTCCCGCTTCGGCGGCCGCTTCTCCTACTGCCTCGTCGACCACCTCTCCCCCGCAACGCCACCAGCTACCTCACCTTCGGCCCTAACCCGGCCGTCTCCTCCTCCGCCTCTTCCTCCAAGTCGCACGCCGCCGTCGCCGCCTCCGCCTGCGCCGCCCCCGCGCAAGCACCCCGCGCGCGGGAGACGCCGCTGATGCTCGACAGCAAGATGCGCCCGTTCTACGACGTCTCCATCAAGGCCATCTCCGTCGCCGGGGAGTTCCTGAAGATCCCGCGCCGCGTCTGGGACGTCAAGAAGGGCGGCGGCGTCATCCTCGACTCCGGCACCAGCCTCACAGTGCTTGCGAAGCCGGCCTACCGCGCCGTGGTCACCGCCCTGAGCAAGAAGCTCGCAGGGCTGCCGCGGGTCATCATGGACCCCTTCGAGTACTGCTACAACTGGACGTCACCGTCGACGGGAAAGGACCTTGACGTGGACGTGCCGAAGCTGGCCGTGCACTTCGCCGGTTCGGCGCGGCTGGAGCCGCCGGGGAAGAGCTACGTGATCGACGCGGCGCCCGGGGTGAAGTGCATCGGCGTGCAGGAGGGCCCCTGGCCCGGGGTCTCCGTCATCGGCAACATCCTGCAGCAGGAGCACCTGTGGGAGTTCGATCTCAAGAACCGACGGCTCAGATTCAAGCGGTCGCGGTGTACGCACTGATTGGCGCCGCGCTGATTGTTCCAACCACTCGTTATGTTTTTTCTTCCTGTGGTGGTGGTCTCTCTGATTATTATTTGTTTTTGTCCTGTCCCGTGTATACTGATGCAATGAGAAAAGTGCCTTGCAGAAATGATAAGCTGTAATAAGTTTTTCTGTTTTTTTTTCTTCACCCATTTGGTGTTCCATTTCGGTGAATATATATATACGTCTAGATCCAGAACTGTGCATCTGTTGTCATTTTATTCCACAGAACATAGCAACTCCTAACCTGGTGGTACTGGTGGGGGTGTAGTAGTAGTAGTACAACGTTGACACGATCGAATGTAACCAAACGATAAATTGTCATTTCATCAATTCGTTGGGTAGCATCCAGAAAAATGTTCCTAAAATTTAATTTTAGGCTGCTCAAGTGTGAAACAATATACTCTCCACATTTGAAACACTGTTTGATCTTGATTAAATTCATTTTACATTGCTCTTGAGAACAAAGCAAGATCCAGATGCTAAGCTGGACAAAAGAACATGATGGTCACAACTCACGAAGAAGATACTGAACTCTACAAATGGTACCAAGCAACCATAGTTTTATGTTGACAACTCGGACTTGAACATACGGAGTTTGCAATCTCCAAAGGCCTACATTATGCTCCATAGCAGTGGATGCCCCATGGGTGGATATCCCAATGATCTATCTATTTTATGCACTCGAGATTTGGGAGAGTTGAGATGTAGATATCCAAGAACTTTCGTAGACATCAATCTAAGAAAAGTGTCTATTGTTGAATCTGAGGAGCAACAAGAAAGGTTTTGTCATCACCTTCGGTGAATCAACCTGAACCGTGAAAGCAACATCTTCAACACGAGCCCCATCAGCCGAATATAACCTTGTGCAAGAATATCCTGTAGGATAAACTTGCTCATATGAACCTATTGCGAATTGATGATCCAACAAGCAATGAGGTCAAACCAAATTGTTTGCTACCATTGAGTCTTTGTTGTTGTGTGAATACAAATATACAATCATCTATGTAAAAGTGCGGAAATTATATTTACTTGATTCCACAAGTTCGTACTAATCAAATTATCCCTTTTATGACAATCCCAACATAGACCAGCATAGACATGCAAGAACCTTGAATTAGGGAGTGCTCGATCCTCCCCAATCAACAATACGACTACCATGAATAACCGGCAAAAGTGGAGCCTTTGAATCTTTGGTTATGGCGTGGAAAGTACAAGCCAAACTAACATGTCATCTCATTGGATAAAGTAGCAAACATGAATTCAGTGGAGACATTGAGCTTGTCCTTTATTTTGCCATTTGCTTGCTTAAACGTCACATAAATTATCATAGTTCAACATACTTACACATCACATAAACTCTAAGCGTTCACGAATATACTGCATATTAAGCTTAGTTAAACATAAACTACTTCTTCGACCACTTCTTCTTCATAAGCAACGGGAAGGAACATGCGTCATCCGAACAATGGTGGTAGCTAATCATCCATGCTACCCAATGATAGTCGGGGTCGTTGTCATTTCCGGAACTCACCACAACATCTTTACCATTCTCTGTTGCCTTAGTAGCCTCCTCCTCGACATGCTCTACTTCGCACCCTCGAACATCACGACATCCATCTCCATGATCACTTCCTCCATATGCCTTGCACGGGATCGCTGACAGCTCTTTAAGAAGCGCCGACTCGTGCCACACCGAGTGTGACTTCTCGTTGAGAACTTAAGTGACGTTGCGGCCGACGGACGAGGAGGCAATGGGATCCGACGGCTAGAGTATGCAGACAGGATGAGGAGCTGGCATGAGCTCCTAAACGATGGTGGGAGGACATAGAGGGGACGCGGAGTTGGTGGCTAGGTGATATGGGCATCTCAAACTTGCTTATTATCTAGCTTTTTGGATCCAACCAATTTAGGACTTCGAGTGGGAGTTGGAGTCCAACTCCAGTATGAGTAGGGGTCGGACGTCCCACCCATTTGTCCCATATAAATAAAGGGGCTGTCCCAATATTAGGGTTGGTTGAATTTTAGGTTAAACATGTGTTTCCCGGATTGTGAATCATTTCTCTGGGAGACGTTGCCACCGTTTATCCATTATATTGTTATCAAGGATTGTTGTGTTGTGGTGTGAGGCGTCTTGTTCATCAGTGAAAGTGCATGAGCCCTCATGTGTAGTTTTGGTAATTAATGACAATCTCTATGGACTAATGGTTGCATTGAGCTATCCTTGTAGGGCTTGTCCATTGGCAATGCTTGAACACCATGTGTTGGTATCAAGATTGAAAGAAGAAGATAAAGTGATGACCAAAGCAATATTCAAGTCATCATATACATTAAGAGAAGAAGATGAAGTGCAAGTTCAAGAGAAGCATCTCGAAGAAATCCTATGCTTGAAGCTTGTCACCCATTTGGAGATAATGGTCAAGTGAAGATGTGCCTAAGAGAGGCTCTTCCATAGTGGTGTATGGGGGAGCGATATGTGAGTCTTCACCAAGCAAAGCGCAATAAAAAAAGGTGGTCCACTTGAAGAGATCAAGATCGTCATCATCTAGCTCAAGTGGAATGCGCAAGGCAAAGGTATGATCTTGATAGGGTTTCTATTTTACCGGTCTCATGTTGTTAGTGGTAGACCGGGCTATAGGATAGACGGCGTACTATCAAGAGGGGCTCTCAAGTGAGTAACTTGATCGCATCTTTGTGGAGAGCTCAAACCTTTGCATACTTGGCATCATCATCTTTCTTGGTTCTTATTTGTTTTTTTCCTCCTAGTTGGGTTTTGGTGCTTGTCGTGATCTTCATGACAAGCCCAAGTTCTTCGAAAACGGATTTTGTTTTGAAAACTTGTTGCGTTTTCGTGTTGGAAATATTATTGGTTTATCCGTGAGGAAAGTTCCACACCTTTCCATGTGTGTCAACTTAACTCTATTTATGTTCTTAATATTTCCACACCTTTCCATGTAGGAAAGCTCTTGTCGTTACCTTTCCAACAAAATTGGTTTCACCTAATTTGGAGTTCAAACGAGAAAGTTATTGGGTTAAAGTTTTGCTGATTTGCTGCTGTTTTTCCTGGCCGGAGTGTCCGGTGTGCCAGGGCTGGAGTTTCTGGTGTGCCTCAACCAGAGTCTCAGTTCTCAGGGCATAAAGTTTCCGTCAAGTCTCCGGCCCATCAGGTTTTGGAGCGAAGAGCTCCACAAGACGGCGCTCTCTGCCTTCGGTCCGGAGTTGGTCCGGAGTGACCCCGGAGTCTCCGCTTGTGGCCGGAGTCTCCGCCTCCTCAGGGTCCGGAGTCTCCGCCTAGGCCAGAGTCTCCGGCCCTCCTGGACCGGAGTCTCCGGTGTAAGTTTCCTGCAACGGCTCTTTTTCTGGGGACCTATAAAAAGTCCCCCCTTCTTCCCCAAAGGGTCAGCTCTTTCAAGCTCGTTTTTTCCTCTTCTCTCACCTCCATTGTTGACCTTGAAAAGCTTGCCCCTCTCCCAATTCCTCCCATGATTCTTGCATATCTTTGAGAGATTTGAGAGAGGAGATCTAGATCTACAATTCCACAAATCCATTCCTCCTCTAAGTGAGGGGAACCTAGTAGATCTTGATCTTGGAGTTCTATTTGTTGAGTTCTTCTTTGTTCTTCCTGTCTTCTCCCCCACAAGCATTAGTTGCTTTTGGTGGGATTTGAGAGTGAAGGATTTGAGCACTTGTGCTCTTGCCATTGGTTTTGTGCATCGGTTTGTACTCTCCATGAGGATTCGTCGAAGTGAAAGTTCGTGAGTTTGTTACTCTTGGGTCGTTGGACCCTAGCCGCCTTTTGTGGTGGTTGAGACTTTTTGTGGTCACTTGGGAGCTCCCAATCCTTTTGTGGGTTGTGCCTCAAGATTGTTGTAAGAGACTCAATTTCCGCCCAAAAGGAAATCAATAGTGGAAGGTGAACCGAGCTTTTGGGCAAGGTTCATCGGAGAATAGGGTGAGTCCATTTGTGGCGTCTTGAGTTTGAAACTCACATCCTCCAACGAGACATACTCCCCTAAAAAGGAGAAACTCGGGAATATATCCTCGTCTCCGCGTGCCTCGGTTATTTCTATACCCGAGCTCTTTACTTATGAACCTTACATTGTGATAGCTTTCGTGCTTGAAGTATTATATCTTGCTATCACTTTGTTGCTTGTCTTGCTTAGCATAAGTTGTTGGTGCACATATGTGAGCCTAGTATATTTAGGTTGTTGATTTGTTAATTTAAACACCTAGTTTTATTCCGCAATTATCAAGCCTAAACCGGAAAAGTTTTAAATCGCCTATTCACCCCCCTCTAGACGAACTCCTTGTCCTTTCAATTGGTACTTATATTTTTTAGTATGTGTAGATCCCATCCCTCAACTAGCATACTGGCACATAGAATTTATAAATGGAAACAACCCTTTGTTTCTGAAAAGCAAGAGAAATGATCAAAACTTAACGGCATTCACAACGTGAGAAAACCCTCACACCATAAGCCAAAAGATAATTCAAATAGCTGTCCATATACATTTGGAAGTTACCTAGAAACAAAAAATTAATTGCAACACTCAAGCTTATGGGTAATCAGGGCATGTATAATGGGATGACCTCAGCCTTTTATTATAGATACCACTTAAAGATTTTTGCTTATTTGGAGGAGGAAAATAAGATATGCTTGTCTTCCATTATCAAAGGGATGATTTTTAAAAATTAAGAGAATGCTATTTTCTTCATCGTACTATAAGCTTTCCCTTATTAACACATTTTTTTTACTAAAATTTAATCAATTCTCATTAATGGCTAGAGATGATAATAATAGACAATGCATTGTACTATTATTTTTTACCTTCTCTACGTGACGTGAAACAAGAGAACAATCCAGTAGACATAGCAATCGATGGATTATCATCGCAAAACTATGAATTTGGCACTCCATCCGTTTCATCAGTTTACAAGTACTGAACCGGAGCGAGTAGTTCATAAGATGCGGGGCTCACTTAGGGACAAGTTTAACTATATACTTCATGGTACACTTAATAATTGATTTTTGGTCTAGAAAGTGAAGTACTTGGTACATTGGTGATTCCCTAGCCTCCTCTACCGGAAGATACAATAAAAGAAAGTTCTTCCGGTGGATTCTAGGTTTGACATCGTCAGTTCAACTCACATAGTGCCCCGCCAACGGACGGAGAGAGGGTCGTGCTGACTCCTTGGCAGCAGACAAATCTGAAAATCCAACCGGAGACCCCGAGAAATGGAAGCCACCGGCCCACCAACGCAGTCGCCGGCGTCGCACCCGTCGGTTGCGCCGCTGCTGTTTTTACTGGGCAAGTGGCGCGGGGAAGGCGAGGGGACCTTCCCCACCATTGCCCCTTTCCGCTACGGCGAGGAGATCCTCTTCTCCCACCACCCCTCCAAGGTATGCCGTACGCCCATATGTGTCTCCCTTCCATCGCAAAATTCTTGCCTTTGGTCAGCCGATTCTTAGAGCTTTGCGTGCCTTTGCCGGGCTCGGCGTGGGTGCGCGCAGCCGGTGATCTCTTACACGCAGAAGACGTGGAAGGCGGCGTCTGGCGAACCGATGCACGCCGAGAGTGGGTACTGGCGGCCCCGGCCCGATGGCTCCGTTGAGGTTGTCATCGCCCAGAGTACAGGCCTGGCCGAGGTCCAGGTGTGTTCCTACTTCCTGCCCATCGAGTTCTTGCAGGCATAGTTTGTCTGACGCTAGATTGCGCATCGTATTCATTGTGGCAGCTGCGAATACCAGTGCTGTTTGGTTGTTGCCTGCTGGTAATTAGTATAGACCATCGCAATCCCAAATTATTATTTACACGGTAGGTTGCTCATGCTTTACTGTCTGCATATGGTAGTTTATCTGGTTCTGAACTGGGTACTGAACCACAGCTTACAGCTTAGCTTAGTTGCTTGCACCAGTAGGCAGACTAAGTATCCTTACCTACCTGCCAAGGTGTGCAACGAAGAGACAAATGAGCTTTTATCTAATTGCAGTATTATCTTGATTTATGTTGAATTTTGTTGATCCCTTGTGTAGAAATATAGAAATGAATTTGGTATAGAAAGAGCAAGTACAACTGAAAGATAAAAATGTGGTTTTGTCCATACGAGATGGTTGCTTAAAACAATAGTTATGTGACAGTTTGACCAAAATTTCTGTAGGTTTTTTATATTCTCTTTCACAAATTCATTGGACATTTGTCGTCCCTTCCCCCTTATTTTTGTTCCTGAACAGCTGATACTTTAAATACCAAAAACATGTGCTTCAAGCTTTTTGATAAATAGAAAAACCTTATCCAAAGAATAGTTGCCCTCTTGTAAGTTGTTTATAATGCCAAAAGATAGTTATAGCCTCATAGGTCATAACTCAGGCAGGCATTGTATAAATATTCATCACACTATGTGATTCCTCTTGTCGCTGAGCAAAAAGGTTTTAATTTGTAAGAAATAAATAAATTGATGTGCTATTTCATTAATTTTGCTAAACGGTAGTTTTGATTTATTGCCATAACTTTGCTTCTAAAAATGCAGAAAGGTTCATATGATGCTGAAAAGAAAACAGTGACACTCCAAAGCGAACTTGTTGGCAATGCATCAAAGGTACTGATCATAGGGTGACTGTATAGGAAGTCTCCTATTACAGTCTATTTCAAGTTCTTTATTGATGTTCAGAGGTTATTTTTTATTTGACTATGCGCTTTCATTTGTCTACAGAGCTTAGGCAGTTTGTTTTTAATTAGCTGAATCTGAGTAGGATGGGATGATAATAACTCAGAATATACTAAGGTTTTATCTCACTCTTCTGAGTAGTTAAATTCTGCACCCAAAAAACCCGTATTTGACAAGGAATAAATCTTATGGTAGAATCACTTAACCCTGAAAGCAATACACTGCTTTCATCTGCAGTCGTCTCATTTGTTTAAAGTTCAAAATTAAGTCTGTATTTGGAGTCACTGACCTCCATAGGAGGTGACATCTTCAGGGTTAGTACTGTAGCTTACAGTCTTTGCAGCGGCCTGTCACCGTTTTTGTACAGTGCATGATACTCCCTCTGATCCCAAAAACTGTCACAAGTTATACTATGAAATATAACTACCTCAGTTATTCTCCCACGTCATTTAAAACGGATCGGATGGAGTAGTACTTTGAGCCTGTATTTCCAACATGAAAATTGCACTGGCTAAAAAGATCTGTGAAATCTCGTCAGGTGAAGCAGATCACGAGGGCATTTCAGGTGGTGGACGGGGAGCTCTCGTATATCGTTCAGATGGCAACAGTCACAAACAGTCTACAGCCTCATCTGAAAGCCCTTCTCAAGAAGATCTGAGCAATCTCCTCGACTGGAATTACCAGGAGCTTCATACGAAAAGACAATTGACATGCATTTCAGAAATTGTACTTCGACTTACATGGATAACGTGATTGTATCATCGATACAAGAAATAAACTGCAGCCTGCATTGTGTACAATATTCATTAAGATGTTCGGATAGTTTTGATGAGCTGGTGTCAGTTGTTTAGCTAACAGCAAACTCACATTAGCGATAACTGTATCATTTCACCATAGGAAGTCCGGGTCTAAGAAGGTTTGATATATTGTCACGACTCAGTTAAGGCTATATACCGGGTGTATCAAAAGATTCCCCAAAAAAGTAGTAATACCTTCTGTAAATAGGTGGCATATAAATTAATCAAGTAAAAGAGTGAAAAGTTTGCAAGTTTGACCAAATATATTTTCAAAATATGAAGGTCTAGAAAGCAAAATTAATCGCTGAGCTGCAGCCACACGTATACATCAGCCAAGTGCAAAACGAGACAATCTTCGGTACCACAAAACATAGCATTAATAGGTAACTGCAGATACATATATGCTTTTGAGTTCCAAAGATCCTAAATCAGTCACCAAAATTACTAATAAAAGATATCCATGGCAGAATAGCCAAAATACATAGATTTGCAACTCTCGACTTCACTACAAGCCCTGATTCCTGAAGATAACAGTAGTGGGATCAAGCTTCAGTCTGCTCCCTCAGGCGCCGGATTGTGCTCCTGACAGTGACTGCACTAGCAGTGCTGAAAAGTAAGGTTTTGTCACTACGAGATGGTTGCTTAAAAGTATAGTTATGTGATAATTTTGACCAAAATTCTGTAAATTTGTAATATTCTCTTTCACAAATTCATTGCACATTTGTCGTCGCTTCCCCTTGTCTTTTTTTGTTCCTATATAAACAGCTGATACTTTAAATACCAAGAACAGTCCTTAAAGCTTGTTGATAAATGGAAAACACATATCTAAATAGTAGTTGCCATCTTGTAAGTTTATTATAATGCCAAAAGGTAGTTATAGCCTCATAGGTCATAACTCAGGCAGGCATTGTAGGAATATTCATCACACCGTGATTCCTCTGTCACTGAGCAAAAAGGTTTTAATTTGTAAGAAATAAATAAATTGATGTGCTATTTATATTCTTTTACTTTTGCTAAACGGTAGTTTTGATCTATTGCCACAACTTTGCTTCTAATAATGCAGAAAGGTTCATATGATGCTGAAAAGAAAACAGTTACACTCGAAAGCGAACTTGTTGGCAATGCATCGAAGGTACTGATCATAGGGTTACTGTATAGGAAGTCTCTTATTACATTCTATTTTATGTTCTTTATTGATTTTCAGACGGTTAATTTTGATTTGACTATGCACTGTCATTTGTATAGAGAGCTTAGGCAGTTTGTTGTTAATTAGTGTGAATCTGTGTAGGATGGGGTTCTGACTTCGAGCTGCTTCTCCACGGGAAGATTTTCAGATTGCGCTTTGCGGAGTTCATCAATGGCAGCGATCTTGCGCTGCCGCTATTTCTGGCAGATGGAGCCACTCCGTTCTGTGGTACTTCTTGTGCCACGGGATTTTCAACCTCCAGGCCGGCATGCCAGCGGAGGCCTTCTCGCAGTTCTGCGGCGGCGTTCCCCGTCTCTCCGTCTCCAAGTGGTGCGTCCCCGGCGATGGTGTTGATGGCTGCTGCGTCGAGTTGCTGCTCAGTTTCGGTGGAGGAGGACCTAATTGCGTTTCTCATTTCTTTGTCGAGGTCCTTTTTGTAAAAGCCAGGGACTTGCTTGTATTTTCTTTTTTCTTCAGAGTCCTTGATGTAATATGTGAACCCACCGTTTAATGCAGTCTGGACCCTTCGGGGTCCTTCCCTTTGTTCCAAAAAAAAGTGTAGGATGGGGTGATATTGTTCACTTGCTAAGTGATAACTCACAATATACTAAGGTTTTATCTCGGTCTTCTGAGTAGCTAATATTGGAAAAAAAATCACCCAGAAACCTGTATTTGACCAGGAATAAATCTGCTCGTAGAATCACTAAACCTGAAAGCAATACACTGCAGTCGTCTCATTTGTTTAAAGTTCAAAAGTAAGTCTGTATTTGGAGTCACTGACCTCCATAGGAGGTAACATCTTCAGGGTCACTACTGTAGCTTACAGTCTTGCAGCCGCCTGTCACCGTTGTGTACAGTGCATGATATAGTTTTTTTTAGAGGAACAAAGATCATGATCCATCCTTCCCGGTGTTGGTAAATTACACAACGGCTTTCCATTAGATCAACCAACTTGTGCAACCACTGGATATCTAGAGGCCATTACATTATGCATACTTGACTGGCTAGAGACGAGAGAGACACTGGGTCAGCGTTTTCGACTAGCCGCCCTGCCCCAGTGTCCATACAACACCATTGGTCTTCAAATTGTGCCCTCGGCCAGCACCCGTGGCCCATTACCGTCCTTAATCAAGCCAATATTTTCAACAATCTCCGTCTTCCTCTTTTTATACTGGTGAAGAGTCTTCATCTTAGGAAGCTCCAAAACTGCCTTTCTAATGTGTTCCACAGCATCCTCATCCCTGGCTTCAGGATGTATGCCTTTCACGCAAGAATGAAGAAATAGGCTTTCGCCCCGCTATATAAATATAGCAACCACACCGTACAACTTTGAGACCAATGCTGGGGCCAACAGCACAACCAAGCCCAAAGAAAAGAGAGAAAAGAAGAGAAAACAAAGTCGACATTAGCGGATCAACGAAAACGAAAACGACTCGCAACCGCTGTGTACTCTCCGAAGTAATCCCACCACGAACCTAACGCTCTGAAACACCGCGTACCAAGCAACACCTCCAAGAAGGAAAGCGACGACGACGACGCTGCTGCCCGGACTGGTCCTAGGGTTTCCCCCGGTACGCTCCGAAGAGTGGTGAAGAGGTACATCCGACGCCCTCCAGGAAGGAATGGCGACACTCGCAAGCGTCACCGCGTCGGTGCCAAGGTGACAGGGATTTCTCCCAACCCCAAAAAACCACATCTTCGGACAAGCCATAGCGCTCCACCAAACTTGCCACCCACCAACATACGCCACCTCGGTCTTGAAGTCACCATCGTCGTCTCTCCATGGCTACCGCTGCGAGACCGGACTAAGAAGAGACTGCCGTAGGCGGCAGCACCACAACCACGTGGGAGGGAACAACCTCCACCGCCATAGACGATAGCCGACCGGACACGGCGACAAGATCACACCAAGCCATTGGAGCCGGAAGGCGGCAGCAGCATGGCCACCTGGAGGACATCCTCCACCGCGACTGCGGGTGCCGACCGGACGCGATAGTAGGGACACACCAGGCCGGGCAGGCCCGGTCGAGCCCTAGAAGGGCCCGTAAAGTCCCCGCTGTCACGCTGCTGCACTAGGCCACGCCGCCGCTACCTTCTTGATCGGCACCATAGATCCGGCCGGACCCAAACGGGCCCGCAAAGCTCCCGGCGCCGTGCTGCAGCAAGGGTGGTGTCGTGGCCGCCACCATCAGGAACTGCTCGTAGTCCAACCGGAGGTAGAGAATCAAGCCCGACCCGCCTTGACCCAGATCGGGCCCAAAGGGCCTAGAACCGGCCAGGCTCGAAACCGCCGCCGTCGCCACCAACGGTGGCGCCGCCGCTGCCATTACCATCCAGCAATAGCCGGACCGCCGCCGTCCTGGAAAGCACCGCCGTTGGAGGAGCGCCGCCCCGCGAGGCCTCCTACGCCGCGGGTGGAGAAGATCCGCCGCCGCCGGCCCCGCCGAGCTGCGCTCAGCAGCCCGCGCCGACGGCGGCGGGAGGAGAGACGCGGGGAGGGGACGGGAAGAGAGGGAGAGGTGCCGCGACCGGCCGCCGCGGGGGCGACGCGGACGCGGGGGAGAGAGGGGAACCGACCGGGAGGGGAGCGGCGGCCGGGCCAAGCGCCGCGCCGGCGGCGACGGAGGAGCCCTAGGGTTGGGGGTCGGGAGCGGGGTTATGAGACTGTTCTGGAGTCTGTTTTCAATCTACCAAGAATCAAAATCTGATTCCAATACATGCCATATACTACAATCCAGGGCTATCAGAATGGACACTTTATGTCGAGCAGCCAAAGGCATCTCACTGACTTCCTTCAAAGCAGGTGGGAACATCATCTTTTTCTTAGTGACCAACTTCCAGATCTCAAAAAATATGTTATCCCATTCTTCACGAAACCTGTAATCATAATTCAGGCTCCAAATGTGCTCCCTGCAGGCAGTATAAGCTAAATCAAGAGTCATGTCTGGAAATTTGGTCGTCATCATTAGTGCTTGGTCAAATCCTCTAGTTTCCATCTTGCTCCACTCATCTGATCCTTGCTTCCCAATATAATCTTTTAGCCACATGAGTTTTCCTGACATTTCATCACAGTACGTGACATAGTCTTTACCCATTTTGTAGGTAGTAAGAATTAAGCGGTAATCCTTCCAATGTAAGTATTCCATACCGTCATGATTTGTAAGAACAAGCCTGTCGTAGTCAGTATGGTGTTTAAGCTTGGAGAGTTCAGGGTCAAAGTACCAGTCAACAGAGCCATTTTCATCCTTCTTTAGATATTCAAAGTAACTGCGCACGTCAAAATGAAGTCGAAATGTTGGCACGGTGCCAAAAGAAGCAGGTAACTCCTTTTTCAGTGTATCATCATCCAGCTTGTCTGACTCCCCCGTTACCAGCTTATGAGCTCTGAGGCGGTAGATCGCAAGACGCTCGTAGACATGGCGCTACTGCTGCTCGTCCAGGATGCGGCGTGTTTGGAAGTAGTAACTATTCTTATTCTTCAAAGCCTTCTTGATAGAAATTATTGTCTGAGGGCTGATCATAGAGTTTTCCCGCATGTTTTCCAGATCCGTCTCAGCATTCAGCAATCGTGTTGAGAGGGTCTTCTTGATACCCCTGGGCAGGAGAGTATGATGAGCTGGTACTGGTACGCAACTCGCCGGAAACCCTGGGAAGAGATAGTCTGAGGTGCCTGCGCCTCTTCTCACCCGTCCACTGTCCGGAACCGGCTGCCCATATTCGTCCGGACGATGGTATTGACCGGTCTTCTCCGGAGGAGGACGGTGGCGGCGGCGATGCAAGCAACGGACACAAGGGAAGGAGGAGGGCGAGGACGAGGGAGAGGTGGAGCGCACACGGAAGCGAATTAGGGTTGGGTGTTTGTTTGTCTGTTTTTTGAACGGGAATTGGGGACACGAAGGACCCGAAGGATGCATTAATATTTCATCGGTGGGTAAATTTTACAACCAGGACCCTGAAAGAAAGAAATACAGCATAGCCCAGGAAAGTTACACAAAGGACCCTAAAACCAAACTGAAAACACAATCAAATCCTTGGTCCTCTCCACCGGAGTTGAGACTCCACCGCCGGCCACCTTTCCACCACCGGGGACACACCACTTGGTGACGAGAAGGTGCACGAATCCGGCGAGAATCTCCATAAAGGGCTTCCACACAGGTGGTTGAAAGAACGCCGACACACCGGTGTCTGGAGGGGCCGCCTCTTCCGCCACGGAACATGGCAGCGAGCATGGCTGGCATGTAGAACACTCCAAGCTGCAGCACGGGAAATCCCCACCATCTGGTCGATGCCACCCCCTCCCCTCGCCGCTGAGGCCGGCCAGAGGAAACTTTGAGACATAGCAGCAGCCCACCAAAAAAATGACCAAAGGAAATGGCCTCATTGAAGGAGACAGCGGTCCTCCTCACTTCTCATATCTCCGAGCATCGGAGCCCGAGAGAGACAAAGAAGGACCCTACACCATACCAGATCTGGCCGTCCAAGCTACAGGCATCACGTCAAGACGCCACCAGGGCAGACCTAGACTACTGTGTACATCATGTCACTAGTACAGAACGACATATCGGAAACGGGCCAAAAAGCCCATCGGAAACGGAAAAAGGGTCTGTGTCCCCGACCCAGTCACTGATGTGAAAGCTCTCATCGGCAACGGACAAGAAAAACCGTCACCGATGAGGCTTGATTTTGGCTACGGTTGCCATCCAGTCTCCGTTGCCGATGTATCTGGACATCAGAAACGGAGATTCTGTTTCTGCTCGTTTGCATTGAGGTTTCTTCATAAGCCTTGAGCAGGAATAGATTTGGCACTGGACATTTAAAATTTCACAGCAGAAGCACAAAAATGCTAACAAATTCATTCATAAGGTATAACAAATGTCACCGATACATTGCATCACAAGACAACTAATTACTTATCTTCATTGTCATGCCTCTCTAAATCTATCATTGACATGTCTAGCTAAATCTATCTATGTCATGCCTCTCTAAACTTATCCTTATCATTTCCAACTTAATTTATCTTCATGACTTGCTGTTAGAGTTCATGAATTCAATCTTCTTCTTGGACGGTGTCGCCAAAATGTAATCAACTCGCCGTTTTGTCCCCGACCTTGTATTTAGCTCATTTAAATGAGCTAAATGTATCAGCACCATGCTCTGCACATAGTGCAATAAGCGAGTGCTGATGTACTGAAGGTGCCTCTTTTGTAAAGTGGTCACTGAAATGCAAAGAGAGAATATATGACTCCATGTTAGCTCACTATACATCTAGCATAAAGGACATACAACACAAAAGGATGCATAAGACAGAATAACAAACTTACAAATCCATTGCATAGTTGTTGTGTACCAACAATTATGCCGGACGACAAGCGCACCTTGGCTAAGGACCCGGCTTTTTATACAGTGTCACCGAAATGTACATCTGTTTTGCAAAGGAGATAAGTCAGCCATGTTCTTTTCGAGCGACACTACGTAGTCGTCCACTCGTCCTCATCGTCCTCGGATGTATTACAACCCTAGTTCTAGATCTGTTCATGAGTGTCCTATGGAAAAAAACCTAGGCAGAACAATGACAACAACCCTAGTTCGTCGGCACGACGGCCGGTCACAAATAGATATATTACCTTTGGATCTGGCGGCGGGAGTATGTAGTCGTCCTCGTCGTTCTCGGATCGACACACCATGTGCCCTCCAGCTACAGATCAGGCGACGAGATCTGCCCGGGTGGAGCAAAGAACGGGTACGCGCTGCCACGATCGGAGGAGAGGAAGATGCGCGCCGACACGGTCGGAGGAGAAGAAGATGCGAGCCGCCACGGTCGGAGGGAGGGAGATGCGCGCCGCCACGGTCGGAGGAGAGGAAGATGCGTGCCGCCACGGTCGGAAGGAGGGAGATGCGCGCCGCCACGGTGGAGCTAAGATCTGGTGCTGCGTGGAGGCGCCGCCACACTTTGAGAGTGAGGCTGAGAGTGAGCGATAGAGTTTAGGGTTGTGTGAAGGGCGCATTTATAGCAAAGTAGAACATCGGAAACGGAGGGTATAAACAACCGTTTCCTTTGATTTTTTTCACTGACACACTGGGCTTATACTGATCTCTACTAGTATTGAAGTTGAAGAACATAAAAATAAATAACTATAACTACTCCTCGGCCTCCGCCTTCTCCTGCTCGTATGCGAGGAGAGCCGCGTAGTCGTCCGTGTCGTCGCGCGGCTCCTCGCCGACGATGTCATCGCCGTCCGTGCGCCCCTCCCACATCTCGTCGTCGTCGTAGGCAGGATCGTCGCGCAGCTCCGGCGGGAGGAGGAGCCGGCGGCTCTGAAGCAGCTCAACTCTTTCCGGCGGCATAGGCACCGACGCGCGGTTGAGGTGCCAGGCACCGGGTAGCCGAACCTTTGACCATGGCACTGGCCTCCTATATTGCCAGTGCCGCTCCGCGACGGCCTGCCCGACGATGACGCGGTTCCATCCAGGCGACCACGGACGAGCGTCTCTCCGCCGCGGCGAGCGGCTGCGGTCGCGGGCGCCCGAGGATCCCGCGTCCTCTTCCGGCGGCATAGGCACCCTCCTGTGGTTGACGCGCCAGCCAGCGGGGAGGCTAACATTTGACCAGGGCACTGGCCTCCTATATTGCCAGTGCCTCTGCGCGACGGCCTCCGGCACGACGACGCGGTTCCAATTCAGCGAAAGCGGGAAACTGCTGCGGCGAACGCCCGAGGAGTTGCTAGGAGTATCCATGGCTGCGGCGAAGTGGCGTACTGAGATAGCAGGGAGATCGTGGGTTTTTAAGGAGTAGTGGGCGGTGCCGCGGCGTCACTACGCCACTACGCCATAGCAGTTACTCCGCTCGCATCGAATTCCAAGAAGATGGAACGTGTCCACATTGCACACGGACACACAAAAGTCTCCGTTGCTATAGAGGCACATATCGGAAACGGAGCCAGAATTAAGACCGTTGCCAATACTATGGGTAACGGAGTTAATACTTTCTCTGTTACCTATGTTGACGGGCCAGCCACGGCCCAGGTCAGGTTTGTACGCACTGGCCACGCGAAAAGCGCGATTCTCCGTCGCCTAACGCCTGCCGTTTCCATAGAGGGGTATCCGATGTGTCGTTCTGTACTAGTGTGTGCTCTACCACGCTGGTCGGTCGCTCCACCGGAGAGGAGAGGAGAGTGAGCCGGGCAACTGTGGACGACTCTCAAGGGGGCGGTGGAGACGAGAGGGGGGGAGGAGACCATGATATAGTACTACTTGTAGCCTGTGTATGACTTGATTGCATGGAAATCATGTAGCGCCCCGACCGCGGAACTATGCAAAGATGTTGTGTGTCACCGGTCATGCGATACAACCAGAGGTTACTGGGTTACCACTCCCAGGCCAAAACCTTTGGCAGTGTGGCGCCCCGACCTGACTGCTATACAGAGATACTGTGTCTCCGGTTATCCGATACCAGCAGGCACACTATCAAAGCATAATAGAGAGATCAAGACTTGTGGAACAACTGGCACATCGCAGACTCTACGACACAAAATCATATAGTTCAACTCTTATAATAGAGAAAGATAGCAAATGACAACCAGAGGTCACAGACCCAACATTACAACATGCGGAAGCGAAGTGTGTTGTTCTAAACAACAAGAACCAAATTATGGCCTAAGAGGCCTGCAAATAAACATCCAGCGCCAGCTGTTCCGGGATGTCCCAAGCTGCCACCTGGGAACCCCAGACTACTCGTCGACGTCCACAAAGAACCCACCTTCGAGGGCGGTGAAGTCCTCTCCTGAAAATAAGCAAACGACATTGAGTTCGACGAACTTGCAAGATTAAGAGCTAATATATGCTCGATGATTGGCTTTCAAGGTTTTATGGCTGTTTTGCATAAAGCTGATTTTATTTTGAAAAGACATACTCCATGGCATCGACTAATCAGATTATTTTGAAAAGGGGTAAGAAGTAACCTCTTTTCTGGTAACCATTTCCATCATAACCATCACCGTTCTCATCACCTATCTACTAGGCACCTCCCCGAATCACCCTCGAGGAAGACAACCTTGGTTATTAGTAGTACCTTTAGTACTCAGTTTTTAATCATTCCGTTAAAGTTATTCTATGATCATCGTCCATTCCCAAGTCGTCCATAACCGCGGACACGGCTTTTCGAAAAGATTTATCCCTGCAGGGGTGTACAAAGTGGAAGTCCCCGGAGTCCCGAGGGGCCCCAGCTCCTTCGCTACGCGTACCGTCCGGCCCATTGCCTGTACAATTAGCTCTCTTCCTTGGAAAGCCGGCTGGGTGGGAGCGGTGTCGACTTCTCCCTCATTAAGGACTTTCCAGGATCATCAGTGGCGGCAGGACTGCCAGTGCCTGCAACACCCGCCCCACGGCCACTTATTTTCCTAATACCACAATCCTCATCTTAGTTCATCCCACCATCATCACGCACGCGCAAATGGAAAGCCCGAACTAGAGGACCCTGGCTAGCCCCGCTCGAGTTATTTAGTCTATGAGGGTTCCTGCAATTACATAGGCCTCACGCATGGTTGCACGCTCGTCTTGGTTCAAGAGGTACAGAACTCGCTCCTAGGCGGCGAGAATGAGACTAAACTCCACAACCACAGTGGCCTCTCATCCCCACCTTTTAGCATTTTATTATCCATCTCCACAATTCCTCCACCATCAACCATTTATTTCATCACCTGTTTCCAACACAAATCAGCCATCGTATAGCTATGCAATTAACTAAGCATGGCTAAGCATCAGCATAACATAGTAAGTATCTCAGGCCACAAAACAATTCTATGGATAATAGGAGGGAAAACAGGTGTTGGCATCGGAAACTTAATGCAACTATAGGATACTCTAATCCCTGAAAATTGACATTTAGAACCGCATGCAATATTATAGTGGAAAAAATATTTGCGGAAACATAGGATAAGATATGCTCAGAGGGGGGATTACGCTTGCCTTGTTGAGCGGAGGAGTCAAACTGCTCGTCGGAGTAATGATGCTCAACTCCGAACTCGTGATCTACCGGAGAGCAAACAACACCGGAAAGCAAAAACCACAATCAACACATGGCAATTGTGCAATGCATACAAAAATGATGACATGACATTTTAGATGCACCCTAGAAACATTGAACATGATCAACAAGTTAAATGGGGTCCCCATTATATTTCTTGCATTATTTGGAACAAACCCCATATTTAAACTTAATGATTATAATTACTACTAGAGCACATTGTTGTAATTGTGATCAAATATGCATGATGATGATGATTCTGGATCACTCCTGTTTTTCTGAGCATTTTGATATAAGGAACACCTTTTTCGGATGCCCCGATTAAAAGTTATTAAATTTAGAATTTCCTCTTTTCAATTATTTACTTCTAAATATTTTAAATCCTACGATAGATATTTCATTTACTCGACTCGAGAGGGCGGGATGAACTAGTAGGAATCGTCGAGGATCGATGTCCTAACACGCGAGGGGGGGGGGGGAGTGGAAGCATGCGCAAATGGGAGAAAAGGAAAAGAAAACAGCACACTAAAAAAAGAAAAACTGGGCCAGTCAGCCCTCCACCCGGCCTGGGCTGGCTGACGGGCCGGCCAGGATTCAGAGGCCACCGGCCTCCCGACCGGTTTGGGCCGGCTGACAGGCCGGCCAGTGGCCCGAGAGGAGCGGCCTGTGGCCCGGCCTAGGCCGTCTTCACGGTCGGTCACGCGGGGCGAACGGCGATGAACGGCGCGCGGCTACGGTGAGCACAGAATCGGCGAGGCAGAGCACGAAGAGGGAAGGGGAAGGTGCTACGGCATGCGGTGCTCACCCTGGGGACGTGTGTGCTCGCGGTGGAGGCGGAGGTGGCCGGAGTTGAACGGAGATGGCAGGAATCGACCGCGACGACGGCGGCGACGCTGCGGCAGTGGTCGGAGGAAACGGGGCGGCGGCGGCGAACGCGGGATCCCCGGCTCGATTCCCTTGGCGAGGAAGTGGAGCACGGCACGGCGGATCTTCTGGCTATCCTCGATTTGGACGGGGAGCTCGCAATCGACGGCGACGGTGGCGAGTGACTACGGCGGCCATGGCGGCTCGGGGGAGAGGAGAAAAATGGGGAGCAGGTGGACGTGCGAGTGCGGGAGGGGAGCAGTGGGGGCCTCGGCGTGCTTGCCTTCCTGCGGTGGGGGCAGAGCGGGCCCGGCGGCGTGCAGGGCAACCGCGGGGTCGAGCTGGTCCGGCGGGGCGCGCGCGGTCGCTACAGCGACGAGGAAGAAGACCCGATTTTGCAAATTGGCCCCTGGCCGAGTTTCTTCCATCACGGACAGGTCCCTCCATAATTACAAAGAGGTCCTTTTTCTATTTAAAATAATAACAGCAGCTGTATTTGAATTATTTGAGGCAATTGAACTTATCCAAAAATTATGAAATAATTATGGTAGCCTCCCCTCGTCACTTAGTTGCTCCACAAAAATTGGGGTTTAAAGATAAATTGTTTTGTACCACTTTTGTTCATAGTGTCTCAGGGTGGCAATTTTGCTAATTTCCAAAATGTTGCTCCTCTAACTTTTTGGAGCAAGGGCAACAACAATATTTAAACTCTTGGAACTTCCTTGACAAATATGGTTTTGTTATTTGTAGATGTTGCCACAACCTTTGTTAAATCTTAACAATGTAGTGAGGATGCCATGATGCAATGATGCATGTATGAAGCAAAAAGTGAAAATTTTATACGGAATTTTAGGTTTTCAAGTTTGGGCTGTTACAATTCTACCCTCCTTACAGAAATCTCGTCCCGAGATTCTAAGAGTAGGGAAGAGGGAAAAAGGGTTACAACGGTACTACATGATGCTTCTCGCTTCGAGTGGCTTCTTTCGTGAAGAGTTTGACGAAGGGCATCATGGATATCTTCATCGGCTTCATTTCGTGGTCACTATCAAAGTACACCATAGGAGAGAAGGAAACCTCTCCGGAAGGATGGATCTTTGCAAAGATACAACAACCGAGTACCTCCTAGTAGCATTTAGGATGAGACTTGAAGCATTCCTTGAGTTGACAGTTAGGAGACGCATGCGGGTGACGGGAGATTGACAAGGAGTTTCCATTTGGTAGACAACTGTTTATTCAGAATATGAACTTTGCACAAGGCCCAAAATTTCGGAGTGAGAGTGTCGAAACAAGCTTCCAACAGATGAAGAGATAACTTGCACTAGTCGGCTTGAGTAGAACTTTCCTCACGGTGGAGCATTTCAGATCACGGGAGAAGGATCGGAAAGCTAGACCGAGAGAACTTTTCAAAACCCCGGGGAAGTTAGTATCGGGAAAAACTTCCTGAGGATCACCAACTATCGTTTCTGATTGAGAGTCAAACCTGGGGAGTGGAGAGATACTTCAGACTCCACATGTAGGAATAGGAAGCTTTGCCATGCATCCCAACGGATTACAATTTCTAGGACCCCAAGAGTTGGACTACAAGGTCAAACTCCGAAGGAGGAACGAGATGGCGGAACTCGTGTATTAGCAACTTGTCAGAGGGCATCAGCCCTAGTTGATTTACTTGCAACGAGACACGATTTAGTTCTTGATGGGAAACACCAATGAAGACAAAAGGAGTTCTCAGACTTCCTCTCTTTCTGGAATAATTCCATCAGAGACTTGGATGCATAGATGAAATTCTCAAGGAAAGGAGGTAACAACATACTATTCCGAAAATATTCTACACATGCACGATCGAGGTGAAATGATTTAGAGGAAACCAGACAATTCACTCAGATCCACGGCGACATCTTTCAGCAATTGCACGTGAACCAGGGGAAGTCACTTCTAACTTCAGAACACATACCTTGTGAAGACACAAAGTTAGTTCCAACAAGTTTCCAATGTTAACGCCCAATATCCAATATAAATCTCCTCAAACATGGAGAAGATAAGAAGGTAGTTGATGGGCTCAACAACAAACTTACCCAGGTACTCCAAGACGGTAGACTCATATTTCACCAGAACGAGGCATAAGTATTGGTCAGACTACACATTCAGTAGGTTAGCCTGAGTTTGATTTGACGATAGCCCAATTCAAATCAAAGATTTTGTAGGATAGCATATCCACAGAGGAGATACCACCTAGCTTCGACACGGACAGACTAGACATCCCATTGAAAATGAACTATTTCGGAGAGAGCTTTTGTCTTTTAACTCTCCAAGTTGTTTAAGCTCAATCGAATAATTCAGGACATCCAGCACGATTTTCTTGGAGAAAGGAGTTGTTCAGAGAACCAGCTTACTCATAAGCTCAACATCACAGTCAGGTGACAACCTGGCGATACTTCTGGAAAGACCTCCAGAATGCCACGATCCACATATAGGATATCACGACATACCATTCCAAGAATCTTCTTCATTTGCATTATTGAGTAGAATATCTCGATCCACCTCTAGGATATCATGACATACCGGTGGATCTTGAGTTCAAGGGAGGATCATGCCTTTCAAGGCACAACGAGGTGGTCTTGGGAGTTTCGGCACGAACCTAGCTCTTTGACCGAGGGAGTGCATCAGAGCCAACTGACTTGGTAGCACTGTCAAACTTAGCTTATTGATCGGCTGACCAATCATGCTAAGAAGGGCAATGGATGTGCCTGGATTTCCGCACAGTAAGAACTGCTAAGAATATCCAATAGCCACATCGTTGCTCACGACTTATCCTTCTCGAGTAACAAGTCACTCGGAACATGGAGAGTAACGAGGAGTAAGAGCATCACTTCATCAAGAGGATCATGACACTCAACACGAGTGCACACTCTTTATACCAAGGGTCGTGCTACTCTAAGATGGAATAGAAACAGAGACTAATAAACCTCTTATTCTGTGGAATACAAAACTTGGACCTAGCCCGAGAGGTGGACAAGGTACTGGGGTTTGTTTCTCCTAACAAGATGAATTGGAAAGTCTTGACGGATCACAAGAGTAACTTGCATCGGAACATACCAACGCACGACAAAACTTTACTATCAACTGACAGACAGAGGTTGGAAGCAGATCAGAGTAACTAACATGCTCAGGAGAATCCTAAGATGTTGAAGATGCACCGGTTATTACTCAATTGGGATAACCATGCCCAAAAGGAGAGATGCAACAGAGTCACGCACATAGTTGGGAAACTTGGTAAGGGAATCTTGGTCGCAACCACGATGGTTCCAAGACAGAACCTAAAGCAGTCCTAGGGGAGAGCTGAAGTTACATAACCAGCTGAGGTGTGGGAGATGGTTGGACATTACCTCCTGGATCAAAAACAAGGACTTGGGTAAAAGGGCAGCTTCATGTACCGGGATTCACAATTAGCATGAGGATCACATGGGTAACAACCCACATAATTCAACACACCAGAATCAAAGTACAATCCGGGACCTTCGGTTCAAGTACTTGGGTTAAAATCCAACAAAGTAGCAAATGATTAGACTCGGTAGAAACATCTGAGTTGATTTGGGATTGCAACGCAGCGGGAGCAACTGGACACATAGCACTAAAGGTCGAACCCAACCCCGTTTCTAATCATTTTGAAGTAACAGACGAGGAGTAAAACCTTTAAACTCAAATCGAGATAAGACTGCTCCGAGATCAGAGGGTAACCAGATAAGGAGTAAAAAGAATCCTAAGATGGTTTTCACAACTCATTTTTAGGTTAAAAATATTTTCACAAACACTAGACTCAACATCGACCAGTAGAAGGGTTTCCTACCGGCAGTACTGCTCTGATACCAACTTGTGGCGCCCCGACCTGATTGCTATACAGAGATACTGTGTCTCCGGTTATCCGATACCAGCAGGCACACTATCAAAGCATAATATAGAGATCAAGACTTGTGGAACAACTGGCACATCACAGACTCTACGACACAAAATCATATAGTTCAACTCTTATAATAGAGAAAGATAGCAAATGACAACCAGAGGTCACAGACCCAACATTACAACATGCGGAAGCGATGTGTGTTGTTCTAAACAACAAGAACCAAATTATGGCCTAAGAGGCCTGCAAATAAACATCCAGCGCCAGCTGTTCCGGGATGTCCCAAGCTGCCACCTGGGAACCCCAGACTACTCGTCGACGTCCACAAAGAACCCACCTTCGAGGGCGGTGAAGTCCTCTCCTGAAAATAAGCAAACGACGTTGAGTTCGACGAACTCGCAAGATTAAGAGCTAATATATGCTCGATGATTGGCTTTCAAGGTTTTATGGCTGTTTTGCATAAAGCTGATTTTATTTTGAAAAGACATACTCCATGGCATCGACTAATCAGATTATTTTGAAAAGGGGTAAGAAGTAACCTCTTTTCTGGTAACCATTTCCATCATAACCATCACCATTCTCATCACCTATCTACTAGGCACCTCCCCGAATCACCCTCGAGGAAGACAACCTTGGTTATTAGTAGTACCTTTAGTACTCAGTTTTTAATCATTCCGTTAAAGTTATTCTATGATCATCGTCCATTCCCAAGTCGTCCATAACCGCGGACACGGCTTTTCGAAAAGATTTATCCCTGCAGGGGTGTACAAAGTGGAAGTCCCCAGAGTCCCGAGGGGCCCCAGCTCCTTCGCCACGCGTACCGTCCGGCCCATTGCCTGTACAATTAGCTCTCTTCCTTGGAAAGCCGGCTGGGTGGGAGCGGTGTCGACTTCTCCCTCGTTAAGGACTTTCCAGGATCATCAGTGGCGGCAGGACTGCCAGTGCCTGCAACACCCGCCCCACGGCCACTTATTTTCCTAATACCACAATCCTCATCTCAGTTCATCCCACCATCATCACGCACGCGCAAATGGAAAGCCCGAACTAGAGGACCCTAGCTAGCCCCGCTCGATTTATTTAGTCTATGAGGGTTCCTGCAATTGCATAGGCCTCACGCATGGTTGCACGCTCGTCTTGGTTCAAGAGGTACAGAACTCGCTCCTAGGCGACGAGAACGAGACAAAACACCACAACCACAGTGGCCTCTCATCCCCACCTTTTAGCATTTTATTATCCATCTCCACAATTCCTCCACCATCAACCATTTATTTCATCACCTGTTTCCAACACAAACCATCCATCGTATAGCTATGCAATTAACTAAGCATGGCTAAGCATCAGCATAACATAGTAAGTATCTCAGGCCACAAAACAATTCTATGGATAATAGGAGGGAAAACAGGTGTTGGCATCGGAAACTTAATGCAACTATAGGATACTCTAATCCCTGAAAATTGACATTTAGAACCGCATGCAATATTATAGTGGAAAAAATATTTGCGGAAACATAGGATAAGATATGCTCAGAGGGGGATTACGCTTGCCTTGTTGAGCGGAGGAGTCAAACTGCTCGTCGGAGTAATGATGCTCAACTCCGAACTCGTGATCTACCGGAGAGCAAACAACACCGGAAAGCAAAAACCACAATCAACACATGGCAATTGTGCAATGCATACAAAAATGATGACATGACATTTTAGATGCACCCTAGAAACATTGAACATGATCAACAAGTTAAATGGGGTCCCCATTATATTTCTTGCATTATTTGGAACAAACCCCATATTTAAACTTAATGATTATAATTACTACTAGAGCACATTGTTGTAATTGTGATCAAATATGCATGATGATGATGATTTTGGATCACTCCTGTTTTTCTGAGCATTTCGATATAAGGAACACCTTTTTCGGATGCCCCGATTAAAAGTTATTAAATTTAGAATTTCCTCTTTTCAATTATTTACTTCTAAATATTTTAAATCCTACGATAGATATTTCATTTACTCGACTCGAGAGGGCGGGATGAACTAGTAGGAATTGTCGAGGATCGATGTCCTAACGCGCGAGGGGGGGGGAGTGGAAGCATGCGCAAATGGGAGAAAAGGAAAAGAAAACAGCACACTAAAAAAAGAAAAACTGGGCCAGTCAGCCCTCCACCCGGCCTGGGCTGGCTGACGGGCCGGCCAGGATTCAGAGGCCACCGGCCTCCCGACCGGTTTGGGCCGGCTGACAGGCCGGCCAGTGGCCCGAGAGGAGTGGCCTGTGGCCTAGCCTAGGCCGTCTTCACGGCCGGTCACGCGGGGCGAACGGCGACGAACGGCGCGCGGCTACGGTGAGCACAGAATCAGCGAGGCAGAGCACGAAGAGGGAAGGGGAAGGTGCTACGGCATGCGGTGCTCACCCTGGGGACGTGTGTGCTCGCGGTGGAGGCGGAGGTGGCCGGAGTTGAACGGAGATGGCAGGAATCGACCGCGACGACGGCGGCGACGCTGCGGCAGTGGTCGGAGGAAACGGGGCGGCGGCGGCGAACGCGGGATCCCCGGCTCGATTCCCTTGGCGAGGAAGTGGAGCACGGCACGGCGAATCTTCTGGCTATCCTCGATTTGGACGGGGAGCTCGCAATCGACGGCGACAGTGGCGAGTGACTACGGCGGCCATGGCGGCTCGGGGGAGAGGAGAAAAATGGGGAGCAGGTGGACGTGCGAGTGCGGGAGGGGAGCAGTGGGGGCCTTGGCGTGCTTGCCTTCCTGCGGTGGGGGCAGAGGGGGCCCGGCGGCGTGCAGGGCAACCGCGGGGTTGAGCTGGTCCGGCGGGGCGCGCGCGCGGTCGCTACAACGACGAGGAAGAAGACCCGATTTTGCATATTGGCCCCTGGCCGAGTTTCTTCCATCACGGACAGGTCCCTCCATAATTACAAAGAGGTCCTTTTTCTATTTAAAATAATAACAGCAGCTGTATTTGAATTATTTGAGGCAATTGAACTTATCCAAAAATTATGAAATAATTATGGTAGCCTCCCCTCGTCACTTAGTTGCTCCACAAAAATTGGGGTTTAAAGATAAATTGTTTTGTACCACTTTTGTTCATAGTGTCTCAGGGTGGCAATTTTGCTAATTTCCAAAATGTTGCTCCTCTAACTTTTTGGAGCAAGGGCAACAACAATATTTAAACTCTTGGAACTTCCTTGACAAATATGGTTTTGTTATTTGTAGATGTTGCCACACCCTTTGTTGAATCTTAACAATGTAGTGAGGATGCCATGATGCAATGATGCATGTATGAAGCAAAAAGTGAAAAATTTATACGGAATTTTAGGTTTTCAAGTTTGGGCTGTTACAGGCTGGCGTGCTCGGCATGGATCATCGGCAACGCAACACCCCGATTGATGCCATAACGCAGGCACAACTATCAATGCATAATAGAGAGATCAAGACTTGTGGAACAACTGGCACATTACAGACTCTACGACTCAAAGCATTATAGTTCAACTCTTATAATAGAGAAAGATAACAAATATTCCAACCAGAGGTCACAGACCCGACAGTACATCATGCGGAAGTGAATTAAGTTGTTCTAAACAACAAGATCCAAATTATGGCCTAAGAGGCATACAGATAAACATTCCCAGTGCCAGCTGTTCCGAGATGTCCCAAGCTACCACCTAGAAACCCCAGACTACTCGTCGACGTCCACATAGAACCCACCTTCATGGTCGGTGAAGTCCTCCTCTGAAAGAATCAATAAAACAAGGTTGAGTTCGACGAACTCTGCAAGATTACTAGAGATACTAGCTCGGTGATAGGCTTACAAAGGTTTTATGGCTGTTTTGCATAAAGCTGGTTTTCTTTATAAAGACCTAACTCCATGGCCTCGACTAATCAGAATATTTTCAAAGGGGGTAAGAAGTAAACTCATTCTTCTGATCATCTTCATCAACATCTAACTTCAGTCACTGCACCTATCTACAGAGGTGCCTCCCCGAATCACCCTCGAGTAAGTCAACCTTACATTCTTGAAGTCAAGTTTTAATCATTTGGTTCATGTTCTCTATGGTCTTATCGTCCGTTCCCAAGTCATCTGTAACCACGGACACGGCTTTTTGAAAAAAAATTAACCCTGCAGGGGTGTACAATGTTTGCCACGCGTACCGTCCGGCCCATTGCCTGAACATTAGCTCTCTTCTGGGGAAAGCCGGCTGAGTGGGAGCGGTTACGACTTCTCCCTCGCTTGAGACTAACCCAGGATCATCAGTGGCGATAGGACAGGTTCAGTGCCAACACCCTACCCCGCAGCCACACATTTTCCTAAACACCACCATCCTCATCCCAGTCCTGGCCACCATCTTCACGCACGCGCAAATGGAAGTTCGAACTAGAGGATCCTGGGCTAGCCCCTCACAAGTTATTTAGTCGATGAGGGTTCCTGCTATTGCATAGGCCTCACGCATGGTTGCACGCTCGGTCTTGGTTCGAGAGGTAAAGAACTCGCACCTAGGCGGCGAGAACAAGACAAGGCACCACCAAACCACAGTGGCCTCTCATCCCCACCTTTAAGCAGTTTATTATATGTCACCACAGAACTCCACCATCATCCGAACATTTCATCAACTGTTTCCACAATGAAATATCCACCGGACGACTAAGCATTTAACTAAGCATGGCTAAGCATATACATAACATAGTTAAGTAACTCAGGCCAACAATACAATCCTATGGATATTATGATGGGAATAGGTAATGGCATCGGAAACATAATGCAACTAATAGGATACTCTAATCCAACCAAATTGACATTTGGAACCGCATGCAATATTATAGTGGAGAAAATATTTGCAGAAAACATAGGAGGAGACATGCTCAGAGGGGGGATTACGCTTGCCTTGTTCAACATGCTGGTAATACGGGTCGTCGGAGTATTGCGGTGGAACCCCGACTGCTTGATCTATCGATGCATAAGAACACCGGAAAGAAAACAATCAAAAACCACACGTGCATAACAAATGCAATGCACAACCACATGATGTCATGACATTTCTAATGCACTGAATTTTACTGTAAACTATCTAGCAATTTAAATGGGGTGTAAAATAAAATTATTTCAACAAGAGAAAGTAGAACCCCACATTTAAAGTTAAGGATTTTCCTAACTTCCAAAAAGTGCAACGACGATGAACTACGGCGGCGGCTACGCCCTGGCTACGGTGGAACGACGAAATTACGGCGAAAGGGGGAGGGAAAAGATGTCTCCGAGGACGGCGTTCTCACCCTCGACGCGTGTGTTCTCGGCGAGGATGGAGGAGGTCGAGGACGGCGGCGAACTTGCTCGGAGTGCGGCGGCCGGAGAGGAGGAAGACGAGCTCGTGCGCTCCAATGACGGCGAATAGGATCGATTCCTTCTTCGGAGATGTAGAGGACGATGAGGCGGAGACGGCAGCGCGCTTCGATCTGCTCTGGGCGGCCTCAGTCGACGGCGAGCTCGGCTAGGGTTCGGCCATGGTGGGGAAGAAACGGAGGGAGAGAGAGTGAGAAAATATCTGGTGGGCAGGGGCTAGGGTTCCTCGGCACCTTCTTGTACCAGGCTGCGACACGGGGATGGTTGACAGCAAGGGGAGGCGGCATTGCGCGGCTAAGCGTCGTCCATGGCGCATTGTGGCTACAGGAGGGAGACGATGACACTTTGCAAGAAGCCCCCTGCACCTCTCCGAATTCCTCTGTTTCTGTTTCTTTGTTTAAAAACCAGTAGCATTTTAGGGAATTAATTGAGGCACTAAAACCATTTCAAAAAATATGAAAATATTCATGTAGCCTCCCCATAACATGTAGAAACTCCACAAAAATTGGTGTTGCAAAATAAAATGTTTTGAACCACATTTGTTCATAAGGTTGGATTATGGTATTTTTGGTTAATTACAAATGGATATTTCTTTAGTAATTTTAAAGCAAGTGCAAAATATTATTTGTGAACTCTTGGAATTTCCTTGACAAATATATTAACTTACTAACTTCTGTTTATCAACTCAACCACCATTCCATTACCAGAGTTGAATTGTTTCAAGTGGAACACATTAATGCATGGATGCCATGATGCATGAGTGAAAAGAAAAGTGAAAATTTGGTTCAAATTTTACAGTACCAAAAGTAGGGTTGTTATAATTCTACCCCCTTACAAGAATCTCGACCCGAGATTCTAAGATTGCGGAAAGAAGTCGGGATACTCCTCACGAAGACTAGACTCCCTTTCCCAGGTTGCTTCCTCTTCGGAATGGTTAGACCACTGAATCTTGAGGAACTTGGTGGACTTGTTACGGGTCTTCCTTTCTGCTTCATCCAGGACACGGATAGGGTGCTCGCGATAAGTAAGATCTTCCTGGATATCCAGATCCTCATGATTGACTCCATGAATAGGATCTTTGAAACAACGACGCAGTTGGGATACATGAAACACATCATGCACATTTGGAAAGATGGCCGGTAACTCCAATTGATAAGAAAGATCTCCTCGCTTGGCTAGAATGGTGAAAGGGCCAACGTAGCGAGGGGCCAATTTTCCCTTGATCCCGAAGCGGCGAACGCCACGAAGTGGGGAGACGCGAAGGTAAGCTTTATCACCAATTTCATAGTGAACCTCCTGATGATGCTGATGACTCCCAAGTGCAGGAGATCAATTGTAGTACCTTTCGATTAGAAAAGGTTGTCGAACCCACGAGGAGCTGAAAGTATTGGTTAGCAAGAATGATAAATAAAACAATAAAAGATGCAAATGTTTTTGGGATTTTTGGTTGTATAGTTGCAAGAAAGTAAAAAATGCTGAAAATAAGTGATAGCAAGTAAAAAGCTCTCAAAGAGAGAAAACCCAATCCTCTATGTGGCAAGAGGACAAGCTCAAGTGATGTGTAACTTATATGTGGAAAACGTTCCCGAGGGCGGCATGGATATTGCTAGGCATATAGATTTATTAAACAACACGTTGAATATCTTGTCAAGTTTTAATCTTTTTTGGACGGAGCCATTGTTAGGTATAGCTAAATAAATAAACTAAACCCCTTATGATGGATCATGTGGCCAAGTAAATGACTGCACAAGAATTATTAAGACATAAAGTCCCACCATAGCATTACACTCTAAGGTCCCCGATACTAATACCCTCATAATGCAACTTCATGACTCGGTCTCAGGTTTACATGTCCCGCCAAGTCTCGCTCAATTCATTACACTACGGTGTTCTCCTATGAGCCCATATAGGTGAAGTGTTGTGCAGTCGATGTTCGCACAACATCATCATAGAATCACATAAAAAGATAAACACTAGATAAAATACCAACATATGTCATATATAAATCATTGCCAATTCATCCTATGCCCTCAGGAACATACGGGGACTACTCACAACGTGCAAACATAATGATATTCAGTGGCATAAGTGGTACAACACAATCTGAAAATATAACTTCACCTCCAAATAATGACAAGTACTCAATAACAAACATGAATAGTAGCACAAGACAAGTATCTAGGGTATAGCAACTCTCAAACTACGAGGGGAACGGAGTGGATCACGGAGATGATGATGGAGATGGTGCTGGTCTTGGTGATGGTGATGATGTAGAGGCCTCCTCCCACGCCAAGGAGGAGAGGTGATGACGATGATTTCCCCCTTCTCCGGAGCTCCGGAGCAGCAGGATCTGACCCCCCTCGGAGGGAATCAGGAGTTTCGCCGCCGCGGCGGCCTCGTATGGACTTGGGAAAATTAGGGCGTAACTTTTCGGGCGAGACGAAGGCGTGTTAAAAAGCCCCGAGCGAGGAAGTGCCCGAGGCTCCGGATGATGGGCCCCACGCGGCCAAAGAATCTGGCCGCGTGGGCCCCCCTCTTTTGGGCCTTGTGGCTCTCCTCCCTTCAATCTTCTTCCCACTGCTGCTCTCCCGATGAAAAACCAGCTGTGCAATTTTCCTTTTCTTATTTGGGTCCCTGTAGCTCCTGAAACATTAAAAACAAGAAAAAGGAGGTTTTCTGCCTCCCAGAATATAAATACAAAAAATAGGGACTTTGTATGAAAGACCTATAAATCATCTAAAACATGTAACAACAATGATATAACAATGCCAATAACATCTATTATATTATTAAAACAACAAACAATTGACGGTGGAGATTTACCGGTCTAAAGTTAAAACATCTCAATGGCTTGGATTTAATTACCAGCATCCACAACACGTGTTACTAGATGGCTTGATTTCCACGCATCGTGTTTTTATAGGAAACATATACCGTCAGCAATGCAAACTCAAAAGGCGTGCATGGCTACAGATATGTATCTTCCGTCAAATCTTCTAGGTCAGTTGTTGCAGTTTATTGAAGAAATCACGACGTAGCGGCGGCGGCAGCGCATGCCAACTTGCCGTCATCCCCAGAATTCGCCGAGGCGCACGGCTACCGCCAAGTCCATGCTGATGGTGAAGATCGAGCCCGAGGCCTCCAAGTTTGGACTCACCCGGTCACTACCTGATCCCCGCCGTGCTTTCAAGTTTCAACTCCATATACCACACGACCCGATCGATTGATTTTTAGTTCGACGGAATTGAGCTCTACTTTCATCAAACGGGTGAGTGCTTTGCAGTCGAGAAACATATATGGATGAAGTCGATGTAGAGGGATCATACCGTACGCATATCTGAAACCAAGAGAGGTAAAGGATTATCAAAATCGACTAAAAGGACTCGGAGACGCGCCTGGCGATTTTCTCCGGCCGGCCGACGTTGGCTTCCAGGTTAGCGCGTGAAGCAACCCACAAAACTCCGGGTATTCACGACACCATGCCGGCGCATGCCATCCAGCCGCCGCCGGAACGACGTCGAGGCCTTTGTGACTCTGTAAACTGGATTTGCTCCTGCACTTCAATGACGCCTGTGATTGGGAACAACTGAAAGACGTGTGGTGCTGGATTTGGCTGGCAAAGGAAGAAGACGACGCACGACGGCACAATCGCACCTAGGTATGTTTGATTAAAAGCATCTTATACAATTTATCGTACCAGTTAGCTGCTTGCCTACCTACATGCGTTTGTGAGAAATATGCATGACGCATATGCATTATTCCTATGGAATTTCATCTGGTAGAACAGAAGAATGACGGCGAAAAACATGGCTTCGCAAACAACACGTCTACACTTAATAGATGGAGATATGGAAATACCTTTCACCACAGAAAGCTCAAAAAATTCTATGGATGTGTATTTAAAATTCTGGAAATGTCAAGAAAAAATACATCAAAAGGCAGATAAATGGTCGAGTAAGAAAACTCTGCAATCCATATTTTCGAAGTAAACATATGTCTGAAAATTTAGCAATGCAAATATATGGGGTCGTGGAAACACCCTCACAAAAAAATCATAATAAGAAAATAAATAATAAGAAATTATTTTCACACGAGCTCTACAAAAATAGCACAAACATCTATGGTCTGAACTGCTTTTAATCATTATATACATCCAAATTAAATTCAAATTGAAATCGATGTTTGCATGAACGACTGAGTGAGCTAATAATGTCAAATAAATAATCCCAAAATACAATTTGGCTATAGTATTTTCAGTATAAACTGTCTAGCTATAATACATCCATGACCCTTAGTGGAACAAAAAGAGAATCCGTTGAGATGGAAATATAGATGTAATATTCTTACCAAGATACATAGAATCCCTAAGCATGCAAAGAGCTCAAATAATTAACATGAAAAAAAATGGTGCAGTAACACCTCAAAATCTAACCACGCAAATGCGTGGGTCACCTTACATTTTAATTTTCGTTAAAAAGTGTACGTGAGCCGGTGGGAAATTTTAAAAAGGCTATTTTTCAAGAAACTTAGCGAATAGTTCCGCAGCAGAAATTATCTATAGGAGTATATATTTGCTGCCGAGGAAAATCTTTAAATCATACTATCATAGCAGTCATAACTCAGTGTGTTTACTCTGCGCAAGTGCTCACGGTCTCATCAGGGTGCCATCAAGTATCCTGCGTTTAGCAGCAGCAACCATGTTCGTTTGATTTAAAAGCCCGACAAGATACGTTTGATTAAAAGCATGCGTGATGTAAGAGCATGTTAGCTGCTAGCCTATATATGCATGCGTTTAATCTTGTAATTTTTTTCATAGGCTTTACTTTAATCCTATAGAGGAATTGTGTGATCAAGTAGACATATATTTCTTACATAGTACAAGTGTACAACGTGCTGAAATTTTCCTTATAGACATACTACCAAACAAATTAGCAACCTGATCATGGATGGAAGCACGTACTTGCTAGAATAGATGACTGAAAAATAACTATGCAATATGATATAGAGTAAATCTAGACGTGCAAATGCGCAGGTTTACAGGATCTGTACTTTCTATTTACTCTCACCCAATGATGCAATAGGATATGCGTATCTCCCATGCAGGGAAGAACAAATTTTGTTCTGGTATGGTGGCTAAACTCTTGAGGATTTTCATAGATAGAGTGATATGCATTCAAGAGGTCAAGAAGGTGCCTCTGGATTGGGAGTATCTGCAGGCTGCAGCAACCAGGGAATTACAAAATCGATGTTGAGGTTGAGTGTTGTTCCCTTTGTTCTACTTCGTTAGCTTTTATCTAATTGCTTTTGTTTTCACCTATGTCTTGAAAAGTACAAAGAATTGACTATTTTACAATTTTCAACTGTATGGAGTTGGATCTTGCTGACTAAGGGCTGCAATGTAAGCAGCACACAGACACGCATCCAAAGCGGCTAAGCTCCACAAGCATGTCAGACCCTCGAATGTCATCTCCAACTACATGTGGACACGCACATCGGACCATCGAGAGCTCAAACACACGCGACAAAGCCATGAAGCCCGGTAATCGGATGCACAAAAGCGACGCATCAAGGATAGGCTGGATGGATAAGTGGCATAACAGGGATGCTTACAGTATGCGCTGACGCCGCTTGAACCCTGAGTCACTGATGCTCGATAACAACACAGTCATAACAGCAACACCGTCAGCTATAGGTAATATCCTGGATCTCCCACTCCATCTGTGTTTGGAGATACAGCCTACAAGAACTATTTGTTAAAATCTCTTGAAGGCAACAATAAGATGGTGCCGGAGAAGTTGAGCAAGTTGACCACAAAAGGACACATAAATTAAGAAACTGAAAGTGATGGCAAGATTATATCGGTTAAACCTGTAACGATTTTCCTTGCATACTTACATCAGTTTTGTTTATTGTTTACACTACTGCAAATTTATTTTTCATTCAGTTTTGAAGTGTTATAAAATTCATGTTATTACTAGCAAGATAACAACAGATAAACGAAACTTGCATATAATAATTTGGCAACTTTAAAGATGTAGAATCTACAAAGTAAAACGGCTAGACAACAATAAACAAGTTACATTTACATACAATACAGAGATAAATAAGGCGAAAACAATCCTTATAAAATTGCCAATTTACTATGTTTGATTTGTTTGCTGGGGTATTGTTTCGTTTTACATAGCTAGACATATAACTTTTGTCTTCTGGAGAGAGTTTATTTTTGCAAGTATGTTATATGGAACAAATCTATGTAACAATATATGGAAAAATTAAAATTCTACTAAGTATTATAGAGTAGATAAAGACACATTTATCATGCTCACATGTAAATTAAAGTTTTGTTTGTTAATATAAGATATGTGAACACGAATGAATTACATGATAGATACAGCGGCGTGAATATGCACGCCATGTGCCCTTTTATAGTACTACATATAGATCTTAAAGTAATATATTTCAAATTCCAATGAAGACATTAATTATGACATTTAACCACGTTTTTGGAAGCATGTCCGTTTAAAATGTAAATATATTTAGCAAGCATTCAAAGTAGGGGAAGAAATAGAATTTTTTAATGGTTTCTTTTACGCAGGTAAATGTTGCAGAAAATAATCTAGCCGCGCAAATGCGCGGGCCACCCCGCTAGTTCTAATATGATAATATAAGTTGTATAAATGATGATATAAAATACACGTATCAGATGCTTGTCATAGTAACTCTTTTGCCATGACTGGGCAATCTTTAGATTCTCTCGTATGATTCTAACCTTCTCCTCAGCTTCATTGATAACATCCGGGCCAAAGAGTGCCCTCTCTCCAGTCTCGGACCAATTTAGCGGAGTTCAGCATTTTCTTCCATACAGAACCTCGAATGGGGCCATACCCAGACTAGCTTGATAGCTATTATTGTAGGAGAACTCCGCGAAGGGAAGATACTTCTCCCAACCCTTGCCAAAGGAGATTACACATGCCCTGAGCATGTCCTCCAGAACTTGATTTACCCTCTCAGTCTGTCCATCTGTCTGAGGATGGTAGGCGGTACTGAAATTGAGACGGGTTCCCATAGCAGTTTGGAAACTCTGCCAGAATTTGGATACGAAGATACTTCCATGGTCCAATATGATCCTCAGAGGGACCCTGATACGTCTCCAACGTATCCATAATTTCTGTTGTTCCATGCTTATATTATACCATTTGCTACATGTTTTGTATACACTTCATATCACTTTTATGCATTTTCTGGGACTAACCTATTAACAAGATGCCACAGTGCCAGTTCCCTATTTTCTGCTGTTTTTGGTTTCAGAAAGTTACTTCTGGAAATATTCTCGGAATTGCACGAAACAAAAGGCCAAGTCCCTATTTTTCTAACACGTACACGGAGTCCGAAGGAGAGACGAAGGAGAGCCACGAGGTGGCCAAACCACAGGCCGGCGCGGCAGTGGGCCTAGCCGCGCCACCTGGTGGTTTGGGCCCCTCGGGGGTCCGCCGACATCGCCCCTTCGCCTATTTATTCCCCGAGACGTGAAAACCCTAAAGCACCGAGCCTTTCATCCAGAACATATTCGCTGCCGCCGCCGTCGTCAACCCTAACTCGGGGGGTTTCTGAAGCTCTTCCCGGCACCTTGTCGGAGAGGAGAATCATCACCGGAGGGCTCTACATCGCCATGCCTGCCTCCGCAGTGATGCGTGAGTAGTTCATCCTTGGACTATGGGTCCATAGCAGTAGCTAGATGGTTGTCTTCTCCACTTGTGCCATCATGTTTAGATCTTGTGAGCTGCCTATCATGATCAAGATCATCTTATTGTAATGCTACATGTTGTGTTTGCTGGGATCTGACTTATATTGATACCTATGTGGAGCTGAATATTATATTATCATGTCTATGTCATTTGTGATCTTGCATGCTCTCCGTTACTTGTTGAAGCCTTGGCCAAGTGAATACTTGTGACTCCAAGAGGGGGTATTTATGCATGATAGTTGGGTTCAACCTCTATTTAACCTGGGATAGTGACAGCAAGTTCTAAGGTTGTAGATGTGTTGTTGCCACTAGGGGTAAAACAGCAATGCTTTATTCAAAGATGAATGTATTGTTTACATTACGCACATTACTTAATACAATTGTCTGTTGCTTGCAACTTAATACTGGAAGGGGTACGGATGTTAACCGGAAAGTGGACTATTTAGGCATAGATGCATGTTGGATAGCGGTCTATGTACTTTGTCGTAATGCCCAAATGAATCTCATAGTAGACACCACAGCTCACACATGCATGTTATATGCACTTATCAATTGTCAATTGCCCAGCTGTAATTTGTTTACCCAGCATGTTAGTTATCTTATTGGAGAGACACCACTAGTGAACTGTGGACCCCGGTCCATTCTTTTACATCTGAAATACAATCTACTGCAATCATTGTTCTCTACTGTTTTATGCAAATAAACATCATCTTCCATACGATACGTTTAACCCTTTGTTTTCAGCAAGCCGGTGAGATTGACAACCTCACTGTTAAGTTGGGGCAAAGTAATTTGATTGTGTTGTACAGGTTCCACGTTGGCACCGGAATCCCTGGTGTTGCGCCGCACTACACTCCTTCACCAACACCTTCGAAGCAAACCTCGTTTTCCTACTGGTTCGATTAAACCTTGGTTTCATACTGAGGGAAAACTTGCTGCTGCACTCATCATACCTTCCTCTTGGGGTTCCCAACTGACGTGTGACGTACAAGCATTGTTTCTGGCACTGTTGCCGGGGAAATATTCCCTCGTCAACTTAGAGCTAGCAACCCCATGCAATGGAACAATACGAGCCACATATAAGTCAGCCAGTTGACTCGCACATATCTCGTCTCGAACTGGTAGGAAGTGAGCGACCTTGGACAGTCGATCAATGATTACCCAGATAGCATTGTTGCCCTTAGGAGACCTGGGAAACCCGGTGATGAAGTCCATACCAATTTCGTCCCATTTCCACTCCGGGACTACAATAGGGCGAAGTGTCAATTTTCGTGTCTTTGGCACTACTAGACGGTCACCAAAGTAAACGGCTCCGGATTCATCTTCCGAGAAACATTTGGCCTTCCCGCTAGCGATGTTCTTTTTGATATGAAGAATACCCTCATCCCGCTTTTGAGCATCCTTAATCTGGTCTTCAAGAGTAGACTTGATCTCCAGATTTGCAAGGTAGCCAGTGGGAACAATTTCTAGGTTCAAACGGGAGAACTCTTCAAGAAGAGCAGGTTGAGCCTTTTCAAGCATCAGATTGTTGCAATAGGACTTCTGACTTAGTGCGTCAGCCACGACGTTGGCCTTGCTGGGTTGATAGTTCAGACTCACATTATAGTCCGCTATTAACTCCAACCATCTTCTCTGCCTGAGGTTCAAGTCTGGCTGGGTGAAGAGGTACTTCAGACTCTTATGATCCGAGAAAATCTCGCAACGGTTACCAAACAGGTATGGTCTCCACTGCTTCAGTGCATGAACAACAGCGGCAAGTTCTAGATCATGAGTAGGGTAATTGTGCTCATGCGGCTTAAGTTGGCGGGAAGCATATGCCACCACATGGCCCTCTTGCATTAGTACACAGCCCAAGCCTTGCAGGGAGGCGTCACAGAAGACGACGAAATCCTTGCTAGTGTCCGGCAGGACGAGCACAGGAGCAGACGTGAGTTTGGCTTTCAGTGTTTTGAAGCTCTCTTCAGCTTTGTCCGTCCATGCGAACTTTTATCCTTCTTGAGAAGGTCAGTCATGGGCTTAGCTATCTTGGAGAAACCTTCGATGAATCGGCGGTAGTAACCCGCCAATCCGAGAAAACTACAATGTCCTTGACTGACTTTGGAGTTTTCCAATCTAAAACAGATTGAATCTTGTCGGGAATGACTGCCACACCATTAGCAGACACACATGACCAAGGAAGACAAGTTTATCTGACCAGAACTCGCATTTGGAGAACTTGGCATAAAGACGGTGTTCTCGAAGTCTTGTCAGAACCAACCAAAGATGTTCATCATGCTCTTCGTTGGTTTTAGAATAGACGAGGATGTCATCGATGTAGATGACGACGTACTTGTCCAGATAATCCATTAAGATAGATTCATGAGCCTCATGAAGGTAGCTGGAGCATTGGTGAGACCAAAGGACACACAATACTCATATAGGCCATAGCGAGTAATGAATGTCGTCTTTGGGATATCCTCCTTTCTAATCTTTATCTGATGGTACCCTGACCTCAGATCCATCTTGGAGAATACTGTTGCACCAGCTAACTGATCTAACAGATCATTGATCCGGGGAATAGGATACTTATTCTTGATTGTCACCGTATTCAGCGGCCTATAATCAGAGACCAAACGAGGAACGGTCGAATCCCTCTTTTTGACGAAGAGTACCGGACAACCCCAACGTGAACTGCTAGGCCGAATAAAATCCTTCGCTAACAGCTCATCGATTTGCTCCTTCAACAGAGCCAACTCTTCCACCGGCATACGGTAGGGTTTCTTGGAAATCGGAGCAGTACCTGGAATCAGGTCTATGACAAACTCCACACTTCGATCAGGTGGCATGCCAGGCAATTCTTCCGGGAACACATCCGGGAAGTCACACACCACATGTATTTCGTGATTTCAGGTGGGGATTCGCCTTCCATAAAGTAAAGGCGGATCTCTAGAGAGAGGGGAATGATTGAGGATGGAGGTCTTGATAGTGCAGACCAATACTCCATAGTTTCACCGGAAGAAGTGGTCACGGTAATGGTCTTAGCTGCACAGTCGAGATTAGCCCGGTATTTGACTAGCCAGTTCATGCCCAGTATGACATCAATGCCGTTTAACTTCAAAGCTACCAGCGCAAAAGGGAAAGACCAGTGACCTATAGTAATCTGGACCTCCAGAGTAACCCCATCGGTTTGCCATTTGGAGCCAGGCGTGGATATCACCAAGGGACGGCTCATCTTCTCGAACGGTATGTTGTGGTCTTTTGCAAATGCTATAGAAATGAATGAATGTGATGCTCCAAAGTCAAACAAAACTATAGCTGAATTGCCGTTGATTCGTAGCTCACTTATCAGGATGCCGGGGTCCTCCTCAGCTTCTTCAGCCGAGACGTGGTTCAGTCGACCACGTACAATAGGACCAGCCTTGCCAGCTGGAGTGGCGGGGGCTCGTGCAGGTGTTCCTGAAATAGGTGCCTTTTGGGGGCACTCCCTGGAGTAGTGGCCAGCCTGGCCACAGCTGTAACAAGTGAGTCCCGATGGGGCAGGTAGCTGAGGACGATACCCACTTCCGCTTGCCCCAAGTGTCGAAGTAGTGGGGCGCGGTGGTGGTGGCCTGTATCCCGCGGCCCTCGGCATGAATGGAGCACGCGGCACAGCGCTATAGGGAACGAAAACCTGCGCTTCTTGCTCTCAGAAACCGAGGAACTCGGGTGGTCCCTTGAGGGCCTCTTGGAAGCCTCGAGTTCCTTCCTTCCCTGCTCAAGAGTAAGAGCCTGGTTGAACAACTCCTGGTAGTTCTGGAACTTGAAGAGCAACAACTCATAGCGGAGCCTCGGCGCATGACCCTTGCGGACAACTCTTGCTTGTCGGCATCATTGGTCACGTCCCGGGGGCGTAACGAGAGAGATGGTTGAATTCACAATCATAAGCTGAGAGGTCCATACGGCCCTGGTGCAGATCCAGGAACTCCCTCCTCTTTAGGTCCATTATTGGCTGAGGTATGTATGCCGCACGAAAGGTTGTGCGGAATTCCGCCCAAGTGAAGGCATGGCCTGACGCGAATAGCGCCACATGACTCTCCCACCAGTAGCCAGCCGCTCCAGTCAGGAGGTAGGTGGCGAAGTTGACCTTTTCGGCCACTGGAACATGCAGCGCGGCGAACTTGCGCTCCAGAGCGCGAAGCCAGTCATCAGCTTCCAGTGGCTCCTTAGCATCGGCGAAGGTGGGTGGCTGGGAGCGCAGGAACTCAGTGAGAGTGCTGCAGTCATTGTTCCTCCGTGCATTCTGCTATACCAACTGCTCGAGCAGTCGCTCATTGCGCCCGCGGTTTTCCTCAATGGTCATCAGGACCTGCGCCATTGAGGGTGGTGGCGGCGGTTCATCGTTACTGCGGCGTCCACTAGCCATTCTGTAGATTTGTCAAAGACACAATTAGTATCTACTTCGAATGGTTGAGACAATAGCATTAGCGTCTACTCAAGTACACAGATTAGGGACGATAATACTTTGTGTAACAGCGAACAAGGGACCAGCAGGACGGAACTTGGGTCAAAGATCAACATCATGGACTACTAGCGTGAGATTCAAATGGTTAAGAAACCACGTGATTCAACACACTCTATCTGGCACAATCCGGGACCTTCTGTTCAAGACCTTGGGTTAGAACCCAGAGAAGGATTAAGTGATTTGACTCAGTAAGAAGAAAAGTGTTCGTAACCATCTGAGTTTACTTCGGATTGTAGCGCAGCGGGAGCAACCTGACATGTAATACTAAGGTAGGACCCAACCCCGTGATCCTAAAGTTTTGAGGTAACAGATGAGAAGTAAAACTTTTAACTCAAATCGAGGTAAGATGGCTCCGAGATTAGAATGTAACCAGATAAGGAGTAAAAGAATCCTAAGATGTTTTCACAACTCATTTTTAGGTTATAAATATTTTCACAACACTAGACGTAACGTCGACCAATAGAAGGGTTTCCTACAGGCAGTCCTGCTCTGATACCAACTTGTAGCGCCCCGACCGCGGAACTATGCAAAGATGTTGTGTGTCACCGGTCATGCGATACAACCGGAGGTTACTGGGTTACCACTCCCAGGCCAAAACCTTTGGCAGGCGTGCTCGGCATGGATCATCGGCAACGCAACACCCCGATTGATGCCATAATGCAGGCACAACTATTAATGCATAATAGAGAGATCAAGACTTGTGGAACAACTGGCACATTATAGACTCTACGACTCAAAGCATTATAGTTCAACTCTTATAATAGAGAAAGATAGCAAATATTACAACCAGAGGTCACAGACCCAACAGTACATCATGCGGAAGCGAATTAAGTTGTTCTAAACAACAAGATCCAAATTATGGCCTAAGAGGCCTACAGATAAACATTCCCAGCGCCAGCTGTTCCGAGATGTCCCAAGCTGCCACCTGGGAACCCCAGACTACTCATCGACGTCCACATAGAACCCACCTTCAAGGTCGGTGAAGTCCTCCTCTGAAAGAATCAACAAAACAACGTTGAGTTCGACGAACTCTGCAAGATTACTAGAGCTACTAGCTCGATGATTGGCTTACAAAGGTTTTATGACTGTTTTGCATAAAGCTGGTTTTCTTTATAAAGACCTAACTCCATGGCCTCGACTAATCAGAATATTTTCAAAGGGGGTTAGAAGTAAACTCATTCTTCTGATCATCTTCATCAACATCTAACTTCAGTCACTGCACCTATCTACAGAGGTGCCTCCCCGAATCACCCTCGAGGAAGTCAACCTTACATTCTTGAAGTCAAGTTTTAATCATTCGGTTCATGTTCTCTATGGTCTTATCGTCCGTTCCCAAGTCATCCGTAACCGCGGACACGGCTTTTCGAAAAAAAATTAACCCTGCAGGGGTGTACAATGTTTGCCACGCGTACCGTCCGGCCCATTGCCTGAACATTAGCTCTCTTCTAGGGAAAGCCGGCTGAGTGGGAGCGGTTACAACTTCTCCCTCGCTTGAGACTAACCCAGGATCATCAGTGGCGATAGGACAGGTTCAGTGCCAACACCCTGCCCCGCGGCCACACATTTTCCTAAACACCACCATCCTCATCCCAGTCCTGGCCACCATCTTCACGCACGCGCAAATGGAAGTTCGAACTAGAGGATCCTGGGCTAGCCCCTCACAAGTTATTTAGTCGATGAGGGTTCCTGCTACTGCATAGGCCTCACGCATGGTTGCACGCTCGGTCTTGGTTCGAGAGGTAAAGAACTCGCACCTAGGCGGTGAGAACAAGACAAGGCACCACCAAACCACAGTGGCCTCTCATCCCCGCCTTTAAGCAGTTTATTATATGTCACCACAGAACTCCACCATCATCCGAACATTTCATCAACTGTTTCCACAATGAAATATCCACCGGACGACTAAGCATTTAACTAAGCATGGCTAAGCATATACATAACATAGTTAAGTAACTCAGGCCAACAATACATTCCTATGGATATTAGGATGGGAACAGGTAATGGCATCGGAAACATAATGCAACTAATAAGATATTCTAATCCAACCAAATTGACATTTGGAACCGCATGCAATATTATAGTGGAGAAAATATTTGCAGAAAACATAGGAGGAGACATGCTCAGAGGGCGATTACGCTTGCCTTGTTCAACAGGCTGGTAATACGGGTCGTCGGGTATTGCGGTGGAACCCCGACTGCTTGATCTATCGATGCATAAGAACACCGGAAAGAAAACAATCAAAAACCACACATGCATAACAAATGCAATGCACAACCACATGAATTTTACTGTAAACTATCTAGCAATTTAAATGGGGTGTAAAATATAATTATTTCAACAAGAGAAAGTAGAACCCCACATTTAACTTAAGGATTTTCCTAACTTCCAAATAGTGCAGTACTACCATTTTGTTCAAATATGCATGCAAATGATGCTACTTGATAGTTCACATTTTTATGAGCATTTTGATATAAAGAACACATTTTTCTGATAAACCAATAAAAAGTTATTGCATTTATAAAATCCTTTTTAAATCTGCCCTTTTGTTAAATTCTTTTAAACAACATTAAAACTATTTCTCTATGTTTGGAAAAATGGTGAAACAAGAAGGATATTAATGGCTGAACATTTTGATAGGTCAAACTTAATTTTTGGATCATTATTTACGGAGTTATGAATTTTCCAAAAGCATTTCTTTTCTGCCATTTTCATAAAGTTCAACAAACAGCTAATTATGTTATTTAGTTGAACATGGAAATGATGTTAACAGGTAAAGTTATTTCTCCTGATCATTTTGATATATTATTTGCAATTTTTGGACAAATAATTTAGGAGATATGGATTTTTCAAGTTTAAACATTTTTCTGCCTTTTCTTTTATTTTACAGAAAATCTAACCGAAACGTTTTTCACCCACGGCTAGGCTAGCCACAGCCACTGACCAGTGGGCCCATTGCCACGGTGGCAGCCCAGTCAGCGCCAAGGCCCACGGTGCCCTTGACCGCGGCCAGGCCAAGACCGGCGCGCGCTGGGCGCGGTGATCACCGACGGCGGCGAGCACGCACTTGACGGAGAAGCGCGCGAGGGGATGAACTGGTGGCCGCATCCGACGCACATGAGTACGTGGAGGCTAGTGGCGGCGCTTTGGACCAAAAGGTCGCCGGGAAATGCTCCGGCGACAAACTACGGCGGCGGCTACGCCTTGGCTACGGTGGAACGACGAAAATACGGCGAAAGGGGGAGGGAAAAGATGTCTCCGAGGACGGCGTTCTCACCCTCGACGCGTGAGTGTTCTCGGCGAGGATGGAGGAGGTCGAGGACAACGGCGAACTTGCTCGGAGCGCGGCGGCCGGAGAGGAGGAAGACGAGCTCGTGCGCTCCAATGACGGCGAACTGGATCGATTCCTTCTTCGGAGATGTAGAGGACGACGAGGCAGAGACGGCGGCGCGCTTCGATCTGCTCTGGGCGGCCTCAGTCGACGGCGATGCGCGACGGGAGCTCGGCTAGGGTTCGGCCATGGTGGGGAAGAAACGGAGGGAGAGAGAGTGAGAAAATATCTGGCGGGCAGGGACTAGGGTTCCTCGGCACCTTCTTGTACTAGGCTGCGACGTGGGGATGGTCGACAGCAGGGGGAGGCGGCATCGCGCGGCTGAGCGTCGTCCATGGCGCACTGTGGCTACAGGAGGGAGACGATGACACTTTTGCAAGAAGCCCCCTGCACCTCTCTGAATTCCTCTGTTTCTGTTTCTTTGTTTAAAAACCAGTAGCATTTTAGGGATTTAATTGAGGCACTAAAACCATTTCAAAAAATATTAAAATATTCATGTAGCGTCCCCATAACATGTAGAAGCTCCACAAAAATTGGTGTTGCAAAATAAAATGTTTTGAACCACATTTGTTCATAAGGTTGGATTATGGTATTTTTTGGTTAATTACAAATTGATATTTCTTTAGTAATTTTAAAGCAAGTGCAAAATATTATTTGTGAACTCTTCGAACTTTCTTGACAAATATATTAACTTACTAACTTCTGTTTATCAACTCAACCACCATTCCATTACCAAAGTTGAATTGTTTCAAGTGGAACACATTAATGCATGAATGCCACGATGCATGGGGGAAAAGAAAAGTGAAAATTTGGTTCAAATTTTACAGTACCAAAAATAGGGCTGTTACACATCACAAACTCCATGGTGACCTTCTTTTTTTTTGAAAAAATCGAAAAAGGGCATTTTTAAAGTTTTAAAAACATTAGGGGGAAAAACCCTAGGTGTAGATAAATTTGACCTCTACCATCGTGCACAATCTCAAATCTTTTTTTTATATATTCTAGGCTACACAAAATTGACAAATCTGTCAAATTTTCATGTTTTGAAAATGTGCACTTTTCACCACTCCCAAATCTACACATTTATCTTTTTTTTCTCAACTTAAGATATAATGAATTTCGGTTTGTTTGTTTTTTGCAACAATAGATCTTATTATTATCTACATCTATGATTTTTTTTCAATTTTTTGAAACTTCTAAATACTCCCTCCCTTCGTTCTAAAATATAATTTCAAAATATAAGCCGCGCCATTTTCATGGTGGTCTTTGAGTATTTGATGCTCGACTTTGACCGTAAACATAAACTAAATTATATGGATTAAAAATGTATAAATGTTACTGTTGGATTCGTCTTGCAAAATTATTTCATTTCATATATCTTTGAACTAATTTTGTGGAGCCATTTGGCCTCTCTCCATGATTGCATCGCTTTCCAACATGGAAACTGCACTGGCTAAAAGATCTGTGTAATTTCGTCAGGTGAAGCAGATCACGAGGGCTTTTCAGGTGGTGGCGGGGAGCTCTCGTACATCGTTCAGATGGCAACAATCACAAACAGTCTACAGCCGCATCTGAAAGCCCTTCTCAAGAAGATCTGAGCAATCTTTCTCGACTGGAGTTGCCAGGAGCTTCATACGAAAACACAATTGACATGCATTTCAGAAACTGTACTTCGACTTATATGGATCACGTGACTGTATAATCGATACAAGAAATAAAACTGCAGCCCCTATTGTGTACAATATTCATTAAGATGTTCGGATAGGTTTGATGGGCTAGTGTCATTTGTTTAGCTAACAGAAACACATATAAGCGAGAATTCATATCATTTCACCGTAGGGAAGTCCGTGGCTAAGAAAGGTCTGACATACGACTAACCCAAGGCTATATAACAGAAGAATATACTAAAAAAAGGAGTTTTGAGTACTCGCTCTGTCAATCTAGGAAGAATGCACCTTTCTAGCTCGGGGTTCCGCCGGGAGTAGAGATTTCTTGCACTTGAGGTCCAGTGCTCCTGCTACTTAAAAAATCGAAAAATATATTTATAAGTTTCAAACAAATCTGAAAAAATCATGCACGTTTTCGATGATGTATCATATAGACGTGCAAAATCACCATGCGAGATACTTTATATTTCGATCTACACAAAAATGACAAATTTAAAGATTTTATTATAGTTAACAATGCATGGTTTCAAATCTCCTCATTTTGTCATTTTTGTAGACTATAATATAAAGAATTTTGCATTGAGATTTTGTACGCTTGTAGTATACATCATTGAGAACATGCATGATGTTTTTTAGATTTTTGTGAAACTTTTAAATATTTTTTGATTTTTTTTAAATAGCAGAGCACTGTAGCTCGCGTGCAAAAACCACTTTCCGCCCGAGGTTTCAGTACTCTTGAATTCTTGTTCGCTCCTAGAGAAAGTAATGAAGTGTTTCACGTTTTAGCTAGCAAAGTGGAGGATGCCCTGCCGGCTGTCAACTGTGTGCCACGATGACCCTCCAGATTTTGTTCGTGCATTACTTTTAACGATGTAAGGGCAACCCTAACGGGGCGAGCCATTGAGCCCGTGCGTGTCTGTCCGTGTGGCCAAAAACCAAATCACAACGCGGTGACGCAAACGACCGCTGTCCGTTTTTCTATCCGCGGCGACCTATTCTTGGCCTAAATTTGGGTCAGGTATGCGTCGGCCCCGGACACGCGCGGACAGCTCCAGCGTCTGCCCCTGGCCCGCGTGTCGTTGTCTATGACTGCCACCTACTTCATTTATTGCCCTATTTCCGGCCTCCCTCTTCCAGCCACGGCGACCACCACTTCCTCTTGTAGATCGAAGGGCCGGAATAGATCCACCGCCACCACTGCAGCATCTCATCGAAGAGGTCAAGCGAGCGCGGCTGGGCGCCATCGCGGCAGCTTCTCTCGCAGCATGGTGACGAGTCCGGCGTGGACCGACATCATTCCGCAGCCGCTTCGGCCACAACTGCTGGATCAGGAGAGGAGGACGCTGGAGCAAGCCTACAGCGACGTGTTCGACGACGAGGAGGAAGCGTATGCCGCCGTGGTCATGGGGGTCACCACGCATGCACCCACCGGCGGGCCAGAGGAAGCCACCGACGACGTGGACGGCTCCGTCATGGAAGCGGTGCGGGAGGCCCACATGGAACTGAACGCCCAGAGGGTGGCCAGATTCATGGCCTCTGCCCGTGCAGCTGCGACCTCAGCAGAGGAGGCGGAGACGGAGCTAGCCGCCCGCGCAGCCAGCTCCGCGGCACACACTCTCAGCCACAAATGTGCGCGTGATGCCGAAGCGGCCGCTAGAGCAGGCGGCTCCCATTGATGCCATACCCCTGCCGGCGGCGCTGCCTATGTGTGGTCAATTTTGTTAGAAAGCTGGCGCCGCTAAGTATTTCCAAGCAACGAATGAAGACGGGAGGAGGAGCCAGCTAGTCCGTTGTTATCCCCAGTCGTGGCGAGGAAGAGCCAGCAAGTCCGTGGCCGAATGGACTTGCGACTGAACGTTCCTCAAGGCCGCAGGACCTCCTTGATCTTCCCCATTGCCGGCCATGCGCAACCAAGCTCCGATGGTCGATGAGCCGGCTACTCCACCGCCACCACCGGAGGAGGACGACGAGGAGCCCTAGAGTTTTTAGGTCTTTTTATGTTGTCTATTTTAAATGTAATCCTGGAATTCCTATTAATGAATTGTTTGGAAAAAAAAGGGGTGTGGGCGGACATAATGGGTCGCGGCGTTGGGTTTAGTGGCTTGGTAAGGGCGGACATGGGTCGGACACCTGACCGTTTGGCGACCCAAACAGACAAAAGGCGGGCATAATTCGTGTGTTTGCGTTAACCCGTTGGAGTTGCCTAAGGCTATTTGATAAGTAATCAAGTCGCCACAATGGCTTTCTCTTGAAAAAAAAGTACTCACTTTGTCAACAAAGAGAACCAACCAAAGGTTGGATGGTTATACTCACTTTGTCAACAAAGAGAACCAACCAAAGGTTGGATGGTTAAGAGACATTGGTGTTTCTCATTTAGACGAAATATTACTTACCCGCTGGCTCAGTCAAGCTTAACTGTACCTCATCCCATTTAGCTAGAATATTTTTCAATGAGAGACAACGTTCCCGTCAATAGCAAGCCAAAATACAATAGGTGTGGTGACAGTCACTGTACCTCAGATATGCCAAGTGGGTTTTTTTTTTGGATACCATTCGATCCAACTTATTACTACATTCAAATGAACTTGGCATCACTTTCTAAAAGTTAATTTGGTTGAACTAGGCAGGGTTATCCCAATGGTGAGCACAGCGGTTCATAGTCATTGCCTTGAGAGAGCGTTGAGCTGGGGCCATATACGTTCAGCAAGATGCAAAAAGAGACAATCTTCGGCACCACAGAACAGAGCATTAATAGGAAACTGTAGAAACATGGTTTCGAGTTCCAAAGATCCTAAATAGGTCACCAAAATTACTAATAACAGATATCCATGACGAAATAGCCAAAATACAGAGATTTGCAACTCTTGACTTCACTACAAGTCCCTGGATTCCTGAAGATAACAGTAGTGCGATCAAGCTTCAGTCTGCTCCCTCAAGCGCCGGATCGTGCTCCTGACAGTGACTGCACTAGCAGTGCTGAAAATACATAACACGAGGTTAGCATAAGACAACATCGCAATGAACAAGGCATATTTAGAAAGAGCTCATGACATACTTCATGGTGTAGGCACCTCCAGCCTTGACCTTCCCACAGTCCTTGCATCCCCAAATTCCAACTGCTTTCCTCTTCACAGCGAACTGGTAGTAAAAAGGAAACAGAAGGAATTGTTAAGACCAAGGAACACTAGTTCAGATGTATACAAAACCAAATATTATACCAACGGGCAGACCATTAAAAACATTTAAGATAACTACCCTACATGTGCAAAAAAAAAATCAAAACAAGAACCATGCACAATAATACAGCATGTTTTCATGATGAAACTACTAATGAATGTCAACATCAAAATGGAATCAAACATATTTGGTTGCAAAAAGATGATACAACAGGAGCAGAGAAAAGATATTACAAGCATGAGGTCATAAATACAATCCATCAGAAGATGACAGGACTTTACTATTGACACAGCAGAAATATCAGTACGGAGAAAAACATAGAACCAACACAAAAATATCATAGCAAACATCAATAAATAAAAGAAGATATACTGTACAGGAAGCTGCGCACTCATTTAGTCGGTGTACAGCACTACACTGGTTAATAGTAACAGTTCAGACACAAGAAAGCATTCAGACAAATGCAGTTCATTACCGAGTAGGTAACAAAAGACGTACCTTTCCACAGAACTCACAGAAGTACTTGGAGTGCTGAGACACCTCCATCTTCTTGATTTGTTTACGCAAACTGGCACCATACCTAGTACCTGTAACAATGTAAGTTCTAATCTCAGAACATAGCAGAAACACATGAATAAGGAAATGAGTCAAATGTTAGAAGTACATACCGTATTTGCCGACGATCCCGGCCTTCTTGGTGCGCTTCGTCTGAAGAGACATTGCAAAACAACAAATTACAATCAGTAGAATAGAAAAGAACAATATGACTGTATTAGATAATCCGTTGGCAAAAACAACCAACACTACAACAAAATGGCAAATCATATCACTGAAATGATCAACTGAAGACTGGACCACCCAAGGAGATGACAAGCTTAACAGTTCAGTAGATCAGTAGTGAATGAATACCACCTATAATATGCAAACTCCATTCTAGAATACCTATAATATACAAACTCCATTCTAGAATACCTGACGCTTGACATCAACTGATAGGAAGAGCTTAGGGATCATCATACTTTAGAAACAGTCACAAACATATTACTCCAAAAATAGTGGCTACGATCACAGTATGTCAAAATCAGTAGAGCATTTCATTCCATATAAAACTCCTAAGGCGGTCAACCAAATTTGGCTGCTGAAAGTGGGATTTTTGATCACTTACCACACTTTGATTTTTTATCATTTACTACTTTGCCCTACATTAAGTTGAGAGTATTACTGCATCCAACACAACAGTATACTGTTCTACACTAAAAAAAGTTCATCAGCTAACTTAATCAGCCCCTAACTACTTATACGTGAGACTGCTTGGCGGTGGCTAGCATCAATTGATACCTCCAAGGCCTGGTCGGATTCCTGAGACGCAACCTATACACCTACAAGCGAATTGAAGAACACGTGGATAGCCCCGATGCAAGCTCAACTCAGGCCAACACAAATGATCAAAGGGGGTGGGAGTGTTCGATAGAGCTCAACATATCACTCCACACGATCTAGTTACGGAAAACTCCCATGATTTAGCACATAGAAACACTACGATCTCGCAGCATATTTCCTGAGAAATACCGCATCCAGTACTGAAACGAGTTCCAACAGCAGAGAACGACGCGAGGTTCGAAAGGAAGGAGCAGACGAGAGGAACGTACCATCTAGGCGGCGGCTAGCAGGAGGCGACTGCTGCGGCAAGGACGAGAAGATGGCGGCGCGCGTGCAAGGGCTCGGAAAGTGGAGCTAGAATGAGTTTATATACCGAGGGCTAGGGTTTCGGTGAAGTAAGGCTTGGGCAGTTGGGCTTATTGTATATGGGCTGGATCAACAGATAAGTGGGCTTCACGTTCTACAGCCAGTTTACACGGCAAAACCTAGTTGCCGCGTACCGCGGAGAGGATTGCGCTCCGCGCATCCCTCCCGGGCGAAGTGGGCCGGCCCAGTTGGCTTATTCCGGAATCTTTTGGCCTGTTTTCGTTTTTCTTTCTGTTTCGGTTTCTTTTCTATTTCGGTTGGTTCCTCTTTTTTTGTAACCTTTGTGTGTCTTTTTTTATTCTAAATTTTTTACCGTTTACTTCTTTTCTTTTCTCTTCTCTTTTTTTATTTTTTCCTTATTATTTTCTGTACTTAAATGTTAATAGTTTTTCCTTCAAATTAGATAAATGTTTTTCTTAAGAAATTAAAGAAGATAAACGTTCTTCTTCGTTAAAAATCATTCAAGTAAGTTAAATTTTCTTACTGAAAAACAATTTCCGCGCACCGAAATTTTCTCTACACTTTTAAACCGTTCTAAATAGTTTTTGATCACTTTTTAAAAATCGCTAAAAAATAGTTTCCGTTCAAATACATATTTTGTTCACTTTTCAAAAAGCGTTCAAAAATAATTTCCGTTCACATACTTTTTCGGTTTACTTTTTAAAATCGTTCAAAATAGATTTTAGTAACCGACATTTTTTGTTAAGTTTTAAAATCATTCAAAAATAATTTCCGTTCATAGACTTTTTCTGTTCATTCTTTAAAATCGTTCAAATAATTTTTTTGTTCACCGACCTTTTCTGTTCACTTTTTAAAATCGTTCAAAACTAATTTCCGTTCACAGACTTTTACTGTTCATTATTTAAAATCGCTCAAAAATAATTTTCGTTCCTATACTTTTTCTGTTCACTTTTTAAAATCGTTCAAAATAGATTTCGTTCACCAACATTTTCTGTTTAATTTTAAAATCGTTCAAAAATAATTTCCGTTCATAGACTTTTTCTTTTCATTCCATAAAATCACAAAAAAAAAATTGTTCACCGACCTTTTTTGTTCACTTTTTAAAATTGTTCAAAAATAATTTCCGTCCACAGACTTTTACTGTTCATTCTTTAAAATCACTCAAAAATAATTTCCATTCACATACTTTTTCTGTTCACTTTTTAAAATCGTTCAAAATAGATTTCATTCAATGACTTTTTTGTTTAGTTTTAAAATCGTTCAAAAATAATTTCTGTTCATAGACTTTTTTTGTTCGTTCTTTAAAATTGTTCAAATATATATTTTGTTCACCAATATTTTTTGTTCAATTTTTAAAATCATTCGAAATAGATTTTGTTCAACGACCTTTTTTGTTCAGTTTTAAAATCGTTCAAAAATAATTTCCGTTCACATACATTTTCTGTTCATCTTTTAAAATCGTACAAAATAGATTTCATTCACTGACCTTTTCTGTTCAGTTTTAAAATCGTTCAAAAATAATCTCCATTCATAGACTTTTCTGTTCATTCTTTAAGATCGTTCAGATATAAATTTCGTTTACCTACCTTTTTTGTTCACTTTTTAAAATCGTTCAAAATAGATTTCGTTCATTGACCTTTTCTGTTCAATTTTAAAATTGTTCAAAAATAATTTCCGTTCACATACATTTTCTGTTCGCCTTTTAAAATCGTTCAAAATAGATTTCGTTCACTGACCTTTTCTGTTCAGTTTTAAAATCGTTCAAAAATAATTTCCGTTCACATACTTTTTTGTTCACTTTTTAAAATCATTCAAAATAAATTTTGTTCATCAACCTTTTCTTTTCAGTTTTAAAATCATTCAAAAATAATTCCCGTTCATAAACTTTTTCTGTTTATTCTTTAAAATCGTTCAAATATAAATTTCGTTCATCGACCTTTTCTGTTCACTTTTTAAAATCGTTCAAAATAGATTTCATTCATCGACCTTTTCTGTTCAGTTTTAAAATCGTTCAAAAATAATTTCCGTTCACATACTTTTTTGTTCACTTTTGAAAATCGTTCGAAAGAAATTTCGTTCACCAACCTTTTTTGTTCAGTTTTAAAATCGTTCAAAAATAATTTCCGTTCATAGGCATTTTCTGTTCATTCTTTAAAATCGTTCAAATATAAATTTCGCTCATCGACATTTACTGTTCAATTTTTAAAATCGTTCAAAATAGATTTCGTTCATCGACCTTTTCTGTTCAGTTTTAAAATCATTCAAAAATAATTTCCATACACACATTTTTTCAGTTCATTCTTTAAAATCGTTTAAATATAAATTTTGTTCACCGACCTTTTTTGTTCGCTTTTAAAATCGTTCAAAAGTAGTTTCCGTTCACTGTCATTTTCTGTTCACTTTTTAAAAATTTTAAAAATAGTTTCCATTCACCGCCATTTTCTGTTCTGTTTTTTAATTCGTTAAAATGAGATAGATGTTCTAATTGAGAAAAGTTAAATTCAAATATATGTTCTTATTTTTTGAAAAATTGTTTGAGTAACATAAATATTCATATTTGAAAATCGTTCAAATAATATAAACGTTCATTTAAAAAAAATCGTATTATATAATTTTTCATAGTGCAAATTGTTAAAATAACATTGATGTTCATCTTTTAATAATCGTTCGAATAACACATATGTTCATATTAAAAGAATGTTCAAATAATATAAATATCATTTATTAATATTTTACATATGTTAACTTTTTAATTTTTAGAAAAAAATTCTTCATAATTTTCAAAAAAACGTTGACCCATATTTTAATAAGTTTCATATTTTCATAAAATGTTTAGATTTTTTAAAATCTAAACATTTTAATATGTTTCATATTTTAATATGACCGTCGAACTTACTCGTCAAAGGATATTTCAAACGGTCAACCGAGTGCGACGAATTTCATAAAATTTGGCTAAAAAAGTTTCGAATATCGATTCAAAATTGAGAAGCTACAATCGATGAAACTCGAAACTAAGTATAGGAATGGAACATACTCGTGTACACGCATAATTTTCGTTTACGCATTATTTTATTTTAAAGTGCAAAGAAAACATGAAAATCGTGCACCAAAATAAAACTTCTGTTGGGAGGAAGCAGCGAAGGAGATTGGAGCGGCCGGAAGTGGGCCAGGCCCATTTACGTCGGGGGTGCGCGGAGCGTTGCTGCCTCCGCGTACTGTGTCAACTAGGCGCTCCCAGTTTACACTGCAGGCAGTCGTAGTACCAGTCCCCTAAAAAGGGTACTCGTAGCTCGTACCCTTGAAAATGATTTTTTTTCTTAAATTATAAAAAATCGGGAATCACTTTTTTTAGGGAAAATTCGAAAATTCTGGTATCACTATTCACTAGGGAAAGCACAATGCATGTCACGGTTCCACTATGAGATAATACTGAGTGCGCAAATCCGTACAAATTCCACAATTTATTTCTAGCCTCTCGAAACATTTCCCGTAGCTTCTCACCAAGTTGAGCTCCACGACAACACCAACTATTCTATATTATTTTCTCCCCCCCCCCCCCCCTCTCCTCTGCTTTGAGAGTCTCGTGTGTGTTGCTGCCCCTGCCTCCGCCCCTCTGCTCCGCCGGCGGCGAGACCGTCTGGCGTGGGCATGGGTGGTGGGTGCAGGGTGTACAGGGTAGTTGTAGGTGTTGTTTGCGGGCTGCTTACCCTGCTATTTGGAGCGGGATCCTGGATTTCTGCAGCCAGATCGGGGATCTGTTAGGGTTTCTCCTTGCTCTGCTCGTGCTCCTCTGGCTGGAGCTGGGCGAGCTTCGGGGGAGCACGTTTCCTTCAATAAAGTTGCTGCTCGGTGTCATGCTCTGTTCGTGGGGAGCAGAAGTGCAGCATCGCTTCCTTCGGCCGGCCTTGGTGGCGAGGGAGGGGAGTTGATCTGGGCGTCTACGGCTTCATCGACTGGGGATGGCTATGGCCTCGGTGCTTTCGAGGCGGAGGTATGTCTGATTCCGGCCGGCCGAGGTGGCGAGGGGATGAAGAAGACCGAAGCCTTTGTTCTGGTGTATGGCCTGCCGTGGTGTGGTGCCTTAGCTCGAACTGCTCTGTGGGTTTGTGCTCCTGTTCGTCGACGACGTGGTGTCGCTATCGAACGGGGTGCTGCCCCTGAGCAGGTGAGAGTTGAGGTACAGCGGGACCCTGGAGCGCGCGCGCATCGGTGTGCTCCTGAAGCTGCAGCGGCGTTTGGCGGAGCTTCCAAGCGGTGGCAGGATTTTGCCGCAGCTATCTTCGACCATAGTGGTCACTCCGCGCTCGGTGTTGAGTCCGAGCATCTTCTTCCTCCAGGATGGAGGATCTTCCTGGATCTCAGGGCGGGATGTCCTGCCGGCGTTGCCCCAAGTGGCTTGTTCCCCGGTGGCAGCGCAGGTGCCTGCTTCTCGAGATCGATCTGGTGCGGTGGAGAAGACCAGGGACCTGATTGCTTTTTTACTTTTTGTCCTTTGAACTTTCTTGTAATTTGTAAGGGCCTTTGTGGTACTCCTTGGGTGCATAGGGGTCTCCTTGCAAAGTTGTATCCACCGACGATATGAATGCAGCTTCCAGGCCCTTCGGGCCTTACCCGTTCAAAAAAAACGACAACACCAACTGTATAGAGCGCCTGGGCGCCCAAGCACCCAAGATGAACAAGCTCCAGTACACCAAAACACCCAATAGTAATAAGCTTCTCAAACTTTCACTTTCACGAAACACGTGGAGAATTCAAACCGATGCAAAAGAACACACGAAGTGGTCAAATCATTCACTCTCAAATCATACCAAAGCAACTAATACTATTGATAAATATGAGAGAAATAACAAAAGGAAAATCAACAATGAATCCCAAGAACTATATCCAATGGCTTCCCCTCATTAAAGGAGATACTGATTGGTGGAATTGGAGATTTAAATCTCCACTCTCTTTTTTCCCCTAAAACATGAGCAAGAAGCATTGAATGAATTGAGAATCTAAGCGCTAAAAGGACAACAATGATGGGTGCAAAACGAGCTAAAGAGTTGGAAAATCTTTGAGGAAGAAGGCCCCTTAAATAGGTGTCACATGGAATCAAACCGTTAGAAACGGGCCGTAGGGAGGCCGGACCACTTCGGGGCATAATCTGGGACCGAAACGGAAGGTTCTGTCATACCCATACTACAGCCCAGAATCAGCCTGGACCGGTCCGGGAGCCCGGACTAAGGGCCGGACCACTATGGACTAGCAAAACGGCAAAACTGAAAACACCATAATTGGATCATCTGAACTCCGTTTTCGATGAATTTGGGCTTATTTTGAAGCTAACAACAAGCTCTAAATCGAAACACTAAACATCAAAAAAGGAGGATAAATCCAAGAAGGGAAATTTAAACCTCTTTAAAAAAGAAGAACTGGCAAAACCTTCAATATAAAAAAGCAACAAGTTTTTCATACGAAAATCCGTTTTTGATAAATTTGAGTTTGTCTTCAGATCACGACAAGCTCCAAAAACCTCACTTGGGGAAAGCCAAATAAGAATCAAGAAGGATAATGCCAAAGATGCAAATGTTTGATCTCTCTACGAACGATATGATACGATGAGTTTACTCACTTGAGAGCCCCTTGATTGTACGGCTAGTGATCCTACAACTTGGTCTCCCAAGTAACACTTTCGGACCGTGTCGCGACAGCGGAACATGGGGTACCCCTTATGCTGCCAAAGTGGGTCCACCACCTGTGGGCCCACCAAGAAGATGGACGTGGCCAAGACTCAAGACTGGTAGGTGGGCCCGCTCACCTACCCCAGGGGAACCCAGCAAGCTCGACATCGACACCAGGCGGCTAAGGACTCGCAGACCTCCCGGGGTCGCCTACGGCCCAGAGGCCTCCCGGGGTCGCCCGCCACCCGGAGACCAAGTCCAAGACCCGAGAGACCGAGTACCCGGCAGGAGGCCAGGCTCCCTCTCGGGTAGCGCTCCGTACAGCGCAAGGGATAAGCATGCTGAAAGGGCATGGCGCCCCCATGTGTGGTTTTGGTAATTAATGACAATCCCTATGGACTAATGGTTGCATTGAGTTTTACTTGTAGTGTTTGTCCATAGACCATGCTTGAACTCCATATGTTGGATTCAAGGTTGATGCCATGAATATATTGATATAATGAAGTATTTGGCATCAAGATCATCGAGTTGAGCATATTGCAAGTATGTCTTGAAGAAAAGAATTATGTGATCATTCATGGTTATCTTCAAGACATCATCTATTGAAAAGAGAAGAAAAGATACAAGGTTGATCAAGTATTGATCAACACACAAAGCTACAAGATGTACCAAGTGGGATCATGTATCTCTTGGTATGGTAAGCAATTGTCCATATAACTTTGTGAACTAACCCATGATATGTGTGTAGCATTTATGTGTGGTTAGGTATCTTTCCATGGGCTTGCATCAAATGAAGATTTCATATGGCCCATGATCGATGACGTTAAGTGGTGATCGTCATCAATGTTGAGAAGCGCAAGTTCAAGAGGAGCATCTCGAAGAAATCCTAAGCTGGAAGCTTGCCACCCATTTAGAGATAATGTTCATGTGAAGATGTGCCTAAGAGAGGCTCTCCCATAGTGGAGTATGGGGGAGCAATGTTTGAGTCTTCACCAAGCGAAGCGCAATCAAGAAAGGTGGTCCACTTAAAGAGATCAAGATCGACGTCATCTAGCTCAAGTGGAATGCGCAAGGCAAAGGTATGATAGGGTTTCTATTTTACCGGTCTCGTGGTACTAGTTAGGAGACCGGGTTATAGGATAGATACCGTACTATCAAGAGGGGCTCTCGATTGAGCTTTAGCGTATCAGTTGGAGAGAGCTCAAACCTTTGCATACTTGCCTTCATCATCTTTCTTGGTTCTTATTTGGATTTTCTCCTTGTTGGGTTTTGGTGCTTGTTGTGATCTTCATGACAAGCCCAAGTTCTCCGAAAACGGATTTCGTATGGAAAACTTGTTGCGTTTTCTGGTTGGAAATATTATCGGTCCACCTTTGAGATAGGGTCCACACCTTCTCATGTGTGGTATCCCCTCTATATTTGTGACCCTTAATATTTCCAACCAGAATTGGATTCATCTCGTTTGGAGCTTCCTTGCAAAAGTTATTGCGGTTCTCCTTTCCTGGTTCTGCAGTTTCTTCTTAGGCCGGTAGTACCGACCCTCGCCCGGTACTACCGGTTGACCCCTTGCGGAACTACCGCAGGCAGTACCGGGCCCAGTACCGCATCTCCGAATGGCTCTCTGCCTCTCGAAGTTTTAACCCGGTAGTTGCCCCGGTAGTGGCGCGGTACTACCGGGAAGGGAGCAGTACCGGGCCAGGTGGTCCGGTACTACCGTTGCGCGCCGAGTCAGGGAGCGCTGACTGATCTTCGTTCTTCCTTGAGTCAACGTGGCTCGGTACTACTGGGATTGGCCCGGTACTACCGCTGCGGCCTTTTTCGTCTGCAACGGGCAGATTTTTGAGAGGACCTTTTTAAGGGGGTTTCTTCCCCAACGGTTCTTTTAGCTCTTGAGCTAGCTTTTCCCCTCTCTCTCCTCCATTGTTGACCTTTGGAAAAGCTTGCCTTCCTCTCAATCCCTCCCATGATTCTTGCATATCTTTGAGGGAATTTGAGAGGAGATCTAGATCTACATATTCATCCAATCCATTCCTCCTCTAAGTGAGGGGAACCTAGTAGATCGTGATCTTGAAGTTCCATTTGTTGAGTTCTTCCTTGTTCTTCCTCTCTTCTCCCCCCACAAGCATTAGTTGCTTTTGGTGGGATTTGGGAGTGAAGGATTTGACCACTTCTAGTGGTCTTGCCTTCTTGCATCGGTTGCATCGGTTTGAGTTCTCCACGGTGATACGTGGAAATCGAAGTTGAGAAGCTTGTTACTCTTGGGTACTTGGGGTGCCCTAGAGCTTGTCCTCTTGGGTACTTGGAGTGCCCTAGACGGTCCTTGTTGATCTCGGAGTTTTGGTGGCTCGCGGGATTGTTGGGAGCCTCCAATTAAGTTGTGGAGTCGCGCCCCAACCTTGTGATTCTTGTGGCTTTGGGAGCCGCGGAATTCGGTGAGAGCCTCCAATTAAGTTGTGGAGTGTGCCTCATCCTTGTACGGGTTCGGTGACCACCCTCAAGTGTCCCATAGTGGTTCGTGGCACTCCGCATTGGTGGAGCCACGAAGGAGATTACGGTGTGCCATTTGACGGCTATTCGGGGATCACTTTGTGACTCCGCACCGCTCCAACGGAGACGTAGCTTCCATTGGGAAGTGAACTTCGGGATAAATCATCGTCTCCAAGTGCCTCGGTATTTCTATACCCGAGCTTCTTACTTATGCTATTTACTTTGTGATAGCCATCGAGCTTGAAGTAATATATCTTGCTATGACATATTTGCTTATCTTGTTTAGCATAAGTTGTTGGTGCACATAGGTTAACCTAGCTTATTTAGGTTTCGTGCTTGATAAATTAAACGCTAGTTTTATTCCGCATTTATTCAAGCCTAAACCGCAAAGAATTTTAATCGCCTATTCACCCCCCCCCCCTCTAGGCGACATCCGTGTCCTTTCACATGCCAGCACCTGCTGGAAGCTCCAAGAAGACTTGGCTCCAAGATGAAGGAGGCGCCTAGTGACGTCGCCAAGGGACATGGCCGGTGGGGCTGTCAGGTCCTGTCCACCCCGCTTTCCATAAAGGTGGACGTCCTCACCTAACCGGGGAAGGATGCTTGGAGGAGAAGAGGCCACGTCGCCTCCCCAAGACCACCGATGGGTTCTTCCCGCCTAAAACCCCCCACGCTCCTCGTGTGCCCCCTGTGATATCCCCTTGGTCTTTAAAAGGAAGACTAAGGTCACCGAGGAGGGTATCACAAGTTCGGAGCAACCCAAGACTAGACTAGGGCAAAGAGGCAGGAGCGAGAGGTGATCTCCTCAAGGCAAGGATCAGCTCGTCTTCTACCTCTAGCCGACACCTTGCCGGGTGACCAACCCAGGAACCACCTTGTAGCTCCACACCATGGCGAACTCATCAATCCAGACATGCAAAAGTAGGGGTTTTAGCCTCCGGGTGGCCTGAACCTCGATAACTCTCTGTGTCACCTTTCTGTGCGTGCCGTCACCTACGAAGAGCTCGAGTTCTTCATCACCCGGAAGAGACGGTTCCTAGCCTCCTTCGCGCCCCGTGCCGAACCTAAAAAGGGGGTATCATTTACTCCCGGTGTCGTCCGCCGAGACACGACGGACCGGTATAATAAAAAACCTATAAAGGTCATACATTTGCCTTGCACATATTCCACTTGAGATAGACGATGATGATTATGACATCCTTAAGATGGACCATCTTTATTGATTGCACTTTGCTTGGTGAAGACTTGCAAATTGGTCCCCGTTGCTCCACTATGGAAGAGCGTTTCTTAGACACACATTTTCACTTGGTCATTATCTCTAAATGGGTTGATAAGATTTATGCTTATGATATCTTTGAGATGCTCCTCTTAAACTTACATTTCATAATCTTGATGACGATCATAACTCGCCTACAGCTAGCTAGCTTGTTCCGCCTCTCCTTCAGCTAGTGAAATTTCCTCCTTTTCTTTTTGGTTTTTCTATTGAGATTTTTATCTTTCCCTGGAGGGATGATAATAACATTCAAATGAACGACACTATGCACTAATCATGATTACTCATCTAGTGGAACGCTTCACCAATCTTTTTTGTTGAATTTTGTATTGTTTTGTCTATGTATCAAAATTCTTTCCATACAAAGTTACGTTGAAGTATCAGAGTATCACTGATTTTGTGTTTTTGTCTTTATTACAAGAGAGTGACGAGGGACCGTTATTTATTGATAACCAGCTCAATCAAAGAGGTGACCACATCGACATATCAATTTTTCATCCTTTAAACCAAACACAAAAATGGTTACCCCTAACCACATCCCATCCCACCCGAGAAAATGGCTATCCCTAGCAAGGTTTTTGGGGATGCCGTCATCCCCTATATCTAATCCCCCAAACACACCATAGTGTACCAAATTTTTGTCTGCCACAAGTTTTCATCCGCCAATCACCAAGCAAAATAAATAAATAAACAAATAAATAGGATATTCTATCCACGACAACGAAAGTTCGCTGTACCTTTAGGAGAAAAGGTGGCAATTCTATGTAGGTCCATTATACAGGTACAAAGATCCAGCGAGTGTACAACGTCGAAGAATTTTCTAGCTTACTACCTCACACTAAACATCACTGTTTACAAAATTTGAACTGTTGTAGGCATGAGCGACCACAGGATTAACTAATCAGATCTACAAATGTACAAGGTACATATATTCACCGAAACACATAGAGCCTAGAGTAATCTACACATAGAAAAGGACCGAGCTCGTTAGGAATCCAGGGTCATGTGTAATCTGAAAGAACAGACGCTGAAACCCTCTTCAAGGATAAACACACCCTGGATATATCTGATTCATTATGACCAGCTGACACGAATAGGCGGATTCCTACAGGAAGCTTGCATCTGTCTAAATTTGACCTCTTGGATGCAACAAGGAAAACCGAATCTTCCTTCAAACCTGTTGGTGAAAAGACTGTGAATATCTGCTCCTGAAAATTCATGCAAACTGCATTTGGAAGTCTCGTCGGATCCATTCAAACTTACCCCCTCGGCAACGATTTGAAGAAGATCTAGGTCAGTGGCCGGAGAACCTGTCGATTTCTTCAGCTTAAGGAAGACAATAGGCGACAGAACATGGCTAGAAATTTTGAGCCCTGGGACATCTGACAGTTCTGCAGATCAAACACATAAAAGGTATGAAGGTGGTGACCAGGACAGGCAGCTAACAATCATATTCTCCAAAGGCATGCCTTAATGTACTTCCCACGTTTCATGAGTTGCACACATAGTTCCACAACTACTACTTCCATTATACTCCCTCCGTTCCACAATATAAGATGTTTTAGGTGTTTCACATGTTGTTTAGATTCGGACTAAAAGGAGTGGACATATACACTAAAACGTGTCTAGATACATGTGTATACATGTGAATGTGGAAAAGGCCTAAAACATCTTATATTGTGGAAAAGAGGGAGTAGCTTACAAGGAAAACACAATTTATGCTACGCAGTCGACAGATTCGAATTCACATGGATAGATCTAGATATCTCCATGAACAACATGAGAAACGTCAAATAAGTACATTCTGTTCAGAGAAATAGTCACTGACAGGATGATGATATTTACCTTTATGCAGAAGAGCAACATTGCTCCTTAGGTTTCCAAGAACTGATGGGTTCTCCTCCAGGTAGTTTATGGCAGAGACCGCAGCACTGGCAAGATAGGGTGGCAAAGAGGCAGAGAAGACATAGCCAGCGCTGCTTAGACGCTGCAAAATGTAGCTCCTTAATCATTCAAAGCTTGAATCATTTAACAGCACAAATTTCAGTCTATCTCCACTGATGTTCCATCGATCTGGTTTTGGGTCTACCTGATGATCAACAACCCTCACACTTCCCGTACAGAAGCCACCATCAGTAGCTAATGCATTGCCCATTCCAGCAGTGATGATATCAATTTTGTCAATCTGCAGAAGCAATAACTTTCACAACTAGTAGGACCATGGTGTATAAGAATGCAGCTAAAACTAGTCAGTAGGACAGACTTCGTAAATTAACTGGTGCCTGCGCAGAAAGCTGTGCCTTATACCATCCATCTTTTCATTTACACCACTTCGGTGTTGCAGAAAAATATTTTTAGAACACTAGGCATTGACACTAAACACTCACTGGAACTCCATAATGTTCAGCAAGGCCGCGTCCAGACTTGCCAAGCACACCAAAAGAATGACTCTCCTCAAGAATAACACGGAACCGATATTTCTCCTTCAATTTGACAATCTCATCCAAGGGGGCGATTTGACCAGAATTCTGCAGTCACCACAACAGAACTAATATTTTTTTGTGGCAAATTTTCATGAACAAATAAGGAGAACCCCTTCACTTCTCTAACATAAGCCAATCACAAAAGGCACCTCACCTGGTAGATAGATTCTACAACAATGTAGCGTCGCATCTTTTCAGTACGTCTATTCCCATGAGCAAGTTTATCCAAAGTGCTCGCGAGTGAAGCCATATCATTGTGCTTGAAATAAACAACTGTACTTCTTGATAGATGGAGACCGTTTTGCACTGCCCAGTGAACACCCTCATCACTACAATGCACATTAAAAATCTGAGTCAGTTCAACAGAGGAAAGTGCTATTTAGTGCAAAGAGCCAGATATAGTTAGTGGCATGAAGATGACTGTGACCGATGAACAGCAAAACGAAAGAGCCAACATACTTGGTCAAGCTTATGAGCTAAATAAATTCATAACATCCTCACAAGTCAATCGAGTTTGTCATCGATGCGTTAGCTAGGATCTTGGAATAAAAAATCGCACGAAAGAAGGAAGCGAGGGAGGAACCAGAAACCTAGCCGCCGCCACTTCTCCTCCTCCACCGTAGATCGGTTCCCCTCCTCCGGCCGGCCTTGCCGGCGTCAGGAGGGGTGGGGAATCCGATCTATGAGTGGAGTTTTTAATGAAAGTAGTGTTTCAATCTAGGGTTTTGGTAGCCGTCATCGCCATCAATGGAGATGGCATCTTCTACAATAAGCAATCTTCCGACCTTCGTTCGACAGCGAGATCTCCTTCCCGATGTCAATGGTGGTTTTGGAAGATTAAGTTTGTCTAGGTAGGGTTCTTCAGATCTTGCTTCGCCAGATCAATTTTGGATTGTTTCTCATGGTTGCCGCGAGGAGGATTGTCCTCGCAATATCTGTCCTGGCTACTACGTCCTCGACAATGGTGATTCGTTCTCTCGGCTCCCAACGACGTCGACAAAGTTGTTCGGTTGTTTTTCCTTGGAATATCAGTATTGGTACTCTTGCCGATGTTGCTTGATTAATTTAATGGCTGCGTGCGTGCACAAAGCCTTGGCATTGCGGCTCAAAATTAAAAATATGGGAGAACCTTCGTTGGTATTCACAGGTATGTGGTTTGGTGTATTTTTAATTGTTCTACGGCTGCCTTCAGAAAAGTACAAAATTGTGTCATGTAAGAAGAAAGGGCTTGAAGATCTCGAAGATTTGGTCGTCTCTTTTAGTCTTTTTGTAATCGCTGTAATTGTGTACTATTTGCTGGTATAATATATATGGTATTGATTGTAAAAAAAAAGAGTTTGTCATCGATGCAACAAGCTATAATTTTTTCCCAAAAAATTACAAATGTTCATGAAAGCTGTCAAACAGAAAGGACCATAAAAACTTTCTGTCTCCCTCAGCCTTTATATACATATATTGTTAAGAGAAAAATATGCTCAACTTACGCGATTATGATGTCTCCTTTCTTACAAAAGGCAGGTATCACATTGAATATTGTCGAAATCCCATATGAATACAGAATGGAATCTGGAGTTCCCAGGAAAGTGGCTATTTTCGCCTCACAGTCAAGGTGTACATCTGCACATGTTCCACATTTAGAAGATAAGTTCACCTATATTTGCAATTCCAGTCAAATACTGTGAAGAGACAGCATACAAACCAATTGTTCCATAAAAGCCACGTGGACCACATGATCCGACACCATATTTCTCCAGCGAACCAACACATGAATCCTACAGTTCACTAGCTTTGATCAGATATTCCAGAAGAATACAGCTGTTGAGAATTCTGTCAAACAATAGAGTTCTGTCTTACAAGAACTTTCTCATTGCCAATTAAACCGAGGTAGTTTGCTGATGCAAAGTTCACAACTTCTTTCCCATCAATAGTCGTATGTGGTCCAGCAGCACTGTAGAAGAGAAAAACAGAACCGATGTTAATTCTGACCAGTAGAACTCAGTGCAAACTATATATGTCTAGCAACTGTAGATATCCTGTAACCATAACTTGCTCAAGTAGTAAATTTACCTACGTTTTCATATTCCATGAATTTAGAACTATAGAATGACAGCCAGCAAAAAAATAAAGGAAATAATTTTGCCTTTAGTGAGCATCGCTCAAACAAATTAAATATCTGTAACCATAACTTGCTCAAGTAGTAAATTTACCTACGTTTTCATATTCCATGAATTTAGAACTATAGAATGACAGCCAGCAAAAAAATAAAGGAAATAATTTTGCCTTAAGTGAGCATCGCTCAAACAAATTAAATATCATTTGCACATACATAAATAGCAACTTACGCAGATGCCAACAGGAGGAATATTCTATGAATTGGAATTGCCTCAGAAAAACTAACGCATGTGCTTGGGAGTTCGATGTTATTCCTAAAACTTTAAAGCTAAAGTCATTCTAACAGACACACCAGAGCAGATATAGAAAGCATTTAACTCATGAAGTTAATGCCCATTATTAGTACAATATTGGCGCAAAAATATCATTGATAACTAATAAACTAACATGATTATTGAGATAATGCAAGTAAATACCATCTAACATCGTGAATTATGTATTTTTAATTTTTTATTGATCATATTGATATCATCGAGGAAATAAGTTGTGCAGAGTTGTCGGCTTCAAGCTCGAAAACTGTAGGAATTAGGCAGCAAAGGGGGTTAGAATCTGCAGGTGGTTCACAATGTTCCGCCCTTCTATAGACTAAGCGAAGTTCCATTTGTAGATTTTTAGCATAGAAACCGTGTTTTCATGCCTTTTCACATGGTAAATCTTGCAACACAACTGCCCATGATTTCTATCGCTGATAATGTGGCAAGTCCACGCGACGCTGAACAATGAACTCTTTGGCAAGAATAAACTTAAATTGAACTTAAAAACTAAATTTACATCAAAGCACAAACAATATAGTGCTCCAATATTCCAACATCACTACATTGACTACTGAATTAAAGTATCAAATTGGTGTGTCTATTCGGGTCAGTGTGGGTGGTTCACAAGGTGGAGGACTATCATTAGGAATCAAGTCATCGCACAAACCTCTCCAGCACAGGTGTGTCTATTCGGTTCTCCTGCTTGACCGGAGGACATAGAGATTCAGGCTCCCATTCATCACATAGCTCATCAATCTCCTGCAGAGTTTAAATGCAAAGTTTCACAAAAAGTTTCATGAATTAATGAACAAAATCAGTATTTACAAGCATGAACAAAGAGAGAGCAATGAGAAGAAAAGTCCTTCACCTTTTCACTAAGTGGCTTCTTTGGTGGTTTGTAGCTCTTCCTTGAAAGCTGAAACACTATGACTGCAATAAGAAGCCCTTCCACAACCAAGTGTCCTGAAACATACCACCACCCCCAAAATGTCAACATCTAGCAACACCTTCATCGAATGGTAAATTCTTACTTGATGGACAGGGAAGGCTTACCATCGATGTGAACCCCGAAGACGACCGCACGGGCGAGAGGGGCATTGAATGCAGCTGTAAAACGAGCAAGCACTGCTGTTGTGGCATTCACAACCGGTAATGCCATGTCCATAGTCCAACTCTGAAGCGAGCTGTCTGTAATGGAACGGGCCCGTGGTCAACTACAACGTCTGAATCTGCCAAACAAGAAATTTGCTTTGCTCATTCATCATTAACAACATATATTAAGGAAAATCTGGATCCAATGTTGGAGCAAATCATACAGACCACCATCGAGCCCCCAATCTCGATCGGTCAATTTAGATCGGGGCTATTCGCTACAGGCATCGATCGAGGAGCAACGTACCGCGGTTATCGCTGACGTTGTCCTCAACGTCGCCACTCGACCATGCTATCTCCGTCGCATCAGGATCACCGCCGTGCCGCCATTGATGCCGTTACTGAGGGAGGACGGCGCAGTGGAGGTGTGCTGTGAAGAGCAGGGGAGACGACGTGGAAGGATCAGTGGCGCAGTAATTGGGTCCCAATTGTTTTTGTTTTTTTATTAGGGGACGATGTCTGCATTGGTGTCATGGCCTCATATGGGTGTTCCCACGCCTGTTTTTTTTACTATTTATTTTTTGATGAAAATTCAGAAATATGGCGAAAAAATTCGTTTTCAAATATATAACGCCATCGGTTTAGACCAATATTTTGAAAATGAGTTTTTATCGCAATATATTATTGAAAATGAACTTTATTGTGCATTATTAGTGAAATTTCTAAAAAATATATAGTTTACGAAAAAATTCCACCTGAGTGTTGTTTCGTTGGTGGAAGGAGAAGTCGGTATCTAGCCTAGCCTGTGACTGGGTGCAGGACGGAAACTACTGCTCCCTCCGTTCGAAATTATTTGACATAGATTTGTCTAAATAAGGATGTATCTAGACATATTTTAATGTTTAGATACATCATTATTTGGACAAAGCTACGTCAATTATTTTGAAAGGGAGGGAGTACCTACCACCTGGATGATTCGTATGCCCGAATCGTCCGAAGCCTGAATCGCCCGCAATGCCATGCATGTGAGATCGGCCAGCTAAGTAGTATGGCGTGTTTGGTAGGTAGCATTCTCTCCAACCAGTTAGGCGCAATTTTTTGGTGCATTATAGCCTGTATGAATTTCTGAGGCAAGACAATGCGCTTATCAAAACACTCTCCAATCAGTCCCACTAGGAACAACAAAACCGGCTGTTTTTGTGGAGCCAGGCTCGGAGTTGGCTCCCCTGCAAATGCCACCAGCTGCTTCACGACCACTTGCGATCATTGAGATGGTGGGAGTTCGCCCGCTGCAGCGAGAAGGGGGGAGAAGTTCGGTCACCTCCCATCGAAACTTCCCTCTTATTTACACACTCCACTGTCACCTCCCAAATCTATGCCACCATTCCCAATGAAAGTGCATGAGGTGATCAACAAAATCTTGAGTTTTTATGTTTAGGTGCGAAACTAAACTTGGTTCGATAAAATACCCTCATAGGCACCACTAGGGCTGGACATAAAGCTCGAAACTCGGCGAGCTTAATGAGCGTTTGGTAGCTCGACTCGTTTGAGCTCAGCTCGTTTTCTTAATGAACCGAGCTGAGCATCAATTTTAACTCGTTAACACTAACGAGTTAAACAATCAATATAAGGAGTTTCACAAGCTACTCGTTAATCTCGTTAGCATCATCGCAACAGGCTGTAAATCTGAATGGATGGCCTTATGTGTAGCCCATCTAAAGTTAATATGCAAATAGCCCATTATGAAAACCAAAAAATCTTCTCTATATGCATGAAAAAATCTATTGCTCCTGATGCTTGCTTAATTAGCTGAATACCCTGATACATCTTCTTAACGAGTTTTAACGAGTTGCTCGTGAGCGCTCACAAACATATAATGAATCGAGCCAATCTTTAAATTTAGCTCGTTATCCTTAACGATCTGAACGATCCGAGCCTTAACGATCATGAGTCATAATAAGCCGAGTTTAACGATCTGAGCAGCTCGTTAGTCCAGCCCTAGGCACCACCACCATCTCACCTTGCACCTGCAGTCCTGCACACAACACTTCACCGACAAACTCGGTCCTCGGCAGTCGGCACTTTCCTGAGATGACCTCCGAGCAAAGAGGAGTCCGACCGTTGTTGCCTTCAGAGTATAAGGGCACCTCCAACGGCCCAGCGCATCCGGACAGCCAAAGCGGACCGATTCTGTCCGCTTTGGGCGGACCGCGGACAGATTTTGGGCCTCTGTCCCTTTTGGGGTGGAGGTGCCCCCAACGGCCGGCCGCATCTGTCCTGGGACAGCACAGTTACACAAAATTTGCAATTACTAGACAAAGTTCGGTTCAACAAATTGATAAAAACACGCTGAAATATCGTTCTACAACAAAGTTCAAATAGAAAGAAATACGCTGAAATATCGTTTATTACAACAAAGTTTGAATAGAAAGAAATACGTTGAAATATCGTTTATTACAACAAAGTTTGAATAGAAAGAAAATTGAGCAGGAAACGCTACTGGTTTCCCAGATGAACCCACATGTGCTCTATCAAATCATTCTGGAGACGTTCATGTAGTGGCTTATCACGCATCTCAGCATACACGTCTGAAAACTGCTGGTCCGTCCCCAGTCCAGGTGTAGGCGCAACCAACTCGCCCTCAAATTCCCATCCTTGATCAAATAACCTTGCATCATCCCGTTCGTTCTCGACAATCATGTTGTGCATGATCACGCAAGCAGTCATCACCTCCCACATGACCTCCTTGCTCCACGTTCTTGCGGGGTGTCGAACAATAGCAAATCGGGATTGGAGCACACCAAATGCTCGCTCCACATCCTTCCGGCAAGCTTCTTGTTGCTGAGCAAACTTACGAGCTTTCTCACTTTCTCGTATGCGAACGGTCTTCACAAATACGGGCCATGAAGGGTATATACCATCAGCAAGGTAGTACCCCTTGTCATATGCATTTCCATTCACCTCAAAGTTGATCACCGGTGCATCGCCCTCGGCCAGTCTGTCGAACACTGGTGACCGCTGAAGCACGTTGATATCGTTGTGAGATCCCGACATGCCAAAGAAGGAGTGCCAAATCCAAAGATTTTTAGATGCAACAGCCTCAAGTATGACTGTGCACTCTCCAACGTGTCCCTGGTACTGTCCTTGCCAAGCAAAAGGACAGTTCTTCCACTCCCAATGCATACAGTCTATGCACCCAAGCATTCCAGGAAAGGCTCTGCTCGAATTCATGTTCAGAAGACGGGCAGTGTCTTCCATATTTGGCTCACTCAAGTACTCGGGACCAAACACTTGAACTATAGCTTCACAGAACCTATACATGGCTTCTAGGCAAGTGGACTCGCTCATGCGCAAATATTCATCTACTAGATCACCGGCTACTCCATATGCAAGCATCCGTATAGCCGCCGTGCACTTTTGATAAGAGGAGAAACCATACGTACCAGTTGCATCAGGTTTGGCCTCGAAGTAGTTGTCGTATGCTCTCACTCCTTCGAGCAGACGCATAAACAGGGGCCGTGACATTCGAAAACGGCGACGAAACTTGTGATCCGGATATGTTGGCTTCACGGGATGGAAATAGTCCTTCCAAAGTTGGAAGTGACCTGTTTCCCGGTCACGATCCAACGCCGGAGCCCTTCCAACAACCGAGCCAACATGCCGAGGCCATTCCGTCTGGTTGAAGTTGTGGATGAGCGTGGCCGCGACCATCATGACGTCGGTATCATCGTCGGATTCCTCGTCCGACGTATCGATGAAGGTCTTGTAGAAGAACTCATCATCACTGTCCATCTACGCAAAACAAACAAATTAGTATGGAATTCACATCAATTTTAGGAACAAAGATAGAGATTGAGTCTGCTCGAACCTTTCGTCGAACACCTGCCGGGCGGTGGCCTTCGCGGCCGCCTCTGGTGCAAGGGCCGAACGTCCCGGGAAGCAGCGGTCGCGGCGGACGACGGCGACGGCGGCGCAAGGCGGCCCTTGTCCCGGCTCGACGAGGCCGAATAGATTGGGGACGGCGGTGGCCGATGCGAACCGCCTCTGGTGCAACGGCCGAGCGACCCAGGAAGCACCGGTCGCGACGAACGACGGCGACGGCGACGGCGACGGCGACGGCGGCGCAAGGCGGCCCTTGTCCCGGCTCGAGGAGTCCGAATAGATTGGGGACGGCAGCGGCCGATGCGATCCAGCAGCCGGCCGGTCGAGATATGGAAGCAGGGGAGGAAAGGGACTCTGTCGCTGGCAAATGGGCCCGGCGCGAACAAGGGAGGACAAGGCGGACCGAGAGGCTGTCCGTTTTCTCCCCCAAACCGGCCCGTCCGGATGCGGAGGGCCGTTGGAGGTGCTCTAACCCAGTACGCTACGACTCGTGGTCCTTCCGTGATGCCAAAGGCCAACTATTCTGTTTACCCGCTGCACCGGCAACCCGCGCGCAAATTGCACCGCCGCCGTAGGCCGTAGCTAGACTGAAACGGTGAATGTGACGATAGAAGAAATGCTATGGCTATCTCTCGTATTTCCACTCTTTTCAATTAAGATTCGGACCATATATAATTCCTCGCCTTCCTTTTTGAGAATCAAGATTTCCCCGCATTTCTTTTGCAAACGATATTCCTCACCTTGGTGCGCTCAAAAAGCCACATCTCCTGTTCGGTGTCCATCCAGCACTCATAGCCCGTCAGGCTATCGCCGTGCAGTACATCGTTGAAACTTCATGTTGGGTGCAGTGCAGATTCTCCGTGAACCAAATTAGTTTCTTGGCGACTTTTTTTCAAAGAAATCGCCCTCCACCTTGACGAATATTAGTTGCTAGCTTTCAAAAATTAGTTGATGGCACGTTTTTGTGATCGTATGCTCGGTCGTATTCAGCTTTAGTTGTTGTTTTTTGGAGACGCTGAAAGAAATTTTACTGAACTGACATGCTATTTGTTTTCTGAACATAGAACTGACATGCTATGATTAACTCATCCCATACACCATCTTTCTGAGTTCAGGAAAAAAGAAAGGTACTGAGTAAAAGTTTGCAGCGAAAGGCTACAAATATTCGGCCGCAGGAGGCGAAGCGGCTGCCTTGCTTTGCCCCCCACTAGATTTCAGGAACCCGCTTCGGCCGCGTCGCTGCTCTGCCCCCACCACGCGCCCACCTTCCCTGCCGTCCGATCGTCCCACACGTGGCCGCGCCTACCTTTCTCCTCCGGCAGCGGCGGCCGGAGCAGGCTAGGGTTCCGGCGAGCCTCCGGACCAATCACCGGTCGAGCTGGAGGACACGCGCAGCCCCGGCTTCTTTTGCGGCGACCTGTGGTGCGGACTCATGGAGCCCAAGGCCGCGCTCGGCCACAAGCGTATCCTTCTCGATCGCCTCCAAAACTTAGTCTTTTTTACTTTTGCTACTTCTCCATCCATCGGGAGGTGGATCTGTTTGATGGATTTCCCGCGTTTTCATAGTTCTCTGCTTGTTTAGTCGTTCGATCAGTGAAATCTGGAGATGTCAGAGTGCTGGTGAGTTTGGAGGTTCCGTTGCTGTATCTAACTCCATTGCTTGATTGCTTCTCTTTGATCCGTCAGAGACACTACTAGTGTATTCTTCAGAAAAACAGAGAGATACTGCTGTGTATGATCAGAATTGTGTTTTTTTATTTCTGTTTTTTTCTAGTTTTAGTAATAGTAGTTTTGCTTTCTGTTTCATTGAATGGCGTGGGTACTACTCAGCCCGATTTTTATTTTTTTACAATTGTGTCTATTTCTAAAGCATTTTCTTCTGCTTTTTTTTAATGAAAAAAGCTCTGGTTTTGATCTGGCTTTATTAAGGGAAAAGAAAGAGTCTTTTTGATCCGTGCGTGCTCCGTTCAGATCATGGTTTTAAAAAATATATATAGATTATGTATCTGAATTATCGTTGAGTGCGTACCATTTCGTCAAAAGTTTGATCCAGTTCAATCTGCTACTTGACGTATAATTGAGTTTTTACCGTCCTAACATACTCTGCAGGTATCTGCAGTTTTCTACTCAATTTTGGAATTGTTAGGTATCCCTCATATGTCAGATTCTGAGAGACGTCGAGAGCTGAGCCAACACCCATTTATTTGACAGCTACACCAATAATATGGTGTGTGTACTCAAAGGATTCGGTTTGCCGTATTGATTAGGTCTGGTACTCCATGGTGTTTGCGAATTAATGAACCAAGAAGCTGTTCAAAGAAATGGTCTTTTATCAGATGATTGCTGTAGATCTGCTGATTTGATGAGCTCATGGAACACAATTATTGCGCATTATTAGGCTAGGGAAATGTTTATTGATCAAACTGGCCTTGTTGGCTTATTTTATTGTCACTCATGGACAATGACCTTTACAGGTATAATATATTCCGTTTGCAATCCTTGACTTTTGTATCTTCCAGCTATAGAAGAGGCAGTAGAGAACTTGAAGATTGATGCTAGCACGAAGGCAAGCAGCGGCAACTTGGTAAGATTCTCATTCCTCTATACATATTGTATACTGCTTTCTTATCTTAGCGCACAAGGACAACCTTTATTTCCTTTGTTCCTTGATTGGTTGGTTGGGCTATATCTATCGTGTCCTTGCTGATTCCTTTCGTGCGCGAACTTTGTAGCCTGCAGCAAAAGACGCAAGTTCTTCCGATGCAATATCATGCATTTCCTCGTTAGATGCAGCTACCACTGTCAAGGAAACTGAAATGAACCAAGGAACTTATATGGGGGACCAAGGGATGTATTACTACGGATACTATTATCCAGGTGTGTAGATCAGTACTATGACCTGAAAACAGAGCATACTGTTCATCCGTTTTGATGGTTTGATCGTTTATCATAGGCTCATTTGGTGGATGGGATGAGAATGGCTACTATATTGGATCGAATGGACTAGAGATGTACCCGACAGTAAGTTATCAATAGTGTACTTTATCAAGTATGGCATATGCCTTTCGTACGCAGTCACAAGTGGTCCTGTCTAAATCAAACAATGCTGCACTTAGCGCATCTCTGTGGTTGTATGGTGGTACCAACTAGCTTTCCACTTATTTGGTATCATCTTTTCTTTACCATTCCTTTGCTACGTTTGGGAAAGTGTCGAGCTTTATTTTAATATCACTCTTTATTCTTCTATTGGTATCGCCGTGTGAAAAAAATCTCCCTGCAAACCTTATGAAAAATAGATTTGTTTATTTTCTTGCTTTAGTTGTCACAACAAGAATGCTGTCATGAGCACATGATTACTTTATTCTAATGACTAATATAAACAAAGCTAAGTGGTTGCCAGTGAATGTAATGTCTAATTCAGGGGAGGCCTTCTAATATTTCTTTGCTATTCAAGAATTTGTGTGCAAGCACCGTAGATAATTTATTTTGAGTGAAACTTAAATGATAAAGAGCTAATACGAAAGGGCAGTTCAGACTTCATGTACTCGATCTAACAGTTGACATTTGTATTGCCCTGTTCTGTTCATTCCTTATTATTGATTCCCTGGTCTCATCAATTATAGGGTGAACTGCTTCTTGAAGGTGCAGCTGTGGAAGCTGACATGTCACTAAAGCACTGAGCTTATGCCTGTTTTGTAATACTTTTCAGGTGGTTCAAGCTGACAATGGGTCTTATTTGTGTTATCTTCCCAGTTATGAAAATGGATATACTGCTTATAGTCCGGTCGTTCCTGGAACTGGTGTGGATGGTCAGTATTATTCCCCTGCAACTCCCATGCAGGAACCTCCTACACCTGGCATGTTTGCTCAACCAATTGCTTATGGACCTGAACTAGTCCCTGCATACACATGGGACCCTTCTTACGTTCTTCTGGATGGGGTTCAGGGACATCCGGCTGGTGTGCATCAAACAAATTACCCTGCAAGACACAACTACACTTTTAATAAACACGTTGTTCCATCTTCAAAAGCTTCGCGCAGCACAAAGTATGCATCAAGTACCATCAAAGGATCGTCATCAACTGTAGACACAGTGCCAACCTATGCCAATAACCATCCATCATCTAAGTTTGCAAATAAGGTACTTATAAATTCCTGTAGAACATAACACAATGCTCTTGAGCATAAACTAGGAAACTTATGTTTATATGTGTGTTTTTATTCTAGGCATCTGGTGCTTCCATAACAAAAGGGCATCTTCCACCTAGCAAGTTTGTGGTGCATAGTAACCAAGGAAAAGGAAGTTTATCAAAGTAAAGGCATTAATTTGAATGAAAGTGGTAGAAACTGCAACGGCAGTGAGAAGCTTAAGGCAAGAAGCAAGCTAAATGGAGTTGGTGACACTGATATATCGAATAACTGCAATGATGACCCACAAAAAAAATTGAGCCCAGGAGCTGATTGTTTTGGATTGTCGGGTGTACAGGAAGCTAACAATGATATACCTTCACTCATTGCAATAACCAGAGATTCATATAATCTTCCAGATTTTGTTACGAAGTATGAGCAAGCTCTGTTCTTCGTGATTAAATCTTACAGTGAAGATGATATTCACAAGAGTATCAAGTACAATGTTTGGGCAAGTACTCCTAACGGAAATAAGAGGCTTGACAGTGCCTATAAAGTTGCACAAGAAAGAATGGCAGGAAAAGGAAACAAATGCCCTGTTTTCCTCTTCTTTTCTGTAAGTTAATAACACTAATTATTGCTCTATCATTTTCCTTTGAGTATCATCTTAAATGTCAGTAGTGTGCTATCCAATCTTTTTTTTTTGGTATCTGACTGTTGTTGTGTACTCAATGTCCTGCTTTATTGTTGTGAGTATTGAGTTCTGTATCTCTTGGGGGAAAGGGTACTTGTTTAATCATGAGTTTGTATACTCTACTAACTATTCTTCTACGGTGATCAGGTTAATGCTAGTGGTCAGTTCTGTGGCGTGGCTGAGATGGTTGGCCCAGTTGATTTCAACAGGAATATGAACTTCTGGCAACAGGATAAGTGGAACGGATTTTTTCCTGTAAAATGGCACATTATCAAGGATGTGCCTAATCCACAGTTTCGACACATAATATTGGAGAATAATGAGAACAAGCCTGTTACAAATAGCAGGGACACCCAAGAGGTATTGCTTCTACATTATAAGTAGAGTATCCTGGCATTTTTGCAGCTAGCATTTAGAGCTCTTTTGGCCGATTGTCCTCTCTTGGGTCTTAAACATCCAAATATATTTTCTGCTATCGAAGTTTCATGTTCTCTTCCTTCCTTGTTCTTCTTACTGGAGAAACAAATATTCCTATCCGTGAATGTGCCACAAATGACGTGTTTGTGTTGAACCTTTTACTGACGCACCAATGTTTAACCTATTTAGCTACTTAGTCATCGCCTTCACTTGATTCTTCATGTTCTTTGGAATGGAATAGAATGCTGATAACTTTGTGATCAGTGCAACCTTTAAGTTATTGTCCAGGCTGATCTCTGGTTTGCATTCTTTTGATGATCAGTTAATTTTTAATTTAGACTGAATATTTTCTTCCACCCACTATGCATTTCTCACACTTTATTACTGAAATCTTATTTTAGTTTTGACTTCTAACTGAAGCCTGAGAATTCCAGGTCAAGTTTCTACAAGGTGCAGAGATGCTGAATATTTTCAAGAACTTCTCATGTAAAACGACAATATTGGACGACTTTGATTTCTACGAGAATAGGCAGAAAGTAATGCAGGACAGAAGAGGCAAGCCGCTTACTGCATCATTGGGTCACTTCATGGTAATAGAGTGAACTCCTTGTTTCTCTACATTTTATTTATCAAAGACAGCATCCATGTTGTCATCAATACACGATTTGCTAAAGTGTATTACCTGCCTATGAGGGAAATGCCACTTCATAATTTTGTAGTTTAGCTTGTCGCCTCGTGGAAATCCTAGTCATAACAGGAAGGATGCCCTGTTTTAGTTCGTTGTGTTTCTGGAACTTAAAGTAACTAGATTTACATGTTCAATGATCATAATTTGATGATAATATACTTCTTGGTCATGTTGATGATAGAGGACCGGAATTTTATAATGGTTGGTGTTCAGGGACATAAAATTTTAGTTGCACATTTTGTCAATTGCATGAAACATTGACAAATGCTGGTCCTCAGTCCTCACTGATCAAAATTATTTTTGGCAGCCAAAAGATGAAAAACCTGAAGAGTTTGAAAAGCAAGCTCAATTTGTTAATACCGTAGAGATTCATGAAGCCAAGAAAAAAGAGAAGAGCGACGATGTAACAAGTAAAACAGATCTTGATACAGCCAAGAGAAGTGGGGAGCAGAGCGACGAGGTCACAACAGATATTGATACAACCAAGATAAGTGAGGAGGAGACCAGCAAGGTCGCAGCAGATCTTGATACATCCCACAGAAGCGAGGAGCATAACAACAAGGTTGCGACAGAACTTGGTACATCCAAGAAAAACGTAGAGCAGACCAGCAGTGTTGCTAGGGCAGGCTGATGACACACAGATGGGCGTCCCTGAACGCAAATCAGATAGACGGTCAATCATCCTGGGAGGAGCTCTTCCATTTTCTCATGTAAGCGGAAAATGAAAAAATGAAAAAAGTTGAAGCCTCGGAGCTGTCCTCCCATGAGAAAACATTCGATGACTGGGAAAAATGTTCCGAGGCCTACCTTTCTATAGATGTGACAATACTTACTACCACCTCTGGCTCTGGCGCCAGGGCAGCACCTTCCATTTCCAATTTTCAGCTAGGAGGGAGTATTTCAATCCTCTTTGTTGTCAGTTGTTTTTTTCTCATCTTGTGTTCCTTTTCTTGGTCTAATATCTAACTCGACTGCTGAGGTATTTGGAAGCGCGGTGTGGGTTTCAGGACTTGTTTCAGGACTAGCAAGGAAGAAAAGAGGGGAAAAGAGTGTTGCCGATTGCGTTAATTCTAGTAGTGTAGATTGACTTCATTTTGTACTATCAAAATGTCTTCCATTAATGAGAAAGAAAAAAGAGACCGAAGATCTGTTCATCTTACTCTTCACAGAGAACGTGTATGTCTTGCAGCCTTTCGTTCTAGCTTGGTTCTTTCTGGTCCAAAATGGGTGTTTGATCCTGGGCGTTTGTGGCTGTGGCCTGTATTGCAAAGCGGTGCAGCTCTTTCCGGAATGATTTTGATCGATCGAGAAATCACATCCAGTCTTTCTGAAAGAGAGACTCCCTGCCTGCGTGTTCTCCGCTCAAGCCTGCACATGGCCTGTGTGTACAAATCGATTTATTGCTGTTGTTACTGTCTTTTGGAATGCGTACTATCCTACATGCTACTTTTGTCCATGAGCCGAGCGAACAAATGGGGATAGGGCGCTTTACCGAATCATACAGGGGTAGCATTTATCATTCGGTGGTTTCAGCTCATCCAGGTCAGCAGAGGATCATGAGGCCACCGGCCTGTTTTCTGACCCCCAACGCAGCTGCAGCCCTGTGACGTGAGCACAGAGCACATGATGGCCCGCACCAGTCTAATCTTCTTCATGCTTTTCCCATCCCCTCTTTATTTTCTCCTTTCTTAAGGTGAGGATCCTGCCTCCTCTGCACACCTGTACTCTGCAAATCAACTTTTTCCTTCCACCATGGCATCCGAACCTACGTGGAACCTGGGGCAGTGGCTCTGAGGCATACCGCTGGCCATGCCCTCAGATCTCTGTCTGCTTTTGTGTGAGAAAAAACAACTTTGGTTTTTTATGGTTTGCTTGGTTGGCTTTTCAGTTTTCACATTCCAAAAACTGCAAGCCCGAGTTGCTCTGGACTGCCAATCATAAATCAGCATTTGCCTTGCAACTGGAGCGATAAGAACACTCGGAGTGCAGCTGCGGGAAAGGATACGCTCAAAAGAGAAGCAAGGAGTGCATCCGAGCATCTCAGTGCCTTCCGTAGCACTCTCCATCTATGAAGCATCGATACGGCGAGACGGACACGACGATACCGATATGGCGATACGGGATACGGCAACTTCAGAAAACAGCAATATGGCAATACGGCGAGCATATATATATAAATAATAAAATGTCATGTAATAAAGACCAGAAAGCTTGGATGCGTGAGATGAGATCAAAATACTGCCCAAGCCCCAGCCTCTTCACCAGCAACACTAGTAGTGTTGCATTAACTTCCACCAACTGAAGACTGGAAGCCTGCCATCTGTTTCACTGACTCACTCCCTAGCAACAAAGCAGCAACATCTCACCAGGCCATCAGGCGACAGAGATGGGCAACAACAGCAAGCAAGCAGAGCAGCACATCAACGACATCAGTTGATCCATTGCCCTGCAATAGTAATGGGCTTCGACCCGTACATCTGGCCTCCGCCCGCCCGTGTCGCCGCCGTCCCAGCTGCGTATCGGCTTTTTTTCTTTTTTTTTAAATCGGGAAAACTAGAATACGCGAGGGACACGAGTATCGGGGTGTATCGGCCGGATACGGGTATTGGGCAAGTACGGTACGCCAGGGCCGTCTCCAGAAATCGGGGGCCCCGGTGCGAAACGGAAAATGGGACCTTGTAATTTGAAATTTTAAATGACATAAAAATACTTTTATTTTATATTTTTAAGTATGAGCTGCTACTTCCAATCTTTCTCTTTTCCTCTTCTTTTCCGCTCCAGATTGACACTTTGTTTTTCTCATATTATTCATGATCCGTCCTGTTTCATATTAACAAATTAATGATACAATTCAAACAGTTTGACACGAAAAGACAAGGTTGTAGGCAAACGATCCTACCTTCAGGCCGCCAGGCGTGTTCGCTGATCTGTGATTTTAGAAGCGCTCGCTAGATGGACGAATGACGAAACGAGGTCAATTTTCGTTGGGCGATCTGGCGATCTGGAGCGGCCGTCGCTCTCACGGTCTCTCTATATCGCGGACGGCGGAACGAAGCCAAGTCGATTCGTTTTCTGTCTCGCCAGTCGCCACAGGCAGGTACCGATCGATAGCGATTCAGAATTTCAGACTTGGTCTGGTCGTGGCCTTCATGTGCTGGGCCGCAAAAGCAAAGGAAATAACAAAATGGGCTGCTGTCTGGCTACGTGCTAAACTGGGCCACTAAAAAAATACCAAAATCATTGCAAAACTTGATACGTATATACTAGGTATCAGAAATTTGGGGGCCCCTAGAATTTGGGGGCCCTGTTCGGTCGAGCGCCTCGAACATGGCCATCGACGGGCCTGCGGTACGCCGATACGTTGTGATCTGATGGAGAGCAGACCAGCCCAGTGGCGATCTATGACACGAAACTGGTCTTAGCAGTGCCCCCATCGGTCCGGACGGATCGAAAAACTGTCCGACAACCTCCTATTTGTTCGCAACCTTCAAGGGGCTCGGGGTTTTCGGATACGCCCCTGCGGGTCTGCCACGTAAGACTCCGACCGGCGTGCCCAATATGTTATCGGCACATAGTCCGGTCAACGTTGTTTAATGACGCCCACCCACCTCGCTGTTTACCTAGGCCGGCGCTGCTGGTTCCCCACACGCTTTGGTGCGTCTTCCCCACCTCTTGATTTAAAACTGTCAACGACCTCTCCCAAGTTTAGCCTTTTGCAAGTCCTTTTGGAGTATCATTGTAGCATCGACGGATAGTTACCTAAAACAGACCCTTGGCCCCACTCGGTAAACTGAAGACTGACAAGCACTAGAAAAAAAGTGGCTTTTACCACACCCGATTTTTGTGGTAGAAGGGCATGTTTTCGTGGCAAAAAAGTTTTTCACCACGTTAGGGGTACCGTGGTAGAATCCGCGTGGCTGAATTTTCTACCACAGTTACCAGAATCCGTGGTAGATGGTTTCACATCAACCACGGGAAAACTACCGTGGTAGATGCATATAACGGAGATCCGAACGACGGTAACGGTGTTATCTCTGACGTCATCCCGTTACGTGACGTGACATCAGCAAAATGGAACAAGTGATGTGGCGCCACGTAGGACGCGTCCGTGCATCCAAAGTATGCATTTTCGTTTGACGTGGCAGTTTTTCTGCCACGAACATGATCATTAGCAGATGACCAGCCCATTAGAAGCCCATAAATGTTAGGCAGACCGGCATAACAGAAAGCACATTTAAGTTAAGCAGGTCGGCCCATTTTGGTTAACCAGGCCGACCCATTTAGGTTAGGCAGGCCGACTCATTAATCTGGAAGTGGGCCCCGAGTTGCACATAGCTGGCCCACCGGACCCTTTTTCGGACGCCGTATATTTGTTGTCCCTATTTGCTGCCTTGTTTAGGCCCATTTAGGAACCCATGACCCACTAATTAGCGAAATTGTTTACCGGCGGCCTAAGAATATCCGGCACGTGGAATAACTTAATTAATTTTTGAAATCTTAATTAATTATTACATAATGTTGACCAAACTAAATTACATTAGAGTTAATCAAACATAACACAGTTTGGATGGAAAGTTCTCTACCAACAACTAATTAACAAGATCTGAGTCAAGACTCCACCATTCCTGGCTTTATCAATTTCATGTATGTATTTATCACTAGATTTGATCAAATCTTCTGTGATCCTTTTCACGCTATAGAACGAAGAGCAGCTACACTATTTCTCTGTACTCTGTATAGCATTAAATATATGTATCACCTGTACGGACTGATTCGAGTGAACTGGTAAACAGGTAGACTGGTTCAACAATATTCTGTGAAGGTTCTTGGAAGAATTCATGGATCGTCCCCTTAGATGAAGTCATCCTAATTTGAACTGCAGTTTGAAATAGTGTGAAAAAAGTTACGACAATGAACTAGAGATCAGATTGTTACGTGGAGCCTGATGCAGCTTCAATCAGCTCGTTGGGAAACCCAAAGAGGAAGGTATGATGCAGCGTAGCAGAAGTTCTCCCTTGATACGAAACCAAGGTTATCGAACCAGTAGGACTTGGAGAAGGCCCCCCATTAGGTGTCAACGACGCCAAAAAAAAGCACTGGACGGAGACTTGAACCTGCACACGATCACAAACAGACCACTTTGTCCCAACGAAACAGGAAGATTGCCAATCTCCCCGGCTTGCTGAACACAAATAATTAAATATATGTGTGTAAAATAATATGAGAGCAAAAATGACCAGCGAGCAAATGACTAGGAAAAGCTATAAAAACGATTGTAAGCAACATAGAAAAATAGGACCGGGGTCCACAGTTCACTAGTGGTGTCTCTCCGAAAGATAAACATGTTGGGTAAACAAATTACAGCTGGGCAATTTACAAATCATGGGCGCATAACAATACTACCATGAAATAATATAGTTCACCGTTTCATTTAATATGAGCATTACGTCAAAATACATAGACCGTTAACCAACTGCATCTATGACTAATAATCCACCCCAGGATCGCTATCCAACATGTCACCCGAAAGTATTAAGTTGCAGGCAACAGGTAATTGCAAAAAACATGGTGCATAATGTAAGCAATAAAAACAACACAAGGAAGTAAACACCTCTGTTTTACCTACTATCTAGCATAAATACTCCCTCTAAAGATACTAGCAATTACTTCGGCCAGAGCATACACTAATATCAGAGAGCATGCAAGATCATAAATAAAACATACCATAGATAAACTGAACAAGAATATCATGATTTCCACAATTTATCGGATCCCAGCAAACACAACATGTAGCATTACAATAAGATGATCTTGATCATGTTAGGCAGCTCACAAGATCTAAAACAATGGAATACAAGGAGAAGAGACAACCATCTAGCTACTGCCATGGACTCGTAGTCCCATGGTGGACTACACACGCATCACTCCGGAGGCAGGCATGGTGGTGTAGATGCCTTCGGTGACGATCTCCCCCTCCGGCAGGGTGCCGGGAAGAACTTGAGAACCCTCCCAATCTAGGGTTGGCGACGGCGGCGGCCTCGGACGTATTTCTGGAAAAGTGATCGGGTACCGAGGGTCTTCGGTAGAAGACGAATTTATAGGCGAAAGGGTGACTCGAGAAGGTTCTGGAGGCGCCCAGGTGGGCCCCAGCCGCGGTCCACCCCTAGACCGCGCCTGGGTGGTGTATGGGGGCTATGGGCCCCCTGCAGACCCCCTTCTGGCTTCGTCTTTGTTTCTGTTGACGACCAATTTGGGCCTAAAGGATGTTCTTTTGAAAAATAATAGGCCGAAACAGACCCTAACTAGTACTTGTACTAGTCAAGTTCAGAATTTCGGCCAACTAGGACGAAACAGAGCTTAACTAGTACTTGTACTAGTATTGTTCTGTAATTCGGCCAAAACTAGTACGAAAAAACAAACATCAACTAGTACATGTACTAGTCGTGTTCTGTAAACGGCCACAACTTGATATAACTCCTGTTTATTAACTAGACCGAACGACCATTAAGGAAGGTTCGGATGCAAAAACGTATAAACACAAGAGTTGTTCGTTTTGCTGAGACGAACAACTTTGCTGTTTACGGGTTTTTTTATTTAAGGTCGTTTAATAGCTCAAATCTGGCAATTACGGATGAATCAAATTTATATGATTCAGATCAAATCCGAATAGTTTTAGATCTGAGCCAAGATGAGCGATCAAGATGAAGTCGGATGGAAAAACGCATTAAATAAAAGTTCTTCGTTTTTTCAAGACGAACAACTTTGTCTTCTACGGTATTTCGATCCGAGGTCGGTAACTTCCCTAAAACCGACCTGTAAGGTGCAACCAGTTTTTAGACCGAACAGTTTTGGAAAGTTCGGGTCAGCTATCCGAATTGGACCCAAATTAGGGTTTTGGACGTGGATCCAAGTCGTTTCCTTGCACGGGAAGTCCAGTCGCTCCTTATATACATGAGGGGTGATGACCGATTGAACCAACACCACTCGAACAAACACATCTACTACTTTTTCGTGTTCATCTACTTTTTATCCCTCTCCCTTGTATCTTTCTTCTCGTTCTTCGTCGTTCTTCAATATTGGAGGCTACGAATCCATGAGACTCTAGGGGCGGTCAGGCCGACCTAGGGCAACCCATAGCCGCCGCGAGCCCTGATGGGGTCCCTCCCGGGCGAGCGGGGTTTCGGGTCTACAAAAGCGCCCGCCGGATTGTCTTGCGTATCGCGCTTCCGGCGAGCCTCCCGCGGAGTGAGTGGCGGAGCATCTCCCTCGGCGCCGCGGGTACACGTGATGTGTTCGTGTGTCAACACACTTTTTGGCGACTCCGCTGGGGACGAAGCGAACGATCTCCAGCCCGTTCTTGCTACGAGGAGCGCATCAAGAGACTGCAGTCTACAACGGTATGAATCCCCAATATCCTTACGTAGGTGCAAATCACTCTTACATCGATGTTGCTAGATCTTTTGATATGAGTGTTGTATCGGCTAACCCTAGTTTACACTATGCGCCAAAGCCGATGCAAAATAATCTCTATGCTTCATATCCTTATGATATTAGCAACGTACAACATATATATTCGAATTCTCATGCATCGGCTGCCCCATATCAAAGGCCGATGAGTAACGTGGGTTATTCGACAGATCAATATGAGACACCTCACGGGCAAGAGGATGTCTCACTGTTTTATCCATCGGCTGCCGACTTGCAATATGCGGGGTCGTCCCCAAACAGGCCGATGGATGAGAGAATCGGCTATGCTGGTACCAGCGACTTGGCCGGTTACTCCCAACCGACATATATTGCGCCTTATATGATTACTCAATCGGTACCTTATGTTACTAACGTTTCAGCTTCATGTGGAACTAGTGAGACACATAATCCGGATTCGCACGTTTACGATGTTCACAGCCGAACATGTGAGAATTTAACAGGAGCACATGTGCCTTCATCTTCTACCGACACATATGGATTAGATAATGGTTGGAAGGAAAAATTTGCAGCGAAACTCAAAAGGGCCGGTGATGTTTATCTGGCATTAAAAGAAAATCCGCATGACCCTGCTGCAATACAAGCTTATGAGGCGTATCAGAAGTGGCGTGAAGAGGAGCGTGAACAATTCAAGATCAAGTTTCATCCCTCACAATTACAAAGTTTTGGCAACACACTGCCGAAAGAAACCAAAAGTATCGAGGGGCAATCATGCCCTGTAGAGGATAGCACCGATGACTTCACTACGCCAACTCTTGAGGAATTACCGACCGAGTATCGACAAGCTTATGAAGCACTCAAGAAAAAGTGTGCTGAGGAATTTGAGGCGCTTGAAAAGAAACTCAAGGAGGAACATGAAGCATACAGGAGAAAGCTTGAAGAGGAAGGTCTGCACATGTTCTATGCAAAGCTCAAGAAGGACCCTCAAGAAAATATTACTCCAATAGGAGAAATTAAATCCTCTCTTATACGCTGCAATCAAGTCAAGCCCCATGTTAAACCAAGGCAAGAAGGAGCTTTGCAAGTTGATGGAAGCCATGGAGAAAAGATGAATGATTCGGAAAGTATGGTTACTTCGGTTGTTGAAGCCGGAATAGACAGTACATGTGCCGAATCTACTGAATCAAAAGAAGCAAGCTTCATTGATCGAGAGCATGTCATGGCTAGCAAAACAGCCGTGATTGATTTTTCTGGGTATAAAGAAGTTTATATACTGCCCAACGAATTCCATGCCAAAGACGATGAGCATCAAGAACAAGAAGACATAGCCGAACAAAGTTCGGTTAATGATGAACAACAAGAGCCAAAAAGCGAAGCCGAACAATGTTCGGTTGGCAAGGAGCGTCCAGGGGACGCGACACGAGATCCAGAAGAGGAAGACGAGGCGTTGGAGAGTTATTCAGAGGTGGAGCAAAGCATTGTTCCTGTTGTGCCAGCATCACATTCTGCCAGCGTCTTCGGAGAGGTACGCCTAGCCGGCAATTTACTTATCTTTAGATTTGGTCATAATCATATTGTTGATGCATTTTCCAACACGATTTTAATTAATGTTGAAAGACCAATCGGGATGAGTAACTTGTTTGCTAGGAATAGTCTTGTCACTAATTATGCCGGTCAACATATCGTATCATTCGTAAAGGCTAATAGTGAAAATTTGTCGCAACCAATGTTGTTCCCATTATGCCGGCTAAGCTTTATATTCATATGGGCAACGTCGCTTGTTTCATGCCTGGCTAACATTTGGTCTCAGATGAGACGTATATTTTGTAATCATTTTGGTTGCAGAAACATAAAGCACTAGTACAGAACGACACATCGGAAACGGGCCAAAAACCCCTTCGACAACGGAGAAAGGGTCCGTGTCCATGACCCTGTCACTGATGTGAAGGCTCTCATCGGCAACGGACATGAAAAACCGTCACCGATGAGGCTTGATTTTGGCTACGGTTGCCATCCAGTATCCGTTGCCGATGTATCTGGACATCAGAAACGGAGATTCTGTTTTGCTCGTTTGCATTGAGATTTTTTCATAAGCCTACAGCAGCAATACAGTTGCCAATTGACATTCAAAATATCATAGCAGAACCACAAAGTTGCTAGCAAAACCGTTCATAACTTATATAACAATTGTCACCATTACATAGCATCAAAAGATGAGAAAACCGTTCATAACTTATATAACAATTGTCACCATTACATAGCATCAAAATATGAGTTACACATGCTTCGCTAATCCTATCATTCTCATGCCTCCCTAAACTGCAGCTAAGGCTTGCTCCCTAAACACACATCCCAAAATAGCCGGAGAAACTGAAAAAACAGAAACTACACCAAGCCAAATTGCCAAATTCTTCATACTGAGTCTTGCTCCATCTTGGACGGTGTCGCCGAAATATAATCCCACTTTATAAGTAGCACATTTAAAGTTTGTTCGGATCAGCTTTGTGCTTCTGGATAAAAATACATGGATTGATAGTTAGAGAAGAGCCAAAATATGATGCTACATGACATAGATATAATTTAATGTGAAAACAGTTCACACCTTTAAGCGCCTATATCCGTGTGCTTGCAGTCCGATCAAACGATTTGGAGGCATAACTTGAAGGTGATGTTTCCTTCAAGAGCCTCACCATTTTTTATACAATGTCACCGAAATACTATTACTTCATACACTAGCTACACAAAACAATAACGAGGATTAGCACATTGACAAAAAGTTGTGACTGGATCTATTCATCATCGGTAGTACTACAAAGAGTTGAAATTAATTCACCCTACTAGACTTTAAAATAGTGCAAGATACTAGACAAGTTTTCTATATACTAGACAAGTTTTCTATGCTAGACTAGAAAACTAGACAGAAACAATAAAGTGCAAGATACTAGACGAGTTTTCTATATACTAGACAAGTTCTATATACTAGACAAGTTCTATATAAAACCAATTGATGAACTAGTTCATGAGCTGAGCGATTTAGACCTCACATTTTCTTCTCCGTGGACGGCGCCTCGAGATCGGCCACCTCCTCCTCCGTGGACGGCGCCTCCAGATCGGCCACCTCCTCCACCGTGGACGGCGCCTCCAGATCGGCCACCTCCTCCACCGTGGATGCCACCTCCTCCACCGGGGACGTCGCCTCCAGATCGGCCACCTCCTCCTCCGTCGACGGCAACCTCCAGATCGGCCACCTCCTCCTCCGTGGACGGCACCTCCACATCGGCAACCTCCTCCACCGTGGACGCCACCTCCTCCTCCGTGGACGGCGCCTCCACATCGGCCACCTCCTCCACCGTGGACGCCACCTCCTCCACCGGGACGTCGCCTCCAGATCGGCCACCTCCTCCTCCGTCGACGGCGGCCTCCAGATCGGCCTCCGTTGACGGCGGATCCGCCACAACTGCTGCATCACCACCCGATGAATGATCTGATCCAGCTCCGCGTGGCCCAGAGGACGCGGGGCATCACCGGAGGTGATGAGCCTGACGCGCTCCCACACCTGCCGCATCACAGCCGCCTCCAGATCTGCCCTATCATGAACAGATGCAGCTAGATCGGTGCGGCCGCTAGAGCCGCCGCTGCGATGGCGAGATCTAGAAGCGCCGACAGAGGAAGCCATGAGAGAGTGAGGAGAGTAAAAAGCTACAATGTGCGGCGGCTAGGGTTGAAAGATGGACAGTGAGGGATTGAGAATGAGACTGATGGGGCTTGCTTCGCCAGTACATTTATAGGCACCCAATTGGCAACGGACATTTTATATAACCGTTTCCATTGGATACAAGTTCACAACTACTATGTGCTACTGATTTCCGTAGCTGCATACGAACATAATACATTCTAGTGATTTTCAAAGTGCATACGAACCTAATACATTGTACTGATTTGCATAGCTGCATACGAACCTAATACATTCTACTGATTTTCATTGCTGCATACAAGTTCACACCTAACATCAGCACACAAACACACAAAATCATTCTAGCAATGCTCACAAGAACATTTAACTGAGCTATTTCTGTTCCTTTATGCCGCTCCTTGCGCACAGCAACAACATGGTCAGATTTAGTCGAAGTGTTTGTTGGGCTCCATGCCAAACCAGCTAGAGCTGCTGTAGTGTGCGGCTTCATCTCCATGTTCGCCTTCTTGACTATCAAGACTACATTTTCCAGCTCTGCAGCTTCCACTTCGACGCCATTAGCAAGCAGCATCTCAACATAATCTTCAATCCAAAAAAAACAATCACAGCTCCAGAATACTCTTCGCCCCTCCCCTGCCAAATGGTAAATCGAATCCAGAGGCAAATCAGCATCACACATAGAATAGAATCAATCAAAACTGGTCGAAGCGTCGAACTAACCCTATGATTTGGACACTTGAAGTAGATCCGGCCTGGGTTCAGATCCGAACGCGACACTCGACGAATCGCGTTCCGACAGCGGCAGCAAACGCACTTCACAAGTGGCAGATCTGACCTGGCCCCAGCGGCGCAGGAGGAGGACGCATTCGATCTCCCCGACGAGTTCATGCTCTTGGCCATGGAGGACACGAGTGCAGAGTAAAAACAAGCTGGAGCGGAGGAACAAGGGCGAATCGACAGTCTTTTATAATATCCAAGATAGTGCTAAAAAGGAATTTTATATAAGCAACCTCGCCAACGGTTGTATACAAATGTCCGATGCCATTGAAGAACATATCGCAAACGGAGTCGAAAGAAACTCCGTTACCAACATATCGGCAACGGTTAATAATTCGCGACCGTTGCCTATGAAGGCGGGACGCGGGCCAGCTTGCCTGGCGGGGTGGGTTTTCTCACACGGAAAGCGCGATTCTCCGTCGCCTAACTCGTGCCGTTTCCATAGAGGGGTATCGGATGTGTCGTTCTGTACTAGTGAAGCCAGGCTCAAAGTCCTTCGAGATAGCTGATTCGGAAGAATCGGGAATGGAGGGCAGAAGACAATACATAGCCGAGTTGGACCACGATAAGCCGGCACCACTCGGTTGCTAATTTCAAAGCCGGTATTCCAATATCGGCTAAAGGATGAACAATGTACCTTCAGTCCGGGCATGGGTGATCACAGTGTCGGTGCATCGCCGACTAATCCAATTATCATAGAAGATGACCATGTCGAGCCATCAAGACAAGAGCGAATGCTTAATTCGTTCGCGCAGAACATCAAAGACTGCGATGTGTTTCATGATGCACGATCGGCCTTCGAAGGACGATTGGAATTTGTTGAAGGACCAGCTGATAGCCAGCCAGCTAATATTAATCTTGACGGTGATCACGTGTTGACTCGGCTGCCTCAAGCCGGTTCATCCCAAGACGGATGGGTATATGCTGAAGATGATGGGATCAATTCGTCAAGCAAAGAAATTTCCCAAGACGGCAATCCTGAAGATGAACGTTCCATCAAAGCTCCAGCAAGGACGCCCAACACTGGGGGGCAACAAGCATATTCAAAGACCAATGCCTGCAATGGTAGAAGGGACAAAGGCAACGATAAGCATAGAAGGAGGAAATCTAAAGTAACCTTCGCTCAATTATTGGAGAAGTATCAGAAGATGAGCGAAGCAAAAAGTGCTTATCGGCCAACTGAAGCAAAGGCATTCAAGTCACCCCCGAGGTGTAAATCTGAGGACCAGTATTGGCAAAAGTAGAAGCCCAACGTGACTACGCAAACTTCTTTTGGGCCGCCAATGCCAAAGTCGTCCATGCCTTCCCATGCCGGCTTCTATTCATATCAATCACGGGACAGGTATGATTCACGGGCACACCATTCATCTTATGCTAAATCACCTCGCCAAGTTTATGTAGCTCCAAGGGAATCAAGCCGGCAACCATATGTCAAGAACCGACTTAATCAAGAGTCGGCCAAGAGTGCGTGGAGGAGGAAGGAGGTGATTAAGCAGGTCTATCAAGTAAAAAGAGATGGCCGCAAGGATGCTATTTTAGACCCGACTCCAAGTAACCAAAAGCCAGCTAAAATGATGTTGGCTACAAAGGGCAAGGAAGTGAAGCGGGTAACTTTCAAAGACCCAGTCATCGAGTCTGGACAGGTCAAGCCGAAAGTGCCCAAAGCGAAGAAACAACTGCCAGTGCATAAAGAAAAGTCACAGCCGGGTTACCCACTCGGTTTATTACATTGGCAAGAGTGGCAGCTGAAGCGGCTTAGAGCCGAAGACTTGGAAAAAATGAACATGGCGTGGGTTCCCAAAGAAAGATCTCAAGTCAAAAAGGATACGCCAACTTCTGTTGCAAAGCCGACAGGAGTAAAGGAGTACAAGCAAGAACTCGGCAGGCGAAGCCGGCGATCTTCATCTCAATATAGGAGACCTCAAGCGGCGCGTCATCCATGTTCTTCAACTATATTATCAAAGCTAGCACCTCAGAATTTATCCCCAGCCGAAACTTCTAATCTATTTCGTCTATTCACACTTTGGTGGACGGGTTCTCCAGGTCCTTCAAGATAAGGATGCACGGCCGATATTTGCATATCGCCCTAAGAATGAATTGTGTTGACAAAGCCGGCATCTGGCTAGAGGAACTCTTCATGGTTTTTATCTCCTCCCTGGAAGCCGGTGCTCAGTTTTGCCAATACTAGTAAGGACGACTTGATTATTAAGTCGGCCATTAACAAAGGATCTAGTGCAAGCCGGATGGACGGTTAGAAGAAATATGTTTTTCTTATCTGAAGGATTCGAGTCAAAAGTTCAGGTGACATACAACCCGAGCATAAGATAAAGTATTATCACTCTTAGAACACATGGCCGATGAAGTGTTGGCATCGTCCTTCGCAGCATAATGGTGCAAGTTATTTTTTGGCATGCAAGCTCTGCCAAAAAACAATGGGGCATGTGTTGACGACCAATTTTGGCCTAAAGGATGCTCTTTTGAAAAATAATAGGCCGAAACAAAGCCTAACTAGTACTTGTACTAGTCAAGTTCAGAATTTCGGCCAACTAGGACGAAACAGAGCTTAACTAGTACTTGTACTAGTATTGTTCTGTAATTCGGCCAAAACTAGTACGAAAAACAGACATCAACTAGTAAATGTACTAGTCGTGTTCTGTAAACGGCCACAACTTGATATAACTCCTGTTTATTAACTAGACCGAACGACCATTAAGGAAGGTTCGGATGCAAAAACTTATAAAACAAGAGTTGTTCGTTTTTCTGAGACGAACAACTTTGTTGTTTACGGGTTTTTTTATTTAAGGTCGTTTAATAGCTCAAATCTGACAATTACGGATGAATCAAATTTATATGATTCGGATCAAATCCGAACAGTTTTAGATCTGAGCCAAGATGAGCGATCAAGATGAAGTCGGATGGAAAAATGCATTAAATAAAAGTTCTTCCTTTTTTCAAGACGAACAACTTTGCCTTCTACGGTATTTCGATCCGAGGTGGGTAACTGCCCCAAAACCGGCCTGTAAGGTGCAACCAGTTTTTAGACCGAACAGTTTTGGAAAGTTCGGGTCAGCTATCCGAATTGGACCAAAATTAGGGTTTTGGACGTGGATCCAAGTCGTTTCCTTGCACGGGAAGTCCAGCCGCTCCTTATATACATGAGGGGTGACGGCCGATTGAACCAACACCAATCGAACAAACACATCTATTACTTTTTCGTGTTCATCTACTTTTTATCCCTCTCCCTAGTATCTTTCTTCTCGTTCTTCGTCGTTCTTCAATATTGGAGGCTACGAATCCACGAGACTCTAGGGGCTGTCAGGCCGACCTAGGGCAACCCATAGCCGCCGCGAGCCCTGACGGGGTCCCTCCCGGGCGAGCGGGGTTTCGAGTCTACAAAAGCGCCCGCCGGATTGTCTTGCGTATCGCGCTTCCGGCGAGCCTCCCGTGGAGTGAGTTGCAGAGCATCTCCCTCGGCGCCGCGGGTACACGTGACGTGTTCGTGTGTCAACAGTTTCTTCGTAAAAATAATTCATGTAAATTTTCAGCCAATTTCGAGAAAATTCTCCGACTAGCTTTTCTGAAACAGAAAGACAGGAGAAAACATGAACTTGCACTGGGCATCTTTACTATTAAATGGGAGTGTGTGGTTGTGATGGTTCGTTGGTACGTCGGTACGTCGTCCGTTTTCTGCCCTCGGAAGAAAATTCAGCGCCGACATGTGGGGCCACAGTCTAACGCACCCTCTTCCTGGACGTCTTGAATCCAGTGTGCATCACGAACACCACAACGCCGTTGCCTGAGCCCGATCGACGAAGACCTCGACCGCATGTCGTGCTGCGCCGCCCTGAGATCCCCCGTGGTGATTTGGTTCCCTCAACCTCCCAGCACGAGCTCCGCCGGCACGCGACACCTCCGGCCATGTAAGCCACGATCTCCCCCAGAAATCGTGCCTTTTCCTTCTCCCTGCCGATCCAATCTGGCTGCGTTTTCCTCTCGCGGTTCTGGCGGGCTACCTCTCCCTAGCTATAGCAACCGGATGCAAGGATAGCAGAGCGGCGTCGGGGAGAGGGACAGGTTGGATCTGACGGTGGTCTCCATGGAGGAGCGGGACAGGTCGAACTCGACCTCGAGCAAGCCTTCGAGTCTATAGGCGCTGACGCCGTGGTGGACGTTCACCTTCCAGTGCCCTTCCACTCCGTCAGCTGGGGATCCAGCACCACGTCCTCGTCTTCGCCGCCAAGATGTGTGGAATCTCTTATTTCTTAGAACCTGTCAGGGATGAGCTCAAGTGTGACGTGCCCATATGTTTGTGGTTCTTCGTGAACCAGATTGGGCGTTGATGACCTCCTTCCTGGCGATGCCTGCACACGCCCGCGCATAGATGAGTGATTCAGGGCCCATGTATGCCACGATTTTGGATTGTGTTCAGCTTGCTATCCATGCCATGGTCTTCCAGTGCCATGCATGACTGAAAACTTATTTTTGCGACAAGCGTTGCAAAGTTTGACGGCCATGTCTTTCTCAGAAAATGGATTTTCCTTGCAGTATATTCCTTATAATTTTTTTTGTACAACCGTATTCTCTGAATTTTTTTGCACAGATTTTTGCACAACTCAACCGACATCCAAATCTGATAAATAGCTTTGTCACAGAGATTTTTTTACTGTCACTTTGCAGACAACATCCCTTAATGGTGTCAAGCTTGACGACTCCTCGGCATCCTGCATGCCAAGGTCCCTCCGTCTTTGAAGGTATTGATTTGTTTTGTCTTTGTCCGTATCACACAAAAGCTTGGTTTGATGAACAAATGATTAAATAATACTTGTATTCTTGTTTTTTCTTCACTCTAGATTGGCATGAGCAGTGCACCCGACAAAAACATTTTGTGTTTACTTCTTGCTGCTCTAGCCATCTGACTGGTTGAGTCGGGAAAGAAAATGGTAAGGGACCGTGTGCTCTAGCCATCTACCAGTTCGACAAAAGTATTTGTACTATCGATTCTAGGATGCAACGGACCGTGTGCATCCGGAAAGGATCATGAAGCTTACCTTGGCTACTCCTGGATAATACACTGAAATTGTATGGAATTACCTTTTGTGTCTAAGCACCAAGGCATATGTAGTAGTATGCATTGGGATGGCGTGAACTCTTCTTATCTCTGTGTTGCTCATAGGTTGTTTCCCTTGAACATTTAAGTACACTGATCTTTCAAACTCATCGACTCAAGATTGCAATGTGCCATGAAGGTTGTATCAATGATTGAATTTTCCAGTGTCTCTAATTTGTCCAATGGTGTCCCGCAAATCCTGTCCGGAGGCGAACATATTTTGTCCGCCTGGGGGCTTGTTCATTTAGGCTTACCTTCAAATTTGTAATGCAGCACAAATATTTGAGCACAAAATTATAAAAATACAAAATAAACATGCAAAATTCATAGTTAAATTTCAGAATTCAAATTTACAGCATGCTATAATTATTGACTGTGCATTTTACAGCACCCACCCGGACTGGTAGATGCAGCCTATGCAGCCGAGCACTTTTTCCTGTATGGCGATGCATTACTATTTGCTGCATCCCACATCATATTTAATGGTATACAATTTCGTTGTTGAGTCATGTATTTAGAATTTTAGATCGATTATACATTGGATCCAGAAAACATGACTAACCACCTATTAGCACACCCATAGATGAAGCTCGTACTGAATATGAGAGCAATAGAGAGAAGAAAAGTAACCCATTCATCTGATTTACAAATGCGTATTGTTTCAAGTTTGTTATTATTGCAGATGTTCATTTTTACTATCATGCCATCAGATTGGAGTCGTTAAAAATGACATCGTCAAGCTATTTTGGCACAATCAAGAGTTGTGGTGTGTTCTCTAGCCTTCTTCTTTGTTTTTGTTGTTGGTGGACATTTGGTTAATTGGCTTTAAGAAAGGCGCTGGTAGACCAGAGATATTTAATACTATCAACTTAAGTGTGGCCAGAGTTCTCCGGGAGTCAAGGGGTCAGGTTGACATCTCGTAAGAATTTAGTTACCAAATTTGTACACCTACGGCATACTGAATTGCAGATTTAGATAGCTATACTACGAGTCGTTTTCTTCTCTCTCTAGATTGTGAGGTTATATTTTGAAGTGCTGAAACTATTTACTTTGCCTACTTTGACAATGTTGAGGTTATATCCGGGCTCCATCTGCAGGCCAGCTCGGCCATGTTCCTTATGTCGCTCGTGCTCGCCGCCACGTTGCCATGGCATACCAGACCAGCAGCTACTGTTTGAACAAAAAACTGTTTCATTGCTAATTGCACTCCCTTTGTTCAACTCAATACTTAGTATGCCATCAAGTCTTGAAAACACTTATGCTGTGATTGATACTTATAGTTTGTTGTATTTGATTATAGGAGTTCTGTGGAGTTGTGCCATCCTAAAAAGTATACCAAGTTCATACAACACGTGCTGGTGATGCATTTGTTTGTAGTTTACTAATTCGATATCTGCTGAGTGCTGCAGGATCAGAAAAGGCTCAAGGAGGTGATTAAATTTGCCAGTGTATGAAGAGAAATCACCACCACAAAGGGTCAATTCCTTTGTTGCCTGCGAAAATTGAGGTCTTCCAACTAAGGGAGAATGCATAGATGCTTAAGAATTACGCTAGCTTACAATCATGCAAGTTGTATGCTGATCTGGATCAGAAGAATGGTGTACCCCCAAAGATATGTTTGTCTTTTTGTTTGCCCTACTTCCCTTCTAGAAAGGATTTTTGTTTTGGAATTCTAATTTGAATAAGCAAAGCCTTCATTATCATTGTGTCCCTTTATGTAAAGATAATTAATTAACTAGCCTCTAATCGCAGTACTCCCTCCATCCCATAGTTTCCTCTGAAAAGTCAAGCTTGAGACCAACAATTTTGAAAAAACTATCAATATTTTAAATATTTTGAAAATAAAATGTAAAAATATACTTCATGATAAATTTAAATATACTGATTTGATATTATAAATTCTAATAATATTTTCTGAAATCTTGGTCAAAGATAGTAAATTTTGACAATGAGAAGACTATATGCCTTATAAACAGGAAAGGAGTGAGTTATTTGTTTCAACGTTCTATTTGTGGGTCCCAATTGTTTGTGAATTCTTATTCTCAAATTTTCACAATTAAATACATGTACAATGCTGTTATAGAACATAAGAGTATCATGATGCTCCTGGTAAGTAATATTCAGTTGTGCCTTGTACCAGCCATGTCAGAATTTTGGTCTACAAGTTTTTAGCGGGCATATTACTGTTAAATTTATTATAAATTTTGGCCTTGTAACAAAGTTGCAATGTTCAGTGGCCGCTAGCCAAATGGTCGGTGAGAAGGAGTGAAAGAAGCATAATGGTTGAGAAAGCACACTCAAATGAAAATTTTGACGACTGATGCTTCTATATTTATTTTGAGTTATCTCGTAGCAACTCAAGAAACTTATGGGCTATGGAAAACTGTAAGGACATTTTGATAGAGTTGGAGAAAACACCCATCTAGCAGTGAGATACTGTTAAGTACAACGGTGGCTTCCTTTGATTGAGATGACTATAAAATCTTTTGACGATGTGAAAAAGTAATTGAGAGTCCGTAGCAAAGCACGGGCATTCAACTAGTCTTGTTAATAGGTTAGTTCCAGAAAATATGCCAAAATGATATAAAAACACTATAAAGACATGTGACAATGATATATAACAAGCATGGAACAACCAAAAATTATTGATACGTTTGAGATGTATCAGAGCAAAAATAAGCAAATAAAATTCTTATGAAACATGTAAATGTTGGCATATGATGAGAAAAATAATTTAAAGTAGGATGAACAGAACTAAAATATGAAAGATGTCGTATCTAAAGATAGAATGTGACATTGTTTTAAATCATGTGCCATCAAATATATGCGCATTTCAACAACAACAACACTACAATACAGACCAATAAGTAATCATGTAGCATATAAGTATCCTATGTTACCCACCATTAAAAAACCAGATAAATAATTTTCTAATCATTGACCAAACACACTAAAAGCACACCGGAAATAAAACCATAACCAAACCAATCAGGTAAAGGGAAAGATGCAGAATATGCATGGACTTATAGTAGCTCGTCGTACAAGCTTAATGTTTCAACTACCCTTGCAGGATCGCTTACTGGTAAACAGATATAGAATACCAGAAGCCAGTTTCCGCAATTCATTGTATTGTGCTATATTGTCCATCTTCTGGATTTAGGTAACACATTTACAACCAGGTCAGCTGGTTTGGAAGGATGAAAGTATTTGGAAGTTGTAACTAACAAAATAAAACGATAGGTTGCATGCGATATGTCGGGATGCTTTAAGATTACATTAACAATGACTAGATGTCAGATTCAAACCAGTTGGGAATAAAATTTGGCCCATGATTTGCTGCACGACTTAAGCATTTTCACAAACAAGGTATAACATGTGTTGAATTAATATGGCAAGGTTTTAAGTATCATGCATATAGGAAATAGCTACATGACAAGTAATTTACGACATTTAACAAGATAAACCTCAGATTTCAATCTTGCCGGACGTCAAATGGTCAATGTCAGTGGATCTATGATGCTTTGTTTAGTCCAGTCAATCACTCAAAAAAATAACATAAAGGAGTTAGCATTGCAAAATAGAAAGACATAAAATTCACAGGAACATAGCTATACAATCAGGCAGAAAATGATAGCGAGCAGCTAAAATGCACATAAACATAGCTATACAATCAGGTGCAGATGCATACGAAATAATTATATGAGCATCAAGGTAATAGCCGGTAGAAATGATAGCGAGCAGCTAATGTTGTAGCTTAAAACCAACTACATACATAAGCCACACATCAATATAGCCATGTACCTCGGGGCCATGGAGTTAATGGAGTAGGAGACAAAAAAAATCTCCAAACAATAAAATACAGGCGAGGATGGGGCAAGAGTATTACAGGGCGTTGGTGGACTCGGGGTGGTGGTAGGCATCCTGGTGCGATGGTCGCAGGCGTCAGCGAAGTAGATCCAATGTGGTGGACCAGGGAGTTGATGCATGTAAAATGCATACATGAACTTTGCACTATATTACTTATATTCCAGTCATAATTGCATCATATAAGGGTTATATCACTGTTTTATAATGATTTTGGGAATATTTGATATGTTTCCTATTTTTTATGGAATTAACCCTGCGCAGGCAGAAAACCCTATTTTCCATATTTTAATGTTTCAGGGACACAAACGACGTCCAAATGACCTGGAAATTTACGAGCATCAATTTTTGGTAGGAACAAAGCGTGGGAGCAAAGGAAGCAAACAAGCGGAGGCCCGAGGGCCAAGTTAGGTGGGCCCACGCGGCCCCCCCTTTTGGGCCTCGGAGCTCTGTTGTCGTCGATCTTTCCTCCACCGACTCGGTTTTGACCTAAAACCGCCTATAAAAATAGTCCCCCGACGTTCTCTGGAAGGAGCGCCGCAGAAACACAGAAACACCGAAACAGAGACCTGGAGTTGCAGATTGGAGGGGGAAAACTCCGGCGGGGCGCTGCCGGCGTGGTCTCCATCTTCTCCAATGACTTCTCCACCGTCTCCATGATGAAGAGGGAGTAGTCCACCTCTGGACTATGGGTTTGTGGAAGTAACTTATGTATCTCTCTCTCTTGAGCTTCACTAATTAGTACCGTATGAGCTGCTGAACATGATTACGGTAATCTATGTAATACTTTTTATGAGTTAATATATGTTTGAGATTGCAATGGTTTTGTTTCAGTTATGAAAGTAGATGCATATTATGTACCCCGTTCTTATTTACTTGTCATGATCAAGCATGTTTATGAGAGCGTGTGAGGGGGAACGTGTGCATTAGTTGGAGTAACGGGGGGTGGCTAGTGCAGTGAACGTGAGAGAAAGTTCTGCGATCCACTTGGGTATCTTACCTTACTTTGTTGCCTCACTAGGGATAAAAAGAAATACCATGCTACCGGAGATGTGGGTGTGACCATTGCCACTACTCCATGACTAGATCTAGCATGTTCTTATTTTAACTTCATGTCATGATACTTATTGCTATATCTGAGTTATCTTAATTACTGAGGTGTTATGATTTAGTTCGCATCTTGGTGGAGTATAAGAGAGACTAATAACCAAAAGGTCTCTATGTTAGGACGTGATGCCCATATAATTATAACTTGTCATTAAACTGTTGTTGCAATCTCATATGTCAACTCTAGTGTTCCATTGTCTACCACTTTATTAAAGAGAGAGTGCATTTGTGAAACCATGAACCCCGGTCCATTTTTAATCATAAGAAACACCTTTCCAACCACTTTTACCACTTTTCATTTTCTGCCATTTAAAAATCCGAAAATACAAAAACACTTTTACATCTTGCATTCATCATATAAAACCCAAAAATATCATTTATCATTGCTACCACCATCCTTGCATATTTATTTACCACCATTGCATATTTATTTCTTGTTTGCATTGCATATTATCTTGATATCATTCTCACACCTTGTGCTTGACAACCACTAGGTGAGGTTGAGGACCAAAACATTTACTTTGTTTTGTAGGTAACCAAAAGAAGGATAGGAAAGATAAATCTTACTACTGATTCCCCGAGAGTTCGATATTAAACCCTCGAGTCACCCCTCGTGGGGAAAACACGTCTTCCACTTACTACACACTCTGCACTTGGAGTCTCAACCTAACCCATTTACTTTTCACGCAGGTAACTACGTGAAGGGCCATCAAGACTGTTTTCTGGCGCCGTTGCCGGGGAATCATTGCTGAAAGGTTTATCCAAGGATATCTCACCAAGTCAACTTCATCACCAACTTGTGCTAACACCTAAGCTTGGGGAGGTTGCACCTACGTGAGCATCATCTTATCCATCTTTACCTTCAAAGCAATTTATTTGTTTTGTCATTGTCTTGCATTTTTAAGTTCGGTTTGCATATTTATTTTCAGTTTTGCATAAAAAATTAAAAACACATAAAAACTTGCTAAAATGGGAGAAAGAACTAAGTTGTGTGATTACACAAACACTCCAAATGATCAATTTATTGCTAGGCCCATTGCCACACCTAAGATAAATGCTGATAGTTATGAAGTAAGTCCTAGTTTGTTGAACTTGATAACTAGGGAACAATTTGGCGGTAGTGCTATGGAGGATGCCTCTATGCATCTTCATGATTTTGTTGAAATATGTGACATGCAAAATTTAAAAATGTGGAAAGTGATATTCTAAAACTGAAGTTATTTCCTTTCTCACTTAGAGGAAAAGCTAAAGAGTGGTTGCATTCATTACCTATTATAGCATTAAAACTTGGGATGATTAAAAGAAGCTTTCATTAAGAAATACTATCCTCCTGTTAAAATTTTGCAAAATAGAAACAACATTCTTTCTTTTAGGCAAAATGAAAATGAACATGTTGCTATGGCTTGGGATAGGATAAACTTATGCTTAGAACTTGTCCATCACATGGGTCAACGAATGGACCATATTACACTCTTTTTACAATGGTCTAAATTACATGTCTAGAAATATTCTTGATTCTGCTGCTGGAGGTGCTTTTATGGGAAAAACTATAGTAGAAGCTAAGAACATATTGGAAAGTATTTTGCAAAACTATAGTCAATGGCATACTGATAGAGCACCTAATCCTTCTAAGAAAGTGAACTCCATAGAAGAAACAAATGATTTGTCATCTAAAATGGATACTATTCTTGCTTTCATTAATAAACAAAATATTGAAAATGTGCCTTTGCAAGAACTAGTTGGTAATAATCCTGAAAATATTGATGTCAACTTCATTAGGAACTATGGTAATAATGGGTATGGTAACAACAATTATAACTCTTATAATAAACCCCCATATGTTCCCAACAACCGTCCTTCTATTCCATATCCTAATGCTAGTGATAATTGGAAGCCTATGCCACCACGTAATGATAATTTTGAGGCTAATAAAATTCTTATGGAACAAGTTGCTAGTCATAATACCATGATACAAGAGTTGAATAAGTCTGTTGCTTCTATTAGTTCTGATATTAAAGGCTTACAACTCCAAACTGCAGGACTAGACAAAGCCTTGTCAAAACTAGCTGATAACCAAGCCACTTTATTGAGTATGTCTGCAGGGAAACCACAAGCACCACCTATGGTTGGAATGAATTCTATTAATATTGCTGAAAATGTTCCTCTTACTTTGGAGGAAACTCTTAATGAATTATTGAACTATCCTGAATATTTGTTGCCATTTATGTCTCAACTTGTTGGATTAAAAGAAGAAGTTAACGAAACTGAATATGATGAATCTCTCTGTTAATTGAGTTAGAGAAGAAAGTTGAGGAAGTTAAAATGCTTAGTGAAGTCAAGGAACCATTGCTTGACTTAGAGAATTGTAGCTTGCATGAATTAATATCTATCTTACAAAAATTTGCAAGTGATCCTTCCATCAATCTAACCAAGCTGGTTTTGGTTCTTATATTGCTAATCATGTGTTAAAAGAAAAGATTGCTAGGTACAACCAAGAGGCTATGATACCACCTAAGCTTGGGGATATATGGATTCCCAAAGTCTAGTAACCATTGGAAAAGAGACACACCATGCTATACTTGATCTAGGATCTAGTGTCTCTGTTTTATCTAAAGAACTATATGAAGTACTTGAATTGAAAAATCTTGAAAAATGCTCTATTGAACTTGCACTTGCTGATGATTCCATTAAACATGCTTTAGGAAAAGTAAGTGATGTTATGGTAGAGTTACATATGACATTTGTACCTGTTGATTTTCTAATCATGGATATGGGGAATAAAACCTCTAGTCCAATTATTCTTGGAAGACCTTTTCTTCGTACTACAGGTGCTATCATTGATTCAAAAGAAGGGAATGTGAAGTTTCAGTTTCCACACAAGAAGTGCATGGAACACTTCCCAAGGAAGAGGGACACACCAAAGTTCAAGCTCCCTCATGAGCTTCGTCCACAATAAACATCAAGTAAGAAGCCTAGCTATATGGCTATAAAGAAAGCTTTACGGGAGGCAACCCGGTTGTTTTTATTTGTGATTTTCTTTGTGTCCTCTTGCTGTAACAAGAGACTTTGTGTTTAGTTTAGTTTCTGGAATTTTTAATAAAGTGCCAAGTTTTACTCATTTTGGTTTGAAAAGTTGCTTATAGCGTTCGGAGATTTTATTCCTGCACGAATCTGTGCACGGTATGATTTTTAATTCTTATTCTGTAACTCCGAATGAGCTCATATTTTAACTGTAATTGCAACTTGTCATCCTCTGTATGCATGAATGTTTTTGGAATTTTCCGACAAAGTTAAGTAGGGTAGAAAAATACGTTTTCTGCTGCTGTTTTCTGGACAGATTCTGTCCCATTTTGTTTGATGCATGCTTAGAACTTTTAACTTGAACTTTTTGATCCAATTGAGTTTATGAGTAGGCATACAACATTATACAATTTCTGGACATTCATATGAATTTTTGTCTAAGGATTATATGCAGCAAGAAATCTATTTGTTTATCACTACTAATGCACCCCACAGAAAAGAAATGGGAGAAACGGTGTTTTGAAGTTTTTTCACAGGGATTAGAGAGATGCACCAAGAGCTATCCAAGGATGGTGAAGACCATAAGCTTGGGGATGTGAAGACAACCCCACTGGACCAACACACTCTCGGTTTGCACACGTCTAACTTCTGTTTTTCGATCGAAACACTTTATCGCATAAACTTGGAGCGTCTTTTTGTTTGTTTTGTTTGATTTTTTTTTTTGATACCACCACACTATCATTTATATATGAGAGAGCTACTGAAATTTGGGTTGAATTATGTTGGATGCTATTATTAGATTGGGAAAAGGGATGTTTGAGTTGATTTTAAAAGATACATATATTGCATAATTCATGAGCTTGTTAATGAGTAATAATTTGCAAGTATTTTATCAAGAGCTATCTTTTATTCATGTTTTGATGCTGAATGTTATTTTACTTGTTTTAACATGGATTAGTTAGTTCTATGGACACTCATGCATGCATTTAGATGGTCAACTTTCTCCCTCTTGCTAGCCTAAAAATTCCAACAAGCAAAAACTTGTTTCCAACACCTTCAACCAAAGTTTTTCCAGTGAGTCCACCATATCTACCTATTAGCTTTATGCTATTCCGAGTATGTTTATCATGATATTTGTGTTATCTATACCTCTGAATGAAAATGCTTATGTTGTTGATTGTTATGGGAAAAGTTGGTTATAGAGCTCTCTCGAACTTGATGCACACTTTACTTTTATTGCATAAATAAAATATGACCCATTGTGATTAAAATTATGATGTTGTGGCTTGACAAATGTCTTTGGTTGAGAGTTAGCTCATATGTGCTGTCACATGGCAAGCTTTCAACATGCACTTCATTTCATTTAGTTGATATCATGTACTTTTGTTTATGGATGCTTACTGATGTCTACGCACGCTTCTATTCTTGTAGATAGTGTTGGGCCTCCAAGTGCAGAGGTTTGTAGAACAGCAGCAAGTTTCCCTCAAGTAAATCACCCAAGGTTTATCGAACTCAGGGAGGTAGAGGTCAAAGATATCCCTCTCAAGCAACCCTGCAATTAAGATACAAGAAGTCTCTTGTGTCCCCAACACACCCAATACACTTGTCAGGTGTATAGGTGCACTAGTTCGGCGAAGAGATAGTGAAATACAAGTAATATGGATGATTATAAGTGGTAATTGCAATCTGAAATAAAAGTGGCAGCAAGCAAACATGTAGTAGAACTGGTTGTAAACGGTGTTTCAATGCTTAGAAATAAGGCCTAGGGATCATACTTTCACTAGTGGACACTCTCAACAATAATAATATAATTGAATACATAGATATTTCCTCTTCACTATGCTACTCTGAATTATTCTCTCGTTGGATAACGAACACCAATCCACTGCGTAGGGCTATAACAGCACACCTTAAAGTCGCATTCCACATCTAGGGAACCCCACACTGTCAACTTGAGCGCCCTAAATAGTACTAGACAAACACCACAATTTTATAGAGACATCCAACGCAAATAATAACTCATGATAAGTATTCCTGTTATCTTTAGCCTAAGAGCCACACACGGGGCGCACACTGTCAACTTCGCACCGTGGGACAAAGGTGACTCCGGAGATTACATTAATAAAACCACTTGAGTAGCATATAAGATAATGAAGAGTAACATCTATGGATTCAACTAGATTACAAAGCTCATGATCATATAAAGATCACACCATGGGAGAGAGAGAGAGATAAACCACATAGCTACCGGTAGAGCCCTCAGCCCCGAGGAAGAACTACTCCCTCCTCATCATGGGAGGCAGCAACGACGATGATGGAGGCGGTGGCGTCGATGGAGATGGCTCCGGGGGCAATTCCTCGTCCCGGCAAGGTGCCGAAACAGAGACTTCTGTCCCCCGAATTAGGGTTTCGGATGGCGGCGGAGCTCGGGAACTTTTCTGGGGAAATCGTCGATTCTTTTAGGGGTTTCCAGTCGGGGGGAATAAGTAGGCGAAAGGGCGGCGGCTGGAGAGCCTCGAGGGGCCCACACCACCCTAGGGCGCGCCAGGGGGACCCACGCCCTATGTGCGTGTGGGGCCCTCCTGGCTCCTCTTCGTTGCTCCTTTGGACCTTCAGGTGTGTTCTGATAAAATAGGACCCTCCGTGAAGTTTCGTCCAATTCCGAGAATATTTCCTGACTAGCTTTTCTGGTATACAAAAACAGCAGAAAACAGGAACTGGCACTTCGGCATCTTGTTAATAGGTTTGTCCCAAAAAATGTATAAAAGTGGTATAAAGTGGATGCAAAACATGTAATAATTGGTATAATATCAGCATGGAACATCAAAAATTATAAATACGTTTGAGACGTATCAGCATCCCCAAGCTTAGTTCCTGCTCGTCCTCGAGTAGGTAAACGATAAAAACAAAATAATTTTTGAGGTGACATGCTACCATCATAATCTTGATCAAATAATATTGTAAGGCACATGTGAATGAATGAAGTGATCCAAGTCAATGGTCTATAGTTTGCTACCAAATAGATAATGAGTAAACAATGAATCACACAAGCTAAACTTTTTCATGAATAGTACTTTCGAGACAAGAATCAAACAGTTTTGCATAAGTGTTAACTCATAAAACAATAGTCTCTAATAAAAGGTATTTAATCAACACAAAGGAAGAATTAAGTTTCAGCATTTCCTTCAACTTTCAACATATTTATCTCATGGATATCGTCAACACAAAGTAGTATAACAAGTCCAATACGTTGCATATAACAAATGTTGTAACAAAGTTGACACTAGTGTTTGCTTGTGGAAGACAGAAAGAATAGGAAAACTGACTCAACATAAAAGTAAAAGAAAGGCCCTTCGCAGAGGGAAGCAGGGATTAAATCATGTGCTAGAGCTTTTAGGTTTTTGAAATCATATAGAGATTGCATAAAATATTTGACACTCCTCCCAACCTTGCTAACACAAGCCATGGCTAACCGAATCCTCGGGTGCCTTCCATCAATCATATACCATGGAGGAGTATCTAGTTTTGAGAGGTGTTTGTTAATTGTTAACGAATGGTAGCGGGTGAGAACAGTATTCTACCTGTCAAACGGACTTTTAAGAGCGGCTCCCATGAAGGACGTTATTTCTACCAGCAAGGCAGATCATCCCTCTTTCTCTTTGGTTTACACACATGCATGTATTTCACTGTTTGTCATTGCTTACTGATGAATCAGGGCAAAAGTGTGAAGAGAATTAATGGTTAAAGTTGTAATTAATTGGGACTGGGCACCCCGTTGCCAACTCTTTTTGCAAAATTAGAGGATAAGCGGATGTATATGCCGCTAGTCCAGGTGTAAAAGTCCATTTGACAACTAGAATAAAGAATAACCACACTAATTCCTCACGATCTAGTAAACATTGACACAAAAGGGAATAATAACATTTTGAATAATTTAAAGGTAGCAAATGAAAAATTTATTTGGAGTGGCAAAGAAATACCACATATAGGTAGTTATGGTGGACACAAATGGCATCGATTTTGGCTCAAGGATTTGGATGCACGAGAAGCATTCCCTCTCAGTACAGAGTTTAGGCTAGCAAGGTTTATGTAAGCAAACAAGAATATCAACCCGTACACCAAGTTTTATATGACAAACATATTGCAAACATTATAAGACTTCATACCGTCTTCCTCGTTAACCAAACCCTGTTATTAGAAAATATCTAGATCTTAGAGATACCACCGATGCAAACCAAATTTTCAACAAGCTTTACGGTAGTTCTTCACTAATAGGCTTAACTCATGTGATGCACAAATTTAATCATGATCTACTTGTTAACTCAAAACAATTGACAAGCATCAAGTTATCCAAATTAGTGATCTACAAGATTAAGCAAGTTTTTCCTTATACCAATTACCACATGCAACATTTTCTGAACCAACCAAACATCAATCAATTCATTTCAACAACTCTCCAAACAGATATAAGTGAAGCAAGAGAGTACTTTCTACAAAAGAAAGCTAATAGCTCTGATAAGAGATACATGAAAACAAGAGCTAAAAGCTGAACAACGCTAGATATGAATACTCAACAAATATAAGTGAAAAATAGGAGTATTCTCATGAAAAAACGGAGCGTGTCTCTCTCCCAATCAAGAATATTACGATCCAGTCAAGCTTTATTGAAAATAAAAGTACAATACTGAAAATAAAAGCACACAGACGCTCCAAGAAAAGCACATATGATGTGAAAGAATTAAAATATAGTTTCACTAGAGATGACCTGATAATTTTACCGATGAAGAAGGGGATGCCTTGAGCATCCCCAAGCTTAGACGCTTGAGTCTTCTTGAAATATGCTGGGGAGATCCATGGGAGCCTCCCCAAGCTTGAGCTCTTCACTCTTCTCCATCCTATTATATCACTTTTTCCTCTTGACCCTTGAAAACTTCCGTCACACCAAACTCAAAACAAATCTCATTAGAGAGTTAGTGCACAATCAAAAACTCACATCTATTATATATTAAAAGTAGATTATGGGCTAACCAGAAATTAGAGAATTAGATTAGAAAATCTCACAATAATCAGAAACATCTGGCCATCAATTTAACTAATTAGCCAATGACAGCCGATGGATCTTAGAAATAATCAATTGACTTTTAAAGTTAGAAATAATTACCCACCAATGCCCTCCATAAGTTATTTGTTAATACCCCTTCATTGTAACCAGTTAAAAACAAACCTACCCTACGCCCTCACGCAGGCAGCCGTCATCGCCGTGCTTGAATCAATTTTGCCGGCCGGCCGACCGACCTGATAGCTCTCTGGCCGTGACCATGGCAGGGTCGTCGGTTCGTCGGCGGCCGGAAATCTGGATTTGCTCGATTCTTGACTCTCTCACGTCATGGTGTTCTCTTGAGCTAGCTGCCTCTGATCCAATCAACAGATCATGCCATCTACATCTTGAATCCAATGGCAGAATCATTAAAAAGAGATCAGGAGATTACGTGCATGTAGTCTGCCATAGCAGGAGCCTGTTGCCGCCATCGCACCTGGTTAGGGCATGCAAGGCCTGCATGCATGCAGATCAGTCCGCATCAGTGGAATCCGCTAATCGTATCCGGCGTGTTTGTACAAGGAACACAGATCAAGGTTTTTTTGTTTGTTTTTCCTCAAGCCCTATTAAGTACAGGTTCAATCTTCGCGCATGAGTCATGGATCAGTCGATGGAGGGCTTGCTTCAAGTGTGTAAAACTGGGATAGTTCGATGGTCAACTCTCATGCACGCCGCCGCTACCACCGCCGTATTTGCCTGGTGCCGTCGGCCAGCCGGCCTCCATCAAATCCATGCACATCATCTGCTTATGTTCGAATCTAGCTCGTCTAATCGATGGAACAGACTACTAGCGGACACACGCATCCTTACAAGATGGATCGATTCAAAAACTCGACACAATTAAGAGGTACGATCAAAGAATAAACTTTTTTTTCCGAGAGCTACTGATAGGTAGTACGTGCTATGATGTTGGAGTATGTTTTTTCCATCCATGAATGCACGCATCTGTGCTCCACTGCTATTTAATTGAGTGGTCACATGCAAGAAACTTGATACGCAATGACGACCTACCAGAATCACATGTTATTTCACTGACAAGAACTTTCCGTTATGTGCAGCTGGCAGTAAAGGCAATGAAATTAATGGTGTCAGCATGGTTCTTCTATATGCCACATGATACAGAAAAAAAAGAGTCACGAATGAACCAAAAAAAAAATGCTTCCTGGCTAATGCATCGATGCACTTATAGGTAACTTTTGTAGCCCAGATATTTATTTTGATTGAACTCGGTCATTGCTCTCCATTGATGGTTGTGATCAAATATTTGTATTCTCTCATGATATATATTGATATTCTTGCATGTGTAAAGAGGGTTCTGAGAGAATTATAGGGTCGTAGGGAGGGGTAAGGGAGCAGATCGAAGCGAAGAACCCACAAAAAGTTATTAAGGACTCAGAGAGAAATAGTCGAGAGAAAAGCGTCCATACTAAATGTGAAGTACCTCTTTCTTGCCTTCTTCCCTGTTAATTATGGTACTGGGCATCGATTAGATATTTTTGGTACGGTCAGCTGTGAATGATCCTAAATCAAGATAGCATGTCAGTGTATGAATGTGAGATGAAGCTGGGACACTTCTGTTGAATTTAGTCAGCTACCAAACAAGAATATTTAGACATTTTTCTGAATGGAAAATGTACCTAACAAGAGTTGGGATATATATTATGCAGCTCGGGTCCTTTTCAATTGTCCAGTTAAATAGAGTACAACAATCCAGGGGCAGCAGTGTGGTATTTTGGTTATGTTGATGGAACGGATGTGTGTTTTTATATTTCACCAGGTTCTCTGATTTCGCACTAGGTACATTTAGTGGGTTTCAGATAAAGCATGGAGATTGCACTATTTTTTAGAATGTTTAAATGACAGTCGTTCTCATCTTTACCCTGAGTTCTGCACTTCAGTAGGATTCATTAACACAAATGTATTTTATTTGAATTTCCAAGGCATGGCACTTATTTCCTCATATAGAGACAATGAAATCAGAATTACTCTATGGAGCGGGTGAGTACTTGATATCTTTGTTTGGATCCTGATGAATGTATATATTGGTACACTCTCCAATCATGTATGATAATAATTTAAGGTTGATGCAAAATGCAGAACTGAAATATTGTTTATATCCTCATTTTCCTAGACCCAGTTTTCTGGTCAAGATCTTCATATTGATTTCTTAAGACGTGGTGATTTTGTAGATGTTGCCTTTCATCTTGAAAGGATAATCTCATCAACAATGTTCATCTGAGCTTCAAATAGTGTCTATGCTTAAGGTAATGGGGGATTATAGTTCTGCTGACAACAGCCATGTATGCAAAGTGAAATTCTTACTCCATTTGCCTTAAATTGAAGGGGATGTTTTGTCTAGGTACGTATAAACAGTAGGAGCTTATGAAATAATCATGGGTTAGAGAAGAGCAAGTTACCATGCGGCCCATACTTATATACATAGGACACATAGAAACTCTTACTCCCTCTATCCTACACTATTCCACGCCCATATATGAGTTATATACAATTGGAATTTCATTTTGAATTATAATTCATTGTCATAATTTTTGTGGCAATGATCCATACTTTCATTGGTAAAACTGATGATAAACGTTAAAACTTTAAACGCCTTGATGTCTTCTAATCTAGCAAAAAAAAAGGGGTAGTTTGTGAGTGTAGTACTTATATATGTAGGAGGACGAGAGAAGATGTGATAAATATGGGAAACTTACCGGAAAGAAACAATATATTGGCATGCACGCCTTATAACATGAAGCAATAGAAAGATTTTATGCTTTATATCTAAAATGGATATAGCTATGTCTTCAAGAAAATCTGCTCCATGTGTATACCCTTTAGGTAGATTCACTACTAATGTTTAATATTAGGTGCACAGAACATAGATGAATAGTGTTTATAATTAGGTTGTGAACAAATCTTCCTTAATTTGGTATGTGGACTGATAATTTATTGACTGCATGTGCATCTAGAACATTACAGAAATGGAATAACATAACCACTTCGTAAAAATGTCTCATCTGATAATTTCTAAACGTGTAATTAGAAAACATACGAGGTTTATCCCATCTTAGCATACTTTTTACCGTGAGAAGTCAATGAATTACATGCATCTTTCAAAGTTTTATAGCAGAATTAAGGTGTATCATTATTTGGTAATTATCTATAAATCTGCATATGTTTTCTTCAAATGGATAAAATCTGCACCATGGTCACGCAAAGAAAATATGTACATCAAAATGATGGAATGTTTGGAAGAGTATTTTTCTCTGTAAAGCCTTCGTAAATAATAAAATGTGACTTAAGAACCATACTTGTAGTCAGTCTCACATATACAGAATAACAACCTCCAGGATCCTAAGAAAAATAGGAGTAATTTCTCTTGCACAAAGAGACATCGAAAACAACCACATTACCCATAATTATATATTCGAAAGATGCATACAGCCAGTAGAAAGAACTTTTGGACATATAGTACTGGTATAGAGGGACACGACCTTTCCTTTGTTTTGAAATATGACATACACATTTATTGGTAAAAATTACGTCCATATATCGATGATATTTAGTTTCGTGAGATGGAAATGGTCCTAATATATTTCAGGCGGAAACAATATTTTTATACCATATATATTTAATATTTTTACGAAAGCATATGTGCAAATTACCAAAGTTCCATATTGGATACCTTTCTCATAATGAATCATTTAAGTACGAAATGGAATTATTATTCCTTTTCATAATTGTTTGGAAACTCTATGGTAAAGTAATATGTACAACCTAGAATATATTTTTACCTACCTCGCTCTTCAAATGAAGATGCCAACTATTGGTCCGGAAAAGGAAGTCTTTCAATGCTCTTAGTGTTCCACAAAGATACGCTGCATAGCTGCCACTTCGTGTAGTCGAATTTAAAAATTAAGTAATACAGTACCTTATATTTTTGTTACATGATAAGTTGGTTTAATGTTTTTCCGCCATTTTCTAGCAGCATGGAGCCATGGAAGAAGCGAAGCGTCTGAAGAGATTGGGCAACACAAAGAGTGTAAAGAAAAATGGATCGTAGGTGAGCAGTGAATGGGAAGATATATTGGTCCACTCACCTATCAGTAATCACACATGAGTCGATGCAGAGGCTAAGGCTCATTGCCACGTCATGGAAAAATTTATGATATATCTTGATCTTTGGTTAGACAAGATATATTGGTCCACTCACCTATATCAGTGATCAGGCTAGAGTCGTTGCCTCCTTTTCGAAACAAATAATGATATGTCTAGATATTTTGTTCTAATTTGCTATTCCATTCCAAAAGATAAGTAAAACTATTATTTTTTACAATATGTAGCTATCCAAATAACTCTATTTAAAAAAATATGTGTTTTCATCTTAATTCCATCCTGGCCCATATATAAATCATTTACAAATAACAACTTTATACTACCTCACTAACTTATGTTGTTCTAATACATGATACTAAACTACAAGACATATGTAAGATTGCATTATTAATAATATGAACTTGCAATCAAAGGATTAGTTATATGCCGCCACTTAAGTTTTTTTCCTTTTGTATATTATATAAGAAATTTTAATAGGCCATCAAGATGTTGCTCGCGCATGTGCGCGGCCACCTTGCTAGTGTTCTATAAAGACGCAATATGACTTGTTACTTTAAACATTAGCTACTGCCACTGATGTTATGTGAAGCTCTTCCACCCAAAAAAGAATTTCACTCAACACTAGTAAAAGAGATAATGCAAAATAAAAAGGCATAATCTGTCTAAAACAGAACAGTCCGCAAAGACGAATTTTTTCGAGCCACTTACGACGCTCAGATCGAAAACTTTGAACCAACGAAAGATGCATACATATATGAGGATCACGCACAAAAAATTTCAGATTTAAATAATTTTTCTGTGATTTTACAGAAGCAAAACGGTGAACAGCAGAAATCTGTTCCTGCGCAGAAATCCAAATCTAGCATCATCTTCCTATTAGGGGCCTTACTTGGCACAACAATGCAAGAAAATAAAGATACAAATGCATTGATACATAAGTAAACAGCACCTTGACTCAAATAAAATAAAAATAGCAGAAAATAAAAATAATGGGTTGTCTCCCACAAGCGCTTTTCTTTAAAGCCTTTTAGCTAGGCATGATAATTTTGATGATGCTCTCATATGTATAAGAGTTGAATATGAAAGAGCATCGAGAAGCAAATATCAAACACATTTAAGTCTAACCCACTTCCTATGCAAAGGAATCTTGTAAGAAAATAAATCAATAAAGCACAAAGTGACTAGCATAGGAAGGAAAACAAGTGGAGCTTCAAAAATTTCAACATAAACAGAGAAGACTTAATATTATTGAGATATATGAAACCGTGTATCCCTCTCTCATAAGGACCAGTAGGTCTTAAAGTACCCAGCAAATAAAAGCAAATCAAGAGAAAGCTCAAAACCTTCATTATAAAGAGAAGAAATTTAGACATGAAGATTTCTATAACCATACTTTCCTCTTTCAAAATAATTTTCAGTGGCATCATGAATAAACTCAACAATATAGCTATCACATAAAGCATTCTTATCATGATCCACATGCATAAAAGTATCATTACTCTCCACATAAGCATAATTAATTATATTAGTAATAGTGGGAGTAAAACTATCACAAGCATCATTGTAATCATCATAAATTGCAGGCATAGTATAATCATAATAAACTTTATCCTCCATAGTAGGTGGCACCAAAAAGCACTATCATTATAATCATCATAAATTGGAGGCAAAGTATCATCAAAGAAAATTTTCTCCTCAAAACTTGGGGGACTAAAAATATCATATTCATCAAAACCAGCTTCCCCAAGCTTAGACTTTTCCATAGCATTAGCAATAATGGTGTTCAAAGAATTCAAGCTAATAAAATTGCTACCACTATTATGCAAACAAATTTCCATAGGTTTTTTAATTTTCTTTTCAAAAGCATCATGTCCTAACTCAAGATAAATTTCATAGAGCTTTCTAATTTTGTTGTTGTTTTCCATTAAGCCTAACTAGTAAAATAAAAACAAGAAACAAAAAGATATAATTGCAGAATCTAAAGGAAATACCTTCGAGCACTCACACGTCAGCAACAGTGCTAGAAAATAGCTAAGTAGCTGGAGGATGTGAGTACCTTTAACCTTACCTCCCCGGCAACGGCGCCAGAAAATAGCTTGATGTCTACGCACGCTTCTATTCTTGTAGACAGTGTTGGGCCTCCAAATGCAGAGGTTTGTAGAATAGCATCAAGTTTCCCTCAAGTGAATCACCCAAGGTTTATCGAACTCAGGGAGGTAGAGGTCAAAGATATCCCCCTCAAGCAACCCTGCAATTAAGATACAAGAAGTCTCTTGTGTCCCCAACACACCCAATACACTTGTCAGGTGTATAGGTGCACTAGTTCGACGAAGAGATAGTGAAATACAAATAATATGGATGATTATAAGTGGTAATTGCAATCTGAAATAAAAGTGGCAGCAAGCAAACATGTAGCAGAACTGGTTGTAAACGGTGTTTCAATGCTTAGAAACAAGGCCTAGGGATCATACTTTCACTAGTGGACACTCTCAACAATAATAATATAATTGAATACATAGATATTTCCTCTTCACTATGCAACTCTGAATTATTCTCTCGTTGGATAACGAACACCAATCCACTGCGTAGGGCTATAACAGCACACCTTAAAGTCGCATTCCACATCTAGGGAACCCCACACTGTCAACTTGAGCGCCCTAAATAGTACTAGACAAACACCACAATTTCATAGAGACATCCAACGCAAATAATAACTCATGATAAGTATTCCTGTTATCTTTAGCCTAAGAGTCACACACGGGGCGCACACTGTCAACTTCGCACCGTGGGACAAAGGTGACTCCGGAGATTACATTAATAAAACCACTTGAGTAGCATATAAGATAATGAAGAGTAACATCTATGGATTCAACTAGATTACAAAGCTCATGATCACATAAAGATCACACCATGGGAGAGAGAGATAAACCACATAGCTACCAGTAGAGCCCTCAGCCCCGAGAAGAACTACTCCCTCCTCATCATGGGAGGCAGCAACGACGATGATGGAGGCGGTGGCGTCGATGGAGATGGCTCCGGGGGCAATTCCCTGTCCCGGCAAGGTGCCGAAACAGAGACTTCTGTCCCCCGAATTAGGGTTTCAGATGGCGGCGGAGCTCAGGAACTTTTCTGGGGAAATCGTCGATTCTTTTAGGGTTTTCCAGTCGGGGGGAATAAGTAGGCGAAAGGGCGGCGGCTGGAGAGCCCCGAGGGGCCCACACCACCCTAGGGCGCGCCAGGGGGACCGCGCCCTATGTGCGTGTGGGGCCCTCCTGGCTCCTCTTCGTTGCTCCTTTGGACCTTCAGGTGTGTTCTGATAAAATAGGACCCTCCGTGAAGTTTCGTCCAATTCCGAGAATATTTCCTAACTAGCTTTTCTGGAATACAAAAACAGCAGAAAACAGGAACTGGCACTTCGGCATCTTGTTAATAGGTTTGTCCCAAAAAAATGTATAAAAGTGATATAAAGTGGATGCAAAACACGTAATAATTGGTATAATATCAGCATGGAACATCAAAAATTATAAATACGTTTGAGACGTATCACTTACCATGGGTGAAATAAATGTGGGAATGAAGTGAGTTTAAATGAGTTTGTATAAATGGTTAGAGAGACGCCTGTGCCGCTAATCTAAGCCATGCATCATTCATGGTGGAAATTTACTTACATGCTATGGTGAACCTTCTGTGATACACCTTACAATAAAAAGCTATCTAATGGTAAATAAAAAGGGTGTTGAGATTGTTCATTATGTTTGTTTGTCTTGTCATTTTGATATGGGCTTGTTCCATATCCTGGGACAAGAGGTACCCCAGTTGACGCTCTTAATGATACTATTATTACTTACAATGATATTTAACTTGAACTTGCTTTGTTTCCCAAGATGAGTAACACATGGAGTAGGTACTTGTATTCAAGGGGCATGAGACTTTCAACCTATACTTTGTCAAGCACACTACTCATATTTGATTTCACTTTAAACTTAATCATTCAAGATGCTATGATAGGGGAATGAGAGCTTGACATCAAGGATTACCACATTATAATCATTAACTTAAGTAGAGAAGTTCAGAAGTTAGATGAAATTTATTCATGCTTTACCTCTACTCATATATATATATATATATCTTTCCAAAGTGTCCACCTTTTATATTCAGATTTTCATCAAATACTCTATGACCATTATAGGATGTTCTTTCTTTTCATTATGCATACATGTGGTCCATAGTACCTTCTCTTATGTTACACTTTGTGAATTATCATTGAACATCCTTGCATTGAATACTTGATATCACTTCATAATCTATCTTGCATATTGCTACTCCTTTTAAGAATGAATCATTTGACACTATGTAGCAATAGTAATCATCTTTGATATCCATTGTTAGTATTAAATTGCAAAGTCCATGTTAGTTTTATCACCTTCATACTCGAGGACGTGTATTGGTTAAGCTTGGGGATGTTGATGCATGTAAAATGCATACATGAACTTTGCACTATATTACTTATATTCCAGTCATATTTGCATCATATAAGTGTTATATCACTGTTTTATAATGATTTTGGGAATATTTGATATGTTTCCTATTTTTTATGGAATTAACCCTGCGCAGGCAGAAAACCCTATTTTCCATATTTTAATGTTTCAGGGACCCAAACGACGTCCAAATGACCTGGAAATTTACGAGCATCAGTTTTTGGAAGGAACAAAGTGTGGGAGCAAAGGAAGCAACAAGCGGAGGCCCGAGGGCCAAGTTAGGTGGGCCCACGCGGCCCATGTACCTGGCCACGTGGGACCCCCCTTTTGGGCCTCGGAGCTCCGTTGTCGTCGATCTTTCCTCCACCGACTCGGTTTTGACCTAAAACCGCCTATAAAAATGGTCCCCCGACGTTCTCTGGAAGGAGCGCCGCAGAAACATAGAAATACCAAAACAGAGATCTGGAGTTGCAGATTGGAGGTGGAAAACTCCGGCGGGGCGCTGCCGGCGTGGTCTCCATCTTCTCCAACGACTTCTCCACCGTCTCCATGATGAAGAGGGAGTAGTCCACATCTGGACTATGGGTTTATGGAAATAACTTATGCATCTCTCTCTCTCTTGAGCTGCACTAATTAGTACCGTATGAGCTGCTGAACATGATTACGGTCATCTATGTAATACCTTTGTGGTGGATCTTTTTATGAGTTAATATAAGTTTGAGATTGCAATGGTTTTGTTTCAGTTATGAAAGTAGATGCATATTATGTACCCTGTTCTTATTTACTTGTCATGATCAAGCATGTTTATGAGAGCGTGTGAGGGGGAACGTGTGCATTAGTTGGAGTAACGGGGGGGGGGGGTGGCTAGTGCAGTGAACGTGAGAGAAAGTTCTGCAATCCACTTGGGTATCTCTACCTTACTTTGTTGCCTCACTAGGGATAAAAAGAAATACCATGCTACCGGAGATGTGGGTGTGACCATTGCCACTTCCTCTATGACTAGATCTAGCATGTTCTTATTTTAACTTCATGTCATGATACTTATTGCTATACTCTGAGTTATCTTAATTACTGAGGTGTTATGATTTAGTTCGCATCTTGGTGGAGTATAAGAGAGACTAATAACCAAAAGGTCTCTATGTTAGTACGTGATGCCCATATAATTATAACTGGTCATTAAACTGTTGTTTGCAATCTCATATGTCAACTCTAGTGTTACATTGTCTACCACTTTATTAAAGAGAGAGTGCATTTGTGAAACCATGAACCCCGGTCCATTTTTAATCATAAGAAACACCTTTCCAACCACTTTTACCACTTTTACATTTTCTGCAATTTAAAAATCCGAAAATACAAAAACACTTTTACATCTTGCATTCATCATATAAAACCCAAAAATATCATTTATCATTGCTACCACCATCCTTGCATATTTATTTACCACCATTGAAAATTTATTTCTTGTTTGCATTGCATATTATCTTGATATCATTCTCACACCTTGTGCTTGACAACCACTAGGTGAGGTTGAGGACCAAAACATTTACTTTGTTTTGTAGGTAACCAAAAGAAGGATAGGAAAGATAAATCTTCACTACTGATTCCCCGAGAGTTCGATATTAAACCCTCGAGTCACCCCTCGTGGGAAAATCACGTCTTCCACTTACTACACAATCTGCACATGGAGTCTCAACCTAACCCATTTACTTTTCACGCGGGTAACTACGTGAAGGGCCATCAGGAGTCGGCGAAATAGATCCAGTGAGGTGGACGCGGGCATTGGTGTAGTAGATCCGGTGCGGTGGATGAGGGCGGCGATGAAATAGTTCCGATGCGGTCGACACAGACGTAGATGAAGAAAATCCGTTGTATTGGACACAATAGGCGGTGGACTGGGGATCCGGTGCGTCGACATGACATGCAGTGAAGCAATAACGATGGGGAGGATGAGGCCTGCGGTGAAGCAGATCTAGTGCAGTGGAGCAGGGAGAGTTTTGGTGCGAGGAGAGTTCTAGGGGAGGCGGCGAATGGGGGGGGGGGGGGTGGGGAACCAAATTACTGAAGCAGCCCTCTATTTCTAAATGGTCGTTGGGTTGTTATCTCCGGACTAGGGATATAACGTGAATTTCGCAAGCAGAAAAATTGCACGTGGAAAATATGAGTGGATGTGCGGTATGTTTTAGCACAGAGCCGAAATTTAGAGTTGGAAACTTCTATATTGGCTATATTTCATGGGTTTCAAACCCAAATGATCATGCGATGGCTATATCTATGGCGCAATTTGTAAAAATTGGCACATATTTTGCACGCACACATGTGTGTCGTGTTATTTCAAATAAAAGTCACAACATAATTTTCAAACTTTGTTGTGTAACAATACGATTTTCTATTTTTTTAGTACAAAAAAATGATTTTTTTTGTGTGAAGCAGCTACCAAAAATATGAGTCAAAATGACGACACTGCAATTTCCACACAAACTAGACCTTGTGAGATAGTCAAGTACCAATTTTGAAGAATTTTCTCGCTTTATACATATATTTGTTTTTTTAGTTTTGGCCCATTTCAAGTATTAGCTCAAATTTGATCAATACGTGTGTGATAGTTTGGTCGTCAACTTTTGCAAAAAATATTTTTATGATACCCTATTATGATTCTAGGAAGTGTACATGAAGAAAGTTAACCTCTACCTATGAATGGTCGAGCGTGCAATTTAATCTTAACAAAATCAAAAAAATGGAAAACTTCCGCAAATAGTTGTCTTCTGTGACATGATTGTGAGGAAAAATGTCAAAACTGGAAATGAAACTTATGAAAAAAATCGTGTTCACAAAAATGGATATCATATATGAACATTCATGAGTTTCAAACGCAACAAGGGATTCCTTTGAAATTTTTCCAATACCTAGTTTTTCGAACACATCGAAGTGGAAAACATACCTTGTACACTTTTGCAACTATTATTAATAGGTTAGTGCAATTAAATATAATACAAAATTCAAATTAACATGGATAAATCTACAATAAACTACAAAGTTCATCGATACATTTTTTACGTATCAGATAGTCTTACAATGTCTCCAACCGCGAAAAAAATTAAAGTTATAAGTATGGCTATGGAAATGGTAGGGATGTAGATGGATATTGACTAGTGACGGTGGCAACACTTCATGGAGAAATCGTGGATGTTGTGAGCACTAATGGCGGCTGCTCCCCTATGCTTTATATAGAGGCAGCGGATGGAATTAGGTTTTCAGAAACCTTTTGGTGTGAATCTGATGGTGACCTTTGATGAAAATTTTATCTGATGGAGCCACCAACATAGAGTACGATTGCACGCGGTTGTACCCTTGGTCGTTCATTCTTCCGTGACTTGTTTCGTGTCCAGCTGACTTGGCACGTCCACATCACGTGATTCTTCCCATATATGCTTATATTTATCATTAAAATATCCATTTATACAGAGAAATAATTAACCAACGAGTTTTGCACCTATATGCAATAATTAGTGATCGGTGATAGATTGTAGGAATAATCTCATCAATTTATTGAGAAATATTTTTTTTTGACAGAGATACCGTAGGGAAAAATCCCTACGGTGTTATTGAGAAATATCCGGTTTAAACGAGGATAAAAATGAATGTAAAATCCACTTATGAGGAACATTGCTTCGTATATAACTTGATGAAACCACTGGCCGAGTAGAATTGTCATCACTACTAAGTCTCGGTGCATATCTTCATACGGATGGATTTTATTTTTTAATCCATACTTTATTCTCCATGCACCACGTATGAAACATTCTTTCAAATGTAACTCAATGAAGTCTAGTCCATAAAAAATGTCATAAATTACTAAAATCACGCATGAGGCTAAATGCAAGACTTTCAATGAGAATGTGTTGTTTTCTGTTGGAAATTTTTGGGATGGAGTAGCTTGTGCAATTCTTTTTCGAAGTTTTTTGATACAAAAATAAACATTATTTTACCATTTTTGCCCATTTAAAACAAATGAAAACCAATTCCCTTTAGGTGATCAAATATTTTTTGGATCCCAGTAGAGTTGTATCATAAATACCAAAATATGTTTTTTTAACAATTTATTGTTTTTTAAAATACCTTTTTTAATGTAGGGGTTTGGACAAAAAGGAAAATAGTTAAGGGATTAGCCAAATAATTTTGCGATGATGATGTTGAGCTTGGTCCCACATCTCATGATCAATAAGATAAGATCAAATCAGTTGTTTTTTTCTCAAAAAGCAACGTAGGGTGGCATGTTTCTTTTAGGATTTATTAATTTTCGGATCCAAATAAAGAAGCAAGAAAAACAATAAAGGAGCAATGCACATGATTTTGCTTGTTACAAATAATTTCATCTTGCTTCAGTAATAAAGATATCCAAGTTACAACACACTGCGTGTGACACACGCTGTCGATCGAAGATCGGGGCTGTAGATATTTCAAAATTCAGAAGTCTTGCTATGCATAAATCGGAATCATCTACAACCTAAGAAATATCCCCCCTGATGGGTCACATTCGATCTCGACCTAGAGGCTTTTGTCGAGAGTGCAACCAGCCATATTTAACCGCCAATGCCAGATACCTCTAGTATTAAACACACAATTTCGGTATGATCTTCCATGAACGTGTATTAGATTTCGGATGCGGGTCCAACAACTTGTGATCACAGCCGCAAGAAGATTGTTCACTAGACGTTCTAGCTTATCTCTTATCTGTATCTGAAACGAGTCCGAGCTCCATAGCCATACTTATGATCTTCCATGAACGTGTATTGGAGTTCGGATATGGGTCCAACAACCTGTGATCACATCTGCAAGAAGATTGTTCATAAGCCGTTCTAGCTTAGAGCATCTCTAGCAGATCCTTTTAAAAGGGTCAACCCTTAAAATTCCGGCGGATTCAGGGCGAAGCCAGAAAAATAGTTCATTAGTGTCATTCCTCTAAATTTACAGGTGTCATTTTATATTTGTAAGAACATTGCTTCATTTACAAAGGGAAATAGTAAAAATCCATTGGTGTCATTTGACACCAACCATTACATGCTAGCTCCGCCCCTAGATTCAACGGTTTGGCTCGTATTTTCGGCCCGACCAGAAATCGTAAAACAGGCCGGCCCTTAAACATTTTTAGGGTGGCCTGTAAATCGACCAGGCTGGTCACTATATCTATGGGTTCCCGGCAAAAATAGGGTTTTCACCCTTCATTTCCACCGCCGCAAACCCTCGCCGCCACCGTACATTTCTCCAACTCTGGCGAGCGATTTCGGCTAAACCACCACAACCCCTCCCCCTTCTCCAGTCAACTATGTGTTCCCCTGAATAACGCCCGCGACAACGCTAGGTCCCAGATGGCCGTGCTGCGCCGCCGCCGATTTCCACAGCGGAGGAGGAGAGGAGGTGCGCGACGCGGTCGGAGCAGGGCCGCAACCGCGACATGTTGTCGCATCAACACGAGTTTGTGTTACGTGGGCTCGGCCGTGGCACGCATGACGCCGAGGCCGGGAGCTCGCGTGGGGTCGTGCGTGCTCCGTCACCGCCTGTGTTGCCGGACCCCACGATGGAGGAGAGCGACAACGTCGACATAGAGGAGAGCGAGGACGGCGACCTGCGCAACGTCGATGACTACGGCGAGCTCGCCAAGCTTGTGGAGGCGAAATCAAGGCGCTTGGAGCGCCGCCGTGTGAAGCGCCTCTGTCGCCACGAGGCCAGCTCAAGGCCTATAGCGCCGACCTCCTCGAGCGCGGGTTCCATCCGGACGAGAAGCACACAGCGAAGGAGCGGTAAAGGCGCGACGAGGCCTCCCGCCAGCTCGACTTCATCAACATCCCCTCCTCCGACAACGGCGAGTGAGGACGGCGCGGCGCCGCCCCGAATGTAGGACCGGTGAAGTCTTCCCGGAGTCCTTTTGCTAAAACTAGGGTTAGGTTAACTAGATCTAGGGTTTAGCTTTTGCTATATTTGTTTATCTCAATCAGTATGAACCAAGATGAAATGCACATGTTAACTTCTCTGAATTTTAGCGCCAAATTATTCTTTCGTATTTGAGGTTCGATTTACGATTTCTGTTCTTGCATGCACGTTTTGAACCATTATAACCATTTTAATGTTTCCGTTATACCCATTTTAAATGTTCCCTTTTAAAGGGATCCGCTAGAGATGCTCTTATCCGTATCCGAAACGAGTCTGAACTCTGAAACCTCGATGTAATGAATCCGATGCAGGTCCATCCAATCCAAGCAAGTACCACCCATGAGGACTGTGCTATATCCAGTCAAAACCACACAAAAGCAGAAAACCCAAGGCTACTACTCCCTCCGTTTGGAAAAGGATGTCACAAAAATGGTCATATCAGCAGCGCACACATGGGGAGCCGAGCAAAGTGGCAGGAAACCTTGCCGCTGTCCCGGAGCTAGCTCAACCGCTGGAGCCAGACGAGACGAGCCAATGAAGAAGACCACAAACAAGGAAGCACGCCACATGCAGCGAGAGGCGTCCTCGCATCGCTATTCAGATGTAGGCCTTGCCGAGTAGAGCGTAGCCATCGGCCGGCAACTGTTCGTAGCCTCCTCCTAGGCTGCTGTTTCCCTCGCATGGTCCTGCATTTTGCAGATTCAGATACTGAACCGGGGACTCGTGGAGGCTTGTGCTGTGGTGCAGATGAACAGCTCTGCTACACTCTCTCCGTGTCTGCGGGCTGTAGACGCACGGAAAGGTTCTGCAGTCTGTCATCGACGGTTAGCTAGTAGGCCTCGATCAGAGCCACGATTTTAAGTAAGCCTGCGTTTGCAATTAGTGGACATATCTCTGCAGTCAAAGGGGGCTCAGCTACAGAGGAGTAGCGTATTAAGTTCATGCCTATCCGAATTGTTTCTTTTTTTAGGATTACGTGGTCGTATCACCCTCGAATAGATAGAAAAGAATTGGCCCAATTTATAAGGAAGACCGGGCCCAAAAACCATACAAACGCCTTATTTATAAGGAAAACAGCGCCAAAAAACCGCACAAGCGAGGCGACCCGCCGCCCACACGACATAAGTCAACCAAACGCAACAAAACACACCACCGCTTCCGGGACCGCCGTCCCGGCGAAGCAACCAGATCGACCCTCGCATTGGCCGAAAGCGATCCAGTCATGGTCGACAAACCCTCTACCCACGCAGTCTTCATCCAGGTTGCCATCAAAACCACCATGTTCCGGGGCCGCCGCCCCGGTGTAGCAACCAGATCGATCTTCGCATTGCCCGAAGGCGATCCAGTCGGGTCAACGAACCCTCTGCCCACGCAGTCTTCATCCAGGTTGTCACCCAAGCCTGTGTAAGGTCACGGTCCTGTCCCATAGGACCGCCACTGCAACAGGGACCGAAGCCGCCGCCTCGGCGCACCACCACCTCCCGGAGCCGCCGCCCCGACGTCCACCACCCACGACCACACGCCCACTCTGCACATCCGCCGTGAAACCGTCGCACCGCGCTGGCCAAGAGGTCCAAAGCGGCGCCTCCAACAAGGTAGAGACGAGATCGTCACCGCCGCCCGCTCCCGAAGAGCATAGATTTTCACCCGGAGCTCTTGGTACCAAACGCGTTAGTCGAGGTCGAAAAGCTCCACAACGACGCGATCAAGAAGGAGAACGACACCCGAGGGCGCCGCCGTCGTCGGCACCGACCGAAGTCCGTGCGAGCTTTCGCCCGGAGTTCAACCCGACCGCAAAGCTTCGGGAGCCACAGGACGACATCCTGGCCATGTTGTCAGCCACCTAGCTCCATGGCACGCTGCCGCCGCCGCGGCACCTCCCTCCACGGCAGCGGCCACGCCCGATGTGGTCGATCCTCGAAATCAGCCACCCGTCCGGGGCCGCCGCCCCGGCTTGCCTCCGTGGCTAGCCCACGCCTCATCGGTAGCCCTGCCTCCGCGCCGGTGGCACCACCTCCCTCCTCCTCCCCAGCGCCTGGCCCACGCTCCCGCTGCCTCCTCTTCTTCTCCGCGTATGGAACCTCCTGGTGGCGCCACCACCACAGCAGGCCTACGCGAGGCCTCCTGCCCCGCTGCAGCCACAGGAAGCACGGCGACCACCACCAGCGCGCATCTCGGCCCGAGCACCTCCCGCCTCCGCGCCTAGCTCGCAAGACGCCCCGCAGCCACGCTCCCGCACCAGGGCCCAGACAGGCCCAGACGGGCCCGCCCAAGCCCATCTGACGCGTCGCCACCTCCGCTGCAGGCGACCTCCACGCCCGGGATCCTCCCCCCGCCGGCGACGCGCACCTCCTCCACGCCTGCGCCCCCGCAGGAGCATCGCATCTCCGAGCACCCGCAACTCCGCCTCCACGAGTTCGCCGGGAACCGAAAAAACGGAACCGCCCTGCCGCCACCTTCCCTGGGGCGTGCGCAGCTTTGTCGGCTGCCCCTCCGGCGGCGGCGAGCGGAGGAGGAGGGCGGGGGCCTCTAGCGCCGGCGGCGGCTACGGTTACCCCGTGTCGCCGCTTTGTGACCGGGAGGGGAGAACGAGCACGCGTCGGCTAATTCCTGACGCTATACAGGAGCCCCTTTTCGTAGAGCTGTGGGCTACAGGTAACTACAAGGGGAAGACCCCCTTCTTTCCAGGCCACGACCTTCGGCATCCGAATCGAAGGAGCAACGCAACGGCGGTCGGAGGGATCACACGAGAAGTACGCCTCCCAGTAAAATGGGATCCTCGCTTCTCACGGCTAGCCGTCCCGCCGCAGGACATGCAGCACGATCGACATGCGTGGAGCTTGGTTGGATGAGATGACATGACAGTGTCTTCTCCACTCTCCAGACGAGAAACTTCCAGCCGATCCATGCGGTGCGGCCTTGAACATGGAACAGATCGAGCGCGACCGATTCGCTCGCCGTCAGTTCCGCGCGGTTTGCTGCTCACCTCCCGTTCCACTGAGAACTGGATCTGGAAATGCTGCGATTTATGTACAAAGTGGTACTGGTAGAGTAGTGCTTTGTTTGGCAGCAGGTGTGTTCATGGCTGGGGTAGCTTGTCAGCATGCACGGCAGACAACCGAAACGTTGTCATATATGTATGTTGGGAATTCTCCAACTCATATGGCGCACAACCCGTATCCCGGACCGTACGTTTCCGTGATTGAACGGCCGAAATTTGTTGTTGAATGCGTTGAATGTTCAACTCATTTAACGGTAAATCTTGACCGTTCAATCGCGAAAATGGATGATCGAGATACGAGTTGTGCGTCATATAGGTTGGAGAAGCTCATTTCCGCTCTGTACGTAAAACAAGAACGAACACCACCTTAATATAGACGGAGAGAATAATCAACAATCAAATTAAGGTTCTACAAAGGCATGGAGTGTAGATTTTTTTTTTTTTGAACGGGATCTGATTCATATAACAGAGAACTGAGTACAGATTACAAGCAAGTCCAAAAAGAAAAAGAACTTACAAACGGACCCCTGCAAAATGCACAAAGGACCCTGAGTACCCAGGAAAGAACGCAATCAGATCCTCCAGCACGCCCAAGACGCTCAGCCGGCGCCGCCGTCGCCGTACCACGATCCGCCGAGGAAGAAGCGCCGCCCCATGTCGAAGATGATCGCAAAGCCCGGCCGCCGCACCGCGACGACAACTTGACTCGATGAACGCACACGATCCCAGCACTTCCTCCACTGCTCCACCCCTCTTCCAGCCGACGGAAGCATCGCCCGAGCCAGCCACCGCGAGCCAACCACTCCATACGCCACTCCTCGCACCACCAAGGTCCGTCGGAGTCGGCTCACCGACGGAGAAGACGCCCAAAACCAACCGAAGCAACAGAAACAGCTCACCCCGACCACCAGCCTCCTCCCTCGCCGCCACGGCCGGCCAAGGAAGCAAAGGTGGCGAAGCTCACCGGACAGACCACCTTCAACACCTCCCCGGCGTCGCCGCCGTAACGAGGAAGAGGGAAAGGTCGACCACCTCACCGGCGACATCGCCCTCGCCAACGACGCCACCGTCAGGTACACACCCTAAATAGGTACTAACTACACTCGCAGACGGTACCCGGGGCTCCCCCCACCTCACGGCGCCAGAGCGGCGACCGGAGGCAGAGGGGAGCGGCGGAGGACGCCGGCGAGCACTCGAAACTTCCGGTCGCCTCTGTTTCGCCTCTCTGTACTGTAGCTACCCTTATCCCTCCCGCTTATCTGGTGTTTCTGCATTACAAGTACCCTAGTTAAGCCGGCTCTCTTGGAGATCATCTTACGCAGGCATGGTTCACATGAGCTTTGTTTTCCTTCCGGTTATGGTCTACTAGCACTAGATCATCCAAATTTGAGGTTAGTAGACTATAAACGTGCATGTGTTCGTCCATTTTACGCATTCGATCGACTCCAAGGAATTAGCAACCAGCTTTGCCTTTCTGGTTTACTAGCTATGGCTCATATATACGGAGTATACCAGATAAGATTTCCCTCCAGTTAGTCCAAGCATTTGCGCTCTCATCTCATTTGACTCGGAGCAAATGGTAGAAACATGTCCCTGACCAATCTACAGTCCATGCCTTTGGTGAATCGGTTTCGAAAGAAATGCCTTTTATGTTGTAGTAATAACTGCATTCAAAATAAATAGATATGCTCTGTCAGTTGAAGACTTGAAGTGTAATGATCTAGCTTGCACTACCGAGTAGGAGGATATATACGAATGCTTGTTCAGTATAACAAATCTAATCCAAACAAATTAACTAATATAACATCCGGTATGCCTGTGTCCACTTATTCGTCCATTAATTTACTCATCATCATCACAAAAAAGGTTTATAATCTCCTCCCCCACTATTAAAAAGAAGACAGCGTAATCTCGCGCAAATCTCCCACTTATCTCGCTTAAATACTCCCCACCACCACCCCTTTCCCTCCTCACCTCAGCCCACCGCAAGTTGTCCATCTCACATTCTCTCTCACTGGCCAATGTCCACCATCACCACGTCCTCCACCACACCCGCGATCCTTGACATGCCGGCTTCGGTCGACGTCGCCAGCAATGGCGCGCGAGCGGCCAGGCGGAGGCGGTTGCTACTGTGCGCCAACTACGCTGCCCTGCTGGGCGGCTCCGTGGCGTCCAGCCTGCTGTCCCGCTACTACTTCGCGCACGGTGGGCACGATCGGTGGGTGGCGACGCTGGTGCAGTCGGTCGGGTTTCCGGTGCTGCTCGTGCCCATCTACGCGGCCGGTCGGATGGGCAGCCCCGGCCGTTCACGTGGTTCACGCGGCGGCTGCTCATGGCGTGCGTCGTCATCGGCGTGCTCATGGGGGTGAACAACCTGCTCTTCTCGTACAGCTCTTCGTACCTGCCCGTGTCCACCTCGTCGCTCCTGCTGTCGACGCAGCTCGCGTTCACGCTCGTGCTCGCCGCCATCATCGTGCGCCACCCCTTCACCTTTTCCAACCTCAATGCCGTCGTGCTCCTCACCCTCAGCTCCGTGCTGCTCGCGCTCCGGTCGTCCGACTCGGCCGAGCAGCCCGACGGCGGGAGCCGGGCGAGGTACTTCGTGGGTTTTGCGGTCACACTCGGCGCGGCGGGGCTCTTCGCGGCCTACCTGCCGGTGATGGAGCTGCTCTACAGGAGGGCCGTGTCGGGCGGGTTCCGCATGGTGGTGGAGGTGCAGGTGGTGATGCAGGCGGCGGCGACGGCGCTGGCCGTGGCAGGGCTCGTCGCGGCGGGAGGGTGGGGTGAGGAGGTTGCGCGGTGGGAGGGGTCCCCGGCGGCGTACTGGGCCCTGGTGGCTGCGCTGGTGGCGACGTGGCAGGCCTGCTTCATGGGCACCGCCGGGATGGTGTACCTCACGTCGTCGCTGCACAGCGGCGTGTGCATGACCGCGGTGCTCACCTTCAACGTCATCGGCGGCGTGGTCGTGTTCCGCGATCCGTTCGGCGCGGAGAAGGCCGTTGCCACCGTGCTCTGCGTCTGGGGTTTCTCCTCCTACCTGTACGGCGAGTACAGCACGCGGCAGAAGCAGCAGGAGGGCGACGGCAAGGTGGCTGCCGCGTCCAACGGAAGCGGCGCGGACAAGAGTGTTACAGGTGGCGGCGTTGGCGTGGGAGGAGGTGCAGTTGAAACCGTTTAAGCTAATTAACCTTTTACTTTTTAGAGCATAGTATCCGAAACATATGCAGCCTGGAAATGTTAAAAGTCTCAAGGGAAATACAGCGTCTAGTCTAGTTGTGCAATGCATGCGTGGCACATAAAATAGACACGCATGTATATGGCACAAGAGACAAAAGGGTGTGTACATAGTGATCGATGAACGGTGCATGAGAGAGATGGAGGTTGATGGTTGTGGTTTCGTGGTTGCTTCTTGCTTATTTGTAAGGTTTAAGGTTAGTCTAAGTTTGTTAGATCTTCAGGTTTAGTATTATTTTCGATGGATGCATGGCATGGAAGGATGGATGTTTAAGTGGTAGAATACATCAACCTCCTATGTTGGATGGATGATATGGAAGGGTGGATGAATGACATGTGCTACAAGTACTATACTTGCTATGATGCGCAACCTGGATTAATCATCGACCTTCCAAAAAAAATTGGTTCCTTTGGAGCCTATCAGAGCATCTCCTATCAGAACAGGGAAATAATTCCCCTGCTCCAAATGACGCCTTGTTTTTGTGTACATGCGTGAAAAGTTTATCTTGGCACCACCACGATTTATATATATATGCATGCTTGCGTCACTGTGAATGTGATCGTTTGCCCAGCACATCCAAATGCTCATTTAGTATCCGGTGATGTTACCTTGCCAACCACTAGATTAATTTACATAAACCATGTTTTGTTATGTAGACTCTTCTCTCATATGTTTCAGCATGGCAGTCAACTACATCCAATAGTGATTATATGATACATAGATAGCTTTGCAAATATAATTCCATAAAGCATGAATTTAGCGGCATGCAAAACCACACAGATGTACTTATATACATACGGACTTATTTGATTCGTAGGTTTACATAATTGGGAAACTACGTACAAGAATGCATCAGATGTTGTTTGACATAAATTGTAGCAAAATGTTTGAGTGGATGAAAGTTTTCTCCAAAATATAATATAAAAAATCCTTAGGAATAATCCTAAAGGGTACGAGTCTTGCAAATAAGATAACATACACAGGAAAATTCTTAAGAATTCAACTGAAAATCCTATGCAGATCCTTTCGATAAAGAAGCTAATAAGTAAATAAAGGCACATCACTAGAAAATAACATGTTGTGTGTGCACCGGTAGTACAATAGTTCACGTCCTTAAGAGTGCATCATTATTTTTTATTTGGGTTTATGGTGCTTAATTGTAATATAGTATTTAAGGCTTGTTGGTTGTCCAGCTCCACATAAAAAAATGTTGGTAAGACAAAGTTGGGTTAGGTGAGGGGTGTAATCAGCCTGAGAATGAAGTCCACACACATCAAAGTGGGAAACATAGTGATCGTACAAGTAATTTGCACTCACACGGCCAATCATGTCTCAAGCATTTTGGTTTCATGGATGTATTAGCTAGGACGTTAGCTTTGAGAGAAACAATGCAAAAGTGGAGGTAGCAAAAAATAAGGGAGGCCAACAAGTTGGCATTACCAACTAATGATGCTAAGACTTAGTGCTCATTTTGTTTCCTCTATAAACAATTGTATTTGAATTAGTCGTATATACTAAATATTGCTATGTTAGCTTGATGTATTATTGCTATGTTATCTTGATGAGGAAATAATAATATTATTAAGAAAGTAATTCTAGAGTTCTATTTATGTTTTTGTCAAAGGAGAGTTGTATGGATTCATTTAGAAATATTGTTGAGCCAAGAGGATGAGCCTAGTGGGTGGGAACATAGCTAGGATGTTATGATGTTGTTTCATCATTTTGGGTTGATCAACTTGAAGTGGAAGCACTATATATAAATAAACATGTGCAGTTACAGAATCACAAACATCTATGTGTAGTCAACAATGTTTGTCTTTCTTGAAAATCTAAATTTTGAGTATGCTCCTACCATTGAACAGAGATTGCACTTGTGTTTTTCGTAATGAGCTCCGCTAAGTCATGATTAGATGGGTTTAACAGGCTAAAGAAAAAAAATCTTGTGCTGGCAAAAAAATGGTAGTGTGCTACTAAAGCTAGTGAGAAAAGATAGATAAAACAGTACGGCCTACAAAACATGCTCTCCCTATTTGATAATCATTGTGCGTGGACTGATGGAATTATATAAATATAGTGACAATCTTCTGTCTTTGATTGATATTTAATGGTTAGCATGTCTCAACATAAATTATGTATACAGATAAGTCTATGCATAAGAGGAGGATAAGAAAGTGGGAAGGCGCATCAGTTTCTTAGTTTGGTATCATAATTTTCTTGACTTCTCTTGTTTTTAACTTGTTTTAAGCCTATGACGGGTTTCATGGCGCACCTACAGCCGGGGCCATACATGTGCAGGTTTACCCTGCTTAATGTGTTTTGAAAACAGAAATAACAAGTATTGATGCAATTCTTGACACTAATTTGCTTGCAGAGGTCTGTTGGCACACAAAAAATTACAACATATGGCAAGCACCAAATAGGTATGTACATATAAGTGACTAAATATAGGTTTAGCATTGCCACCACCCACCACACCATATAAAACACTCAAGAAAAAAAAATCTTCTAGAATATTATCAAAGATTGACATGTTCCACCTTGATATGTTTTCGAGATTTACCTTGTACCATCTCCCCACCATTGATATTAAGTCATTTTCAAGTATATCTTTTGCATCAAACTTTCTTAGTGCCTCTTGACATCAAATGCAGTGTTGTCCATCCATGTGGCCAGTATCTAAGAATACCTTCCATTTGATTAGAATATACTCCCTCCGTTTTTAAATATAAGATGTTTTAGCATTTGTCCACATTCACATGTATACAAATGTATCTAGACATATTTTAGTGTGTATATTCACTCATTTTAATCCGCATCTAGACAACATGTGAAACACCTAAAACATCTTAGAAACGGAGGGAGTATATGTATAAGAGAAAAACACCGGTGATTGTTTTCCATGGCTGTTGCAGTATTTCCTTGGCAATCCGCAAACGATGGATAGAAAACATGAACCCTGTAGCAAATAGACTTCTTTTCTATAAGAGAGTGCCTTGGTGGAGCCTATTGTATTCAGAAGACTTCTATGGACCATTTCCAAATGGAACATTACCTAAGCCTCTTTTTAGTAAAATATCAAGTCCCATACACTCCATGGTATGCTCAATCTGTACTCTTCAGCTTTTTGAAGATATAACTTGGATAAATTTCCATGGCTTCCAGGACAACTTGTTTTACCATTATCATGCTAGTACAAATTTTACTAGTTTAGGAGTCCGCACCATTTGAGTCTCGTACTGTCTTTAACTATGATTGAAATGAAGCAGCATACTCGGAAAAAAAAACTACACCTTCCGATCCAAAATAAGTGTCGTGGTTATGAACTGAGATTAGTTCAAAACTACGACACTTATTATGAATCACATGGAGTATGTAGCATACTACAACAGCGATTTCAATTGAACGGTCGTTTTTTCGTAGTTGGGTACGTGTGCGCACGGTGGCGTTTGCACACGTACATAAGAGACAATGATTTGGTCGTGGTAGTGCAGAGGTACACACGTGCGAAGCAGCACGGTGGCGAGGACAGATCAGTCATCACCCCCCATATTCCCCTCTTTGACAGTATCACAAGAGGGCCCCTTGACAGTACCCTCTTTTAACCAAAAAAAATTGGGTGTCCCACTCTGCATTTCTTGGAGGTGCTACTGCTGTGGGTGCTGACAGTTATTCTGAGAAGGCACACTAGGTTAGTGGAGGGGCCAGCAGCACCAGGTTTTTTATAGCATTGACAAATCAGGAGGGGTGGTGATGAACTAATTAGTGGCTGGCCCAATCAGGGCAGAAAGATGGCGATTTGTCGGAGCATTTTGACTACGCACAGTCATGCTGCCAGAGAAAGAGGAAAGCCACACCACCACTTGGGGTTATGCATGTACTCCTACTTGACTTGTTTCCTCTCAACGGCTACCAGTACCATCTGCTTGTCCCAGTGTGTTATACTCGACAGTTACGTCTGTCCTCGCGTGTGTATGTGTGTCTTCAGTGCTACTTGAGCTCTCTTTTTTTCAGCTCTGATTTGAACTACTGTCGAAGCCTTTATTTTTCTTTGCAGATTTGTCTACATCTAACATGAAAAGGAGCTCTGTGGTTATCCATCTCGATCGAGAGAGCCACTAGTTGTTTTCACCCACAGAGAGCCGGCCATTATGTTGAGTACTTTTGGAACTAGTTAGCACTTATCCTCCTAATCCCAAATAGTGCATATATATAGACAAGTAGGCTGCACCGGACCCATTCATTCACCTTGAATGGTACTTATGTGAAAGCAAAAATTTGCAACTGTTCGATATGGACCCAACGTTCGGTACTTATAGGAACCATCTCCGTCGTACCACCCAAAATGGAATGGTAAGAAACCCTCATACATATGGCTGGCACAACATGTAACCTCCGGTTAGAAACTTGGAATTGCTGTACTGGGTTGACATATATCGATCTCGTACAACAGCGATGAGCACTCTGTTGATGCGTGCCACTTGGTTCTGATTCCGATACCCTAGTCCTATCTACACGCACGCTTCTCTTCCATCGTTCTCAAGTCATATGGCAGTCGAATGGAATGTTTAACCTACCGATGAAGTCAACTCAAAAATCGTAAAGCTAGCAGGAAGAATATCCCTACGGCTGTGCAAGAGCAACCCAATTAATCTTGGTGCGCACACCTTAGATTTTTCCTACTCAATTAATTTCTAAGTAGGAAAAATCAAAGGTGTGCAGCGAGATTAACCCTGCTCAGTGCTCACTAAACATGTCCACACTGAATCTACACTGCTCAGTGTCGCACAGTGCTCACTAAACATGTCCACTCTGAGTCTAAAATACCAAGACTTGCCTTCGCAACGACCCCTTATGCACGCCTTGGCTCCATCTGAGATCTGACTGAATTGATCATTGCTAGTTCTTGCACGCACGCAGTTAGCTAGAGACTTGGAAGCTGAGTGACACATGCTACCATATAAGAATGATGACATGACTCAGCAACGCACATAATAGCAGTGCATGATGACGTGCTGATGAGCTCGAATCGATGTAGGTGATTTTGGTGGTTCTTCTTCACCCCGAGGTGGATGACAGTTTTTTAATAAAAGGCACATAAGTGAGGACATGGTGTTTTGGCTCATAAGACTATCTAGTCCCATTATGTGAACTGCATTTTAAAAACATTTTAAAATGTCAAAAAATTATGAACTAAATTTCGAGTGTACCTCGAAACATTTTATGTTGACACACAAAGTTTCACGAAAAAATAATGTTTTTTATGTTTTGTATAAAAAAGACAAATTTGGTGCTCAAAAACAACTTTTTACTAGACATGTTTTTGTGTTTTTACATAAGGCACAAAAAATGTCGTTTTTTGACGAAATTTTGTGTGCCTTCATAAAATGTCTATATGTACACTCGATTTCTTTTTTGATTTTTTTTTTGACATTGCAAAATATGTTTTTTCATAATGGGAGCATCTAGTCCCACAAGCCGAAATGGATTTCTGACATAAGTGACCAGATTTAAATTAATAAAGGCGGGAAGAGTTCAGGTAGCAACAAACAAAGTACTGGCTTACAAAGGGCATTAAGGTTGAAATAGTTCAACCTTACACTAAGGTAAAACAGACGATAAGCAACATTAAGAGGCCCAAAACATCAGGACGCAGGAGCACTAGAGGCTGGCGATGTCATTGTAGATCGAGATGACAAAGCTCGGCGACGACCAGGTCGATGACGTGGTTCTCCTCTGGACAGAGGATGCAACTGCTGCAGTAGGAGTCCAATTTTAAAGAAGCAGACAACAGAATTGCGAGGGAAAACTGATTTAATAACAAACTTGTTACAAATGTTCCAGAGGGCCCAACAAGAAGCAGAAAAAAACAGCCAAACGAATTTCCTGCAGTTGCCACTCAAAGCTAAGGTAATAGACCACATTTGGTCAAAGCTTTGTGGGTTCCACTAAACTTGAAGTCTTCGGCGAAAGCCGCTCCAAACAAACTTCGCTAAAACGCGAGAGAAAAATATATGATTTGAATCTTCCAAAGAACCACACAACACGCAAAAGCCATAAGATGGTCCATGACGAAGCACCAGCTGATCTCCAGCAGGTAAACGCCCACGTGCTAGTACGCGCTAGTTTCCAGAGATTTTTTTTAAATCTTGAGAGGTGTTTTGGCAGACCAAACAAACTTCGGAATAGGACGCTCATAAACCTGAAGCATTTTCTTATATATGCAAGAAACCGAAAATTTCCTGGAGGGCTCGAGAGCCCAAGAAAGTTGATCTCGCTCATGGGAGGGACTTAAATCTTCAATTTCCTCTTGGAGTTGGTTCCACTGAACCAATTCCTCCTCCCCGAAATATCGGCGGGAGAAGAGACTCCAGCCGGTACCGTTATGGGCTTGGGAGATTAGAGCATCAGGGTGTGATGAGATAGTGAACAACCTAGGGTATCTAGTGGCCAGAGGGCTCTCCCTTGTCCACCAGTCCTGCCAAAACAAGATAGTGGAACCATCTCCAAGATGGTATTTGAAAGGACAAGGGTGTCGCCTAGAGGGCGGGGGGGTGAATAGGCGATTAAAACTTTTCCGGTTTAGGCTTGATAAGTGCAGAATAAAACTATGTGTTTAAATTAACAAGCCAACACGCTAAATAAACTAGGTTCACCTATGTGCACCAACAACTTATGCTAAGCAAGACAAGCAACAAAGTGATAGCAATATAGAATACTTCAAGCACGAAGGCTATCACAATGTAAAGTGCATAAGTAAAAAGCTCGGGTATAGAAATAACCGAGACACGCGGAGACGAGGATGTATTCCCGAGTTCCTCCTTGTTAAGGGAGTACGTCTCGTTGGAGAGGTGTGAACCAACACAATGGTTCAACAACCACAAAGGTTTCACCTTCTTCTCCGATGAACCGCACCACAAAGGTTTGGTTCACCTTCCACTATCGGAATCCTTCGAGGCGGAAATCTGGAGCCTTTCAACAACGATCCGGGGCACAACCCACAATGGGATTGGGGGCTCCCGAACAGCTACAAGTGACCACACAAGGGTCTCAACCACCACACGGGCGTCTAGGGTCCAAATACCAAGAGTAACAAGTTCACAAGCTTTCAACTTCCACGAATCCTCGTGGAGAGCACAAACCGATGCAACGAAGCAATGGCAAGAGCACAAGGCTCAAATCATTCACTCTCGAATCCCACCACAAGAAACTAATGCTTATGGGGGGAGAAGAGAGGAAGAACAATGAAGAACACAACAAATGGAACTTCAAGATCACGATCTACTAGGTTCCCCTCACTTAAAGGAGGAATGAGTTGGATGAATATGTAGATCTAGATCTCCTCTCAATTTCCCTCAAAGATATGCAAGAATCATGGGAGGAATGAGAGGAAGGCAACCTTTTTCCAAAGATCAACAATGGAGGAGGGAGGGGAGAAAAACTTGCTCAAGAGATGTAAGAAACAATGGGGAAGAAACCCCTTTAAATAGCTCACTTAAAAAATGACTGTTGGGCTGAAAAAGGAGGTCGGTCGAGCTGGCCAGGAGCCGGCCTGGCAGTGGCCTGGGCGCGCCGGCCTGTGGGCTGGCGGCCTGGCAGAGCCGACCGGCATGTGGTCTGGCCTGGGCCGGCCTGTGGCTGGTGGCCTGGCAGAGCCGACCGGCCTGTGGCCCGGCCTGGGCCGAACTGGGAGCCGGCCCGCGCAGAAATAAAACTTCTAAAAACCATATCTTTTCAATAAAAATCCAAATGCGATGAAACCAACTTTGTTGGAAATATTAAGGGTCACAAATATGGAGGAGATATCACACATGGGAGGTGTGGATCTTATCTCGAGGAGGACTGGTAATATTTCCAACACCGAGAACGCAACAAGTTTTCCATCCGGACTCCGTTTTCAATGATCTTGGGCTTGCTCCAAAGATAATCACAAGCACTACAAGATCGTGCATATACACATCATAGTCCATCATGTGAGGAGGATAACACAAGAGGAGAGTTTGACCTCTCTACAAGAGACGAACCGGTAAAACCTCCAATATCAAAAACACCACAAGATATCCAAATGAAATCCGTTTTTGATGAACTAGAGCTTGTATGGAGATGAACACAAGCTCTAAATTCTCACATGAATAAAAGCCACATAAGAATCAAGAAAGATGATATGCCAAGTATGCAAAGGTTTGAGCTCTCCACAAGATACGATCAAGTTACTCACTTGAGAGCCCCTCTTCATAGTACCCCATCTATCCTATAACCCGGTCTCCCACTAACATCATGAGACCGGTAAAATAGAAAACCTATCAAGATCATACCTTTGCCTTGCGCATTCCACTTGAGCTCGATGATGACGATCTTGACTCTCTCAAGATGGAACACCTTTCTCGATTGTGCTTGCTAGCACATGCTTGATGAAGACTTCCCAAATACTCCCCCATAAACCAGTATGGGAGAACCTCGCTTAGCTCCGTCTCCATGTATCCACTTGCGCTTCAAATTCTTCTCTTGATATAGATGATGGCTTGGAGATAAACATGAAGTTCACTCAATCTTCTTTTCCAAGCCATGCTTGCAATAAGCTCAACTCTTCACATGACCATTCTTCATATAAACCCATTGGATAGAACCTTGGTCATCATATAATCTTCTAGAGTCCAACCCATGAACTCCAATCTTCTTTATGGACAAGATCTATAAAGATATCTCAATGCAAACATTAGTCCATAAGGATTGTCATTAATTACCAAAACCACGCATGGGGCAACACATGCACTTTCAGTATTTTGCACCTATCTTGAAGTACTTCTTTACTTTGTTGATGGTATGCCAGAATTGGGACCCTCCCACATCGTTGGACACAAATGTGTTTTGCTATTTTGTTCTCAAGAGCTTGTCCACAGTGGACGACAGTTTTGTGTGGATTTGGACGTCTTCCAAGTGCTTCTCTGCGAGGTCGGCTTATCTTGCCTTTTTTTAAGGCCGTCTTTGTTGGCCTCTATACTCACCTATCTAGGAATGCAAACCACCTCTCAAGTACAAGGTCTTTGCTTGGAAGGTGGCATGGAGTGGATGCTGGACGGGGCAAGGCGTAAACGCCATGGCCTCACTAATGATGATGTGTGTCCTATATGGTTACAAGAGTCGGAAATCATTGAGCATCTTCTTGTGACCTGCCCCTTTGCCCACAAGATTAGGTTTGAAGTCCTATCTACTCTGAATCGCCCGGACCTTGCTCCCTTACCCACATCAGTGCTTCAACCGTGGTGGATCGAGCTCGCTGAAGGATGACAGGGAAAACTAGCGATCAAGATCCGTGCGCTCACTCGGCTAGTCCTTTGTTCAATTTGGCTTGAGCGGAACAACAAGGTCTTCCATGCCAAGTCCCGGGCGGTGGCTATCCTCCTAGACTCGATCATGAGAGATTCTGATGAGTGGGTAAAAGTAGGGTTTTTGTTAAAGGTTTGGTTGCTTGTGCCGCAGGTTATATAACGATGGACTTTGTATTTAGCTTTTATTTTCAATAATGAAAAGGCGTGCATCGCGCGTTCCTGAAAAAAAAAAGTTGATAGGCAAACCTGATTTTTTGTAATAGAGAAAACATTTATCTCTTTTCATTACTAAGGAGAGAGTTTGAAGGTACAAAACAAACCGCCCGAGAGTGCAGAACGGAAAATGAAGTCAAATTTGGGATTAGGGGGGCAGAGTACAGAAACAACACAATATTAATCATAATAGGGGCCACATTGTGATACAGATCATGTGGGTGGGTGGGGGGGGGGATGGCCCCTGTTGGTCCCCTTGTCTCCGCCACTGCCCGCAGCATGACCTAACCTACATGCTTGTAACAGCCCAAAGTTTGAGAACCTAAAAACCTGAGTAAAATTTTCGCTTTTGTGTTCCATTGCATCATGGCATTCATTTTACGTTGCTAAACAACACCCTAATTTGGTTTGGCAACCTTGAAACATAAAATGTCAAATTTGCTTTAACAAAAATCTCACAACAATGAAGGCACTCAAACTTGCAAAACAAAAATACTTTGACATCTTATATTTGTCAAGGAAGTTCCAAGAGTTCAAAAATACTATTTAGAACTTGCTCTAAATTTCCAAAGGAGCAACATTTTGAATTTAGCAAAATGCCTTAATTGAACCCTATGAACAAAAGTGGTACAAAACATTTTATTTTGAGACACAAAAATTTGTGGAGCTTCTACAGGCTAAGGGGAGCCTCCCCAAATTTTGTCATATTTTTTCTAAAATGTATAAGTGCCTCAATTAAATCAGGGAAATGCTGCTAGTTTTAAAAAGAAAAGAGAGAAGGACCAATCTGTGATAGGGAAAGTTTCTCTAGGGGGGTTTTCGCAAAACGGCCGTCGTCTCTCTCCTCTCACTGGCGCCATGCCGTCGCCGTGCCGCGCTCTCACCGCACGCGCCGGGGGGCCCCTCTCCTCTGCCTCTCCCCTGCGAGGAGCAAGCCCACGAAGCCCCATCTGCTCCTCCTACCCGCCCCTCACTCGCTCACCAGCCCTCCCGTTCCCCAACTCTCCCGCGACCTAGCCGCCATGGCCGCCGCCTGTCGCCGTTGATTGGAGCTTCCCCGAGCTAAACGAAGACCGCAGGAAGATCCGCCGTGTCATCCTCTCTGTCCTCGCCGGAGGAATCGAGCTGGAGCGCTGGGAATCGAGCTCTCCGTCCGCTACTCCGCCGTTGCCATCCGAGCACGCCGCGGGCGATTTCGTCGCCGTCGAGCCACCTCCGACCTCGTCGTCTCCTCCTACTCGCTCAGGGTGAGCTGGCGAACATCCCCGTGCCCTCCTTTCGTTCGATTGTAGTCCGTAGCTCGAGTTCATAGAACCTCTCCGTCGAGTTGGAAAATCCGGTGCCATTCCCGGAATTTTCCAGATTTTATTCCGAACTAAGAAAATAGCTACTGGACTCACCCAGTTTCGCCCGGTATACACCCGGAATTCACCCGGAAATAATTCCGGATTTTATTTTCCGGTGCCAAACCCGGAATTATCCGGACCTGAAACCGGATTGCTCCCGGTACCAGACCCGGAATTTTCCGGACTTTAATCCGGGTACTCCAAGTTAACCTGTTTCAGCTGTAATGCAAATCAATCCTCAGCTCACTCTTAGTACTTGTTACAAGAATGATTAATCACCCAAACACTGCATCTTAACATGATCATGTCATTCATATGCAAGTTAAGAATAGGTTCATCTATTCCAATTAACAAGTAAAGATGCTACTTTACCTAACTCCACGGTGTACTCGAGATGTGTCCTTTTCACATCCGAACTCCGTTTAAGTTGAATAGCTTGAATCATCCTCATTCCCGAGGATTTAAAGTGGCATGTCATCATGTGTTTGCGCATTGCATTTGTTAAAGCTTGTGTGGTGATTGATTGTTCTTCCGTTGCTATGCTTCGATAGATCAAGCAGGCGGGGTTACACCGCAATACCCCGACGATCCGTACTACCAGCAAGTTGAGCAAGGCAAGCGTAATCCCCCCTCTGAGCATGTCTTATCCTATTTTCCGCAAATATTTTCTCCACTACAATATTGCATGCGGTTCCAAATGTCAATTTTATTGGATTAGAGTATCCTATAGTTGCATTAAGTTTCCGATGCCAATACCTGTTTTCCCTCCTATTATCCATAGGTTTGTATTGTTGGCCTGAACTACTTAACTATGCTATGTGTTGCTTAGCCATGCTTAGTTAAATGCCTAGTTGTACGATGGATGGTTCATGTTGGAAACAGGTGATGAGATAAATAGATGATGGTGGAGAATTTGTGGTGACAGGAAATAAAATGCTTAAAGGTGGGGGATGAGAGTCCACTATGGTTTGGTGGTGTTTTGTCTCACTCTCGCCGCCTAGGTGCGAGTTCTTTACCTCTTGAACCAAGAATGAGCGCGCTTCCATTCGGTGGGTTATATGGAGCCCTCGTCGACCGACTAACTTGTGCGGGGCTAGCCAGGGTCCTCCAGTTTGAGTTTCCATTTGCGCGTGCGTTGAGATGGTGGCCAAGACAGAAATGAGGATGGTGGTGTTAGGAAAATGAGTGGCCACGGGGCAGGGTGTTGGAGGCACTGAACCTGTCCCGTCCTCACTGATGATCCTGGGTTAGTCTCAAGCAAGGTAAAGGTTGTAACCGTTCCCACTCAGCCGGCTTTCCCCGGAAGAGAGCTAAGCGTAGGCAATGAGCCGGGCGGTACCGAAGGTAAACACAGTGCACCCCTGCAGGGTTAAATCTTTTCGAAAAGCCGTGTCCACGGTTACGGACAACTTGGGAAAGGACGATAAGATCATAGAATAACTTGAACGGAATGATTAAAAACTGAGTACTAAAGGTACTACTCAAGAATGCAAGGTTAGCTTCCTCGAGGGTGATTCGGTGAGGTGCCTTTGTAGAACAGGTACAGTGATGATGGTGGTTGATGATGAGAAAGGTGATCAAAGAAAAGAGTTACTTCTTACCCCTTTTTCAAAATATTCTGATTAATCGATGCCATGGAGTTATGTTTTCATAAATAAAATCAGCTTTATGCAAAACAGCCATAAAACTTTGAAAGCCTCATCGAGCTAAAGCTTTATATATAATCTTGCGAGTTCGTCGAACTCAACGTCGTTTGCTTTGTTTCAGAGGAGGACTTCACCGACATCGAAGGTGGGTTCTTTGTGGACGTCGACGAGTAGTCTGGGGTTCCTAGGTGGCAGCTTGGGACATCCCGGAACAGCTGGCGCTTGAATGTTTATCTGTAGGCCTCTTAGGCCATAATTTGGATATTGTTGTTTAGAACAACTTAATTCGCTTCCGCATGTTGTAATGTTGGGTCTGTGACCTCTGGTTGTAATTTGCTATCTTTCTCTATTATAAGAGTTGAACTATAATGATTTGTGTCGTAGAGTCTGTGATGTGCCAGTTGTTCCACAAGTCTTGATCTCTCTATTATGCATGGATAGTTGTGCATGTGTTAAGGCATCAATCGGGGTGTTGCGTTGCCGATGATCAATTCCGAGCAACGCCTGCCAAAGGTTTTGGCCGGGGATTGGTAAACCCGTAACCTCCGGTTGTATCACTTAACCGGTGACACACAGCATCACTGTATAGCAGTCGGGTCGGAGCGCCACAATGCTTCTGCCCGGCTAGGCTTCATATTAGGGCCTCTTATTTGATTTTTGCAGTAGATTTTTGGATTATTTGTTGTGCAAAATTATGGTGTTTATATTTTAGTTTGACTTGAGAGGTTGTAGATTATAATTTATTTTTGCAAACAAGGCACACCTACTTCCCCCAATAGCTTCCGATATAAACTCAACATAATTTTTTTCTTCTTTTTTTGGCTCGATAACACCTCCCATGACGGTGTGGGTTATCCTCCTTTAAAAATAAATAAAAACTCCCATAACTAATGGCTGCTAGAATCACAGGAGGGCGGGAAATGCTCCTGGCCATAGGGTCACATGGGGGAGAAAGAAAGCAGGGTTCCACCAAACCTCTTATGTCATTTCTGCAAAAGTCATTGTCGTGAATCCAAAACGAGTCCAAGAAATCATGGATTGGCAAACCCCCAAAATGGTAAACAAGTCATAAATGTCCTTGGTCTGGCTAGTTGGTGTCGTCTCTTTGTTGAAAACTTCTCCAAGCTAGCCAAACCTCTTATAGACCTTCTCAAGAATGACAAGAAGTTACTTTGTACCAAGTGTGATGAGAACTTCAAACTCCTCAAAGAGATTCTCACAAGTAATAGCACTATGTCCTTTGAATACCTCCAAACCCGTCAAGATATTTTGCGATGCCTCTATGTCCAGTTTTCGCTAACTACATCAGACACAAGGATGTATACAACTTTAGGCCCCGGGATGCATCACAAGTAATAGCACTATGTCCTGTGTTGTTGTATGAACCGAGCGTTTGAGGTGCCCAGTATTAAAGTGATGAGGTAGCTGGCTCAATGAGAATCCGGCATGCTCTGCTCGTCCTCGTGGGCAAGAGGAGTAGTGCTCTAGGTGCAAGCCGACTGGTATCACTTGGTATCCTATAAAAGACGATTTTAAGACTTCCTGGGTCGTTAATTTTTATTACATGTGGAAGCTAGAACTAGACATGATTAACGATTATGTTCAAACTAAACCTTGAGGTAAACAAGATTTTTGTTCCATCGAGATATTCATCAACCACTACGACTACAAGAGTCCATAAAGACATCATTACGAAGGACCTGACATTAACCCGACTACAAGGAGGGAGTTGGAGCCGTCAACAAAACCTTTTTGGACTCAGGGGCTAATGACAACGAGATTAATATCATATGACCCCAAACCCAAGGAGAGATCTAGCAACGCAAGAAGGACCAAATCAACAGTGAAGCCCAAGAAGTCTAGCGAAGCCAATGAGACATACAAAGAAGTCTCCCTGGACAGACTCAAGTTCTCGGCCCGACTAGGAGATGCCTGCCCCCGAGGAGTCGAACGGCGGGCTCGTGAAGCATTGCTCCTGGAGCCAACTCATGCAAACAACATCATGAATACTAGCTTTACTAGCCATTAACATGTACATTAGTAGTCGGCTCCACTATTTAATAACTTCCCGATACCGATGCAACAATGCCTCAATAATACCCATTATCATCATCATTGTAATCTGGCCGTGCCTCTATCTAAGACATCGCCCGGGGTTACATAAGACAATATACACAAGAAGGAGCAGGTATTTGCCTCAGAGTGAGGAGCCGAACATAGGTAAAACCTATATGTGAATCCCCTACCATGATTTTCCACTTCTACCTTTCCCCACTCTTTATCATCGCGATCACAAGCCCTATAGCTAGCCAAGCGAACGTCCCTCGACACAACACCTACTTAAGCTAGCGATCCCGTTGTACTCAAGGTGGACAGATTAGATCATTCCAAACATTTACTTTCCCTTACAATTGTCCTTGTAGTTTTCGTTTTATCTAGACTTGGCCGTGAAATGGCGAGAAACCCTAGCAAGGTCATCACACACTCCTATTCGCAATAGTTGCAAAACACGTTGTACGATCAACTAGTCATTCAATGGCGACAATTAGCGGACATAGTTGTAGAAGAGCACATGAAATCTACGGCGCGCGAGCCTTTCTAGTGGAGTGTCATGGAAAGGGACGTATTTAGCTTCTCTCATATGTAGAAGGCATGTCTGATGGTTATCTCTTATATTCGCAACTTGTAGTGGCTAAATATCGTATATTGATCAAGGTTTCGGTTACCGGCCGGAATTCCGTGGAATTCCGCGGTAACCGGATTTCTCGGACCCCCGGAATTTGCATATCTCGGATGAAAAATCTCGGATTAGTCAAATTTGAAACAAATTTGTGCTCGAAAAAATTAAATTTTGAAAAAATTCGATGTTTTAAGTTTAAATCCTGAATTCTTGCCGAAATATTGGGCCGGTTACCGGCCGGTATTTTCCGGTAACCCCGGTTACCGGAAATACCGGCCCCCTCCGGAATTTTTTTTGAACCGGTATCCGAAACCTTGATATTGATATCTTCCATACAAAAAATACAGTGCTCAGTTTCATCTAATCCGTTCCTTCCCAATCCAATGGCTAGCTAGTGTTGCATATTAGTGTATGTAGCTGGCTGACTGTCTTCCGCACGACGGATTAGTCCATTCCCTATGAAACACATAATTTGGCTTTTTATCAAATTTAAAAGGTATTTATAAATATTATTAAAATGATATCTTGTGTAATTTTTGACATACACCTTACTTTTTGGCATTTTGATAGACTTAAACGTCAAATTTATCGACATGGTCTAGAGTCAATATGTTTTCATTTTCTTGGCAGCAAAGTTTTCCACGATCTCTCTTATGTATTGTATGTAGAGCATCTTGCTGTGAGAGCTGGAATAAATAAATAAAGTTTATAACTTCCTTGATTGTGCCTTTTTTTTGCAACTCATTATCAGAAAATACTTTTGGTTGTTTGATGTCATCCATCTTAGATCCGGGAGACGATCAATCAAGGATTAACATCCAGCGCTGCTCTGCACTAGAAAACTGACAAATAACATTGCATATATGATAAGTAAATAAATGTTGCATATATACTGCAGCAACTAGTGTTGACTCTTATGCAATATTGATTGTTCATCCGAGAACATCAATTAGCGGTTATCACATAACATACCTTATTTTAATAACTGCATATCATATAATTAAGTCTTTGTAATATCCCTGGATTTAGAGTCCAAAATTAGAGAGGACACATGAGTGTGCATTGCATTCATGCATCAGAAAATCCGAAGAATTTTCGCGCAATTGTTTTCAAAACACTAAGTGATTGAGGTTTCACTTGAGTTGGTGGAATTGAAGTAGATCATCAACTTGAGCGTTAAGAACTTTAAGATGATCTTGGCTTAAACCCCATTTTGGGTAGAGAGGTATCCGATAAAATTGCGAAACCTAGAGGGAACATAACTTGTTACCTCAAAATATTACTTGAGGAGTTGTGGGTAAATCTAGTTATTCCTATTTATCATCTTAGATAGAAATTATAATTTTTGACATGACCATAAGGAAAATTGCTTGTTGTAGGAATTTGAATTCAAAGTGAATATTCAAATAATTGAATTTGTAAAGTGAATTCAAATTAAAACAATTAAACAACACAAACAATAATTGAGTAATTGAATTAATAGAGATTTGAATAATCCAAATCTTTACAACACATATTACAATTTATTGGATTATTGAAAGATAAACAAATAATTTTATTGAATAATTACACAAATTACATTGTCTTTACAAATTTATTACAGCAACTGAGATACAAAAAAGGAAAATTACAATAGTTTCCTAAACTAGAATGTCTTGTAATCTTTTCTTCTTCTTTGGATCTTTATTCCAATTTAGTTGTTCCTGCAAAACAAAGGTAAGGCAAAACAAAAGATAAGAAAAATAAAAGAGGGGTTAGGGGTTAGTTAAACTCTCAGTCCAGCAAAGAAATGCTTTGCTATTAACATCATTGAGTATTAATAAGGGATCAAGTGTTGTATCTGTTCTTAATTATCAAGTTTAGCCTCAGAACAACATCACTGGCCTAAATCCACTTGGCAGCAAAAATAAATAACCAAGAGGAGGATAAGATCAAAGCAGCCGAAGCCATGCTTATCAGGTCAAAAGATCTGGGGAGCAAGCAGGCAGCTCACCCATGCATGCAATTCAGTGTGCTGTCACCACCACAGCAGCACAACCTCTAGAGATAAGAGCAAAGGGCTCGCAGCAGCTAGCAAAGTAGCACTCTTTCACTCACTCTAGCTCCCAGCTCGAGCTCATCAACCTCCATAGCACACAGAACCACCAATCCATCTATCTTTCACCACTGGATCCTTGCCAAAAGCAAGAACAAGTTAGGATTGAAGCACAAGGCCAAGCTGGAGTATGGAGGGAAGGCCAGAAGCTAGGAAAAGAGCAAGCTGGAGCTGGAGAAGCAGGTCAGCAACATAAACGAGGAGGAGATCCACAAGAATTGTAGATCAAGCAACCAGGAAGAGCCACAAGCAACACAACAACACCACCATCACACCTGATCACAGGTTGATCCTCTATTTTCTCTAGCAAGTTGATCTGCTAGATACTCATAAGTGGGGTGTAGTGTATTTCCCTCAGCTAGGCATAGAGATGCTACGTTATAACATCACAGGGAATTAAAATCACAAGCAAGCATCTGTTCTTATAAAGTAAAGGCCTCAGCCTGTGCATCACAGGCAGGGGAGATAAATCCACAGATCTGAGCAAAGGCACATAAGCAATTGTTGCTTTTTCACAATTGTTGGTAGCACAGATCCATCACTTGGTTGCTGGGCACAAATCCCTCGAGAGGAAGAGCACCTCAATCACAACTAAGTACCTAAAACATATTACCAACCCTATAATTAATTCTAGGAATTATTAGCATACACTGGCTACACTGCCACTAACAGGTAACGGAATCCATCAAGTGACAGAACCACTAGTTCATCACCACAGCTAGTTACTAGCAAGATCATCTCTAGTAGTGGCATCAAGGGTTGTCCAGAGAGCAACAGCCAAGACCTAAGAATTGGCCAAACTGAAAACCTGGGCATTTAAACATGATATCACCTTAATAAAAAAGGGGCATAAGCCTACATGACAAGATAGTAAGATAAATTAACTCCACAGTGATAACTATCTGAGAAAATCATCTGGAGATCATCTCTGAAGCTAAACCATAATTAAATCTTATTTAGCATATGTCCTTATCTTTAGTTGACAGAGAGGGAAACAGGGGTGAAGGCAGCAGTTCTATACTTATCAGTTCATATCTAGAGAAGTGGATAAAAGAGAGGAGCATAGGAAGTAAATCACTAGAGTATTTGTTGCTGGACAGAAATTCGGATCTGTCCAGAAATCACTAAACCACTTAAATCTATCCTGAAATACAACTATCAAATACTAGGACACAAAATTATGTAATAAATCATTCTTATGTTATTGGTCAGCTACTTGAAGTTGTCCAGAAATTTCTAAATCATTTATATCTGCAAGCACAACACATCCAAAATAATTCCTGTCTATCTATAGCTTGAAAACAAGCAAGAAATACATCTACATGTGAGTACAACACCATAAAGGGCGTATGTAGCTATAGGGATTTAATTCCAGCAAGCACTAGTGTACAGTACATACACTAGATCTTGTATAACATGCTTAAGAAGAGTTATTTTATTAAGCTGATGCTACTAACTTATCAAGAACGCATCTTTACTGACTAGAAATAGCTACAGCAGATACTAATACTTGGGAAATAGCATACAGTACCAAATGACCAGGAATATTTTATCTATGCACATCCGCACACCAGGTCATGTATGCACATGACTTGAGCAAGTGAACCACATATACCACCTATCACCTCAGTTCATCGGCACACGGCCGGTCACAGAAGGAAGCTCACCTCGAGAAGTTGTAGTCGAGGCAGGACATGAAGTTGAGGTGGCCGTGGGTCGCCGAGGTTGCGGTAATGGCATTACCACCGTCCCGTCAGCGACAGCAACCACACCACCGTGGGCAAGTCACACTGGACCGGACCGCGGGAGCACCAGAGCAGCAGACCACAGCACCTTGACCACCCGCAGCATCCACACCCGCACCACACCACACCACCATCGTAGCAGCAGCAGCATCATCCACCGTACGAGACCACCATCAGCCACAACACACACCACCAGAGCATCACCACACCAATACCATTTCTGACCACAGCCAAGGTAATGGCCATAGTGAGCTACGCTGCAGCTCGAGGAGGCGCTGTCGAGCAGAGGCTTGAGGAAGAAGTCGTGGTTGACATGGTGGAGTACACCGAGCTGGCGTGCTCGATCAGGGGCACGAGGACGTCACCGTTGCGGGCATGGAGGCGCAGTAAGAGGCATGGAGGCGTAGGAGCCTAGGGCGCCAGCGAGCCGTGCTCGAGGGGTGAAGGAGCCGGGGCTTTGGGGTGTCGCGGCAGAGGTTCAGGAGCTCGTGGGAGAGTTGGAGAGGGCGTGGCCGGTGCGTGACAGCAGGGGGGGCGGCGATGGAAGCCGGCGGAGGAGATCGAGCCGGAGGCGAGTGACACGGCTAGGGTTAGCCACGGCATTGCGCTCGGTAGCGAAGCGGCGTATCGGCGACAAGGATCCGGTGGAGAAGTCGGGGCGGAGCAGCTCCGACGAGAGGCGGCGCCGGTGATGGCCGGAGGTGGCCGGAGCCATGTGTGGCGGCGGCAACGCGCACAGGAGAAAGAAAGACGAAGGGGATCGAGCTGAGCATGCCTGCGTGCTGTGTGCGTGCGACGTGCCTGTGTTGTGCACGTACATGGGCTTGGCCCAACAACATTGAGCTAGTGTACGTGGGTACTAGTAGTCCCACTTGTTTAAAAAAAATACATATATATCATTTTCCTTTGTTCCTATTTTATTGAGTGTAAATACTTAATCAAGAATTATACATATATTCATAATTATAACAACAATAGAATCCAAATACTAAATTATGTAAGAAGTACAAAAATAGTTTTCATGGTATTTGATTTAACATGCTTAAAATCCAATAAGTCTTGATAAATAAAATGTTGAAATGGAGTAAGTAAAAAAAATTATATAACTAATCACTTAAAATTGAGGAAAATAAATGGAATAATTCCTTCATGATTTTATAAGATGTTTTCATAAAATCATTGAAATTAAGGATTATTTTAAAACCAAAACCTTGAAGGTATCAAATAAAATAAACGATATTTTCTATAAGGAGTAATTATGAAGAACTCTTAAATATTTCAAATTAAATATAAAACATCAATAATCAATATTCTACTATTAAAACTCTTAAGTAACTCTAAGTATTAAAATAAATCCAACACTCTAACACTTATTATTTAGATTATTCAATTTCACTTAAGTATTATTATTGAATAAGATAATACCTTGTTAATTAAATAAAAGTGATACACACCTAATGCCCAAAGACATAATACCCTAAAATGATTTAAGAATCAAGTAAATCATAAAACTCTATGGAATCACTAATCTAATCTCTATATCAACTCATAAGTGATGAAATCATCACCAAAAGTGAAGGAAACACTCCCAAGTCAAGAAATACGAAGTTATAGAAGTATCGCTTCAGACAAAGCTTATTTGTTTAAGTTGGGGTATTTTTGGGACAATGACGATGCATCTCATACTTATGCATAATAGCATATTGCTTCTTCAAACATTAGTCCTTACCGGACCAATGGCGTTTTTTTCCAGATTTTGGAGTCTTTATTGTATCGAAGACCTTGGCTGCATAATCTTGCAGTCAAAAAGGCAAGTTCACTCTTGCTCATGTCCTACTTGATTATTTTTATCAAAGTAAATGCAAAATACTATGGTTTATCATTGCATGAAAAAGTAAAACATATCTTCGAATGATGTGAATTGCTATATATATATTGTTGGCTGGCAGATGGAACCATGGTATGATGTGGTTGGTGGAGGTTCCATTTGCACGGGAAAGTATTATCTAGGACTTAATAACCAATGCCGTCAGCGTTCTTGCGCCGTAAATGAAGCGTTAACCATGAGACTTGGAATGGGACGGGAAAGTCATCTGTGATCTTCTCCCTTTCACATGTCAACGGGCAGCCAGAGCCGTACGCTGTAGATCTTGTGCGACTACATGCACATGGGTGGGACCCCTTAATGCCCACGGACTATGGTGCCTATGATGGTCTGCAAGGGGATGCCTAGGTATCTATCGTGAGGGGTAGAACCAGGGGTGATTCTGCTATGCATGAATTGGGTGGGCATGCGGGGTTGTTGGAGAAGCACGGCGAATGGCTTGGATCAACAATCGGGCCCCACACCATAGGAAGTGTGGACAGGAAAGTACGCCTGGTTGTGCAACATGATGTTGGTCTCTTATGGGTAAAGTAACGCACCTCTGCAGAGTGTAAAAATGTGACATGTTACTCCCGTTCCAGGAAGGAACGACGAACGCTGCAGGAAAGGAGGCTCCTCAAGGCCCTAGCACCTGTGAATGGATGACGGGCATAGTTTTCTGAAGATAAAATAAATCTTTTCCTAAAAATGTTTTGCAAAGATATGCATGTTCATCCATGACTATTTGGTATGGATGGTAGCTAGTGCATAAAACACCTTATTCCTGTTATATGAACTTGCTGAGTAACGCTCGTGTTGCTCACCCTTTCCTCCGTTGATTCCCTGCTTAGATGATTGGAGTTAGCCGAGGAAGGACAGGAATCCATCACAATGTTGGTGAGGTCTTCGGCGAGGAGTCAAATCAACCTGGTGGAGTCTGCCAACGGATGGGTGGCGACAACCCTCAATGGTGGACACGTCAACGACAATGCCTACGGACAAGACGACTATTCTTGGAATGAGAGGCACAACTCTAGACATGGAGATTCCAGATGGATAGATAGGGCTGTGACAACATCAGTAGTGGATTAGGAGTTAAGGTAGAGCTGATATCCAGCTTAGTCCTTCGACGTGAGTCTTTCTGGAGTTTTAATAGCACGAGATCTACTTCTACTTGTAAAGGAGGTTCTCGAGATTTTGTATTAAATAGTGTTGTAATCCTATAGTGTTACCTTGGACCAGCTATGTTTCTGTTGTACTACTCTGGAGGATGTAATATTTACGGAATGGTCCTTCCGTGAGTATTATGTCAACGACTTGTACACTACAACATGCAGTGATGTGCTGGGTCACTACAGTCTTATAGGAGGTCAAAAAAGCATTGTTTGCAGGTGTTAGTATGCCTGAATAAGATGATTTAGTACAACCATCCCTGCACCACTGTTTTATAGCAGCGGTTGGTTACCAAACAGCAGAAGCAATACCCCTTGTTACAAGCCGATCCATTACTGGAGCATAGTCCGGCAGGCAAATTAATCTTCTTGTTATCCAAATCTTCCATGATTCTGCCTATGAAATAGAGAATAATCCATTGATAAAAATCAGATGATATTATTGACAAACAGGCAATTGATCGATGCAACAAGACACAACCGATCATCTAACAAACGTTATTGATACACATCCATAGAGCAAAAACCTATAGACAACCCGTCCACACAGCAGATGGTGTTGGAAGATTAACACCGGAAAGAACACAAATCAACACAAGTATAGAAATAAAATGATATCTACCACTTACACCGTGCATTGGTAGCAAAGTACATCGGAAGAAGCACCAACAATATGGCTAGTGCATACGCATGTTTCGCGTACTTGTCCATGCAGCCACGCGTATGAGACAAGAATGTTTTACAACCACTACCGGATGCTTAATCTCATGATCCACACAACATATACGCATATATAGTTACACAGGATTCCCCACCCACCAAGAATAGGTAGTGTGAGACGTAAGTTTTTGTTACAAAGGATGTGTCACCCATGAAAATAAATATCAGTATATTTTTTGGAATATAAAGTCCATTATCCATCGGACATTAAGAGTAATGATTTCCAAGTTTTTTCAATAAATTGTTTCTTATGTAGAGATGGGTTTACCATATATAGTAACCAAAACTATGGAAATATTAATCGGATTATTTTAGCTCTATTTCTTTACTTGGAATATAATGTCGATATCATCCACCATTAAGAGTAGTGATCCATCCGCCATCGAGTCAGTCAGAATGATTTCACCAATGACGCAAATTTTGAAAAAAGAATGTAGCTAGATTGCTGATACGTCTCAAACGTATCTATAATTTTTGATATTTCATGCATGTTTTATACCAATTGCTACATGTTTTATATACACTTCATACCATTATTATGCATTTTCTGAAACTAACCTATTAACAAGATGCCACAGTGCCAGTTTCTTTTATTATGTCTGTGCATTGCAGAAAAGGTCCAAAAACCAAAGTGCTCAGAAAAATCCCAAAACATTACAGAAATTCTATTTCGCCAGAAGACTCAGTGGGCCAGAAGGACAAGTCCGTGGGAGACCCACAGCCGCCACACCATACATGGGCGCGGCTGAGGGGGGTGTGGCGCCGAGGTGTGGTGTCGTTTACTCGTGCACCGCCTCGCGTCGCCTCTTCGCCTAGAAAAACCCTCCTGACCTAAAACTCGCGACTCCCGAAAGATTTTCCCAAATACGACTCCGAGCTCCGCCGCCGTCCGAAACCCTAATTCGGGGGACAGAAGTCTCTATTCCGCACCCTGCCGGGATGGGGAAGTGCCCCCTGAGCCATCTTCATCGCCATTGTTGCTTCCCACGATAAGGAGAGAGTAGTTCTTCATCGAGTTGAGGGCTCTACCGGTAGCTATGTGGTTTATCTCTCTCCCATGGTGTGATCTTTATGTGACATGAGCATTGTAATCTAGTTGAATTCATAGATGTTTTCCCTTCATTATGTTATGGATATGCTACTCAATTGGTTTTATCATTATAATCTCCGGAGTCATGTGACAACACAAAACCATGGTGACAGTGCGGGTGGCGTGTGTGACTCTTTGGATTAAAGATTAGAGGGATACTTACCATGAATTGTTCTAGTGTTGGATGTCTCTATAAAATTGTGGTGTTTGTTTAGTACTATCTTGGATGCTCATAGTGACAGTGCGGGGTGCCCTAGATGTGGAATGACGAACTTTAAGGTGTGCTTTTATAGCCCTACGCAGTAGTAATGGTGTTTGTTATCCAACAGGAGAATAGTTCAGAGTAGCATCTAAGTTGCATATTGCTTAGAGGGATAGTTCAGAGAATAGTTCAGAATAGTTCAGAGTAGCATCTAGGTGTGATTGCAGGGTTACTTGAGAGGGATATCTTTGACCTCTGCCTCCCTGAGTACGATAAACCTTGGGTTACTCACTTAAGGAAATTTGCTGCTGTCCTACAAACCTCTGCACTTGGAGGCCCAACACTATCTACAAGAATAGAAGCGTGCGTAGACATCAACTGCTACTAAGCACTCGCTAGCCGCTCGCTTCGCTCGCTCCAAACTGGTGGTGTGTCTTTCTGGGCTTGGCTCTTTATGGAAGCCATGCTAGAAAGTTTTTCAATACGTGACCTATTGTGTGAGATCATATATTAAAAAATCAGGATTGCTACCGTAAAATTGCACATGTGGACCACTTGTCGTGGGGTTTCCTTTCTCCCCTACCTGTCTTCCCCACACTCCCCATCCCGCACGTAGCCCCAGTTGACCCAGCGCCGCCCTAGCCCAGCCCTGGACGAACTGCGCCGTATCCACCACCCACCACCATCTCCCTAGCGTGCAGCCTCCATGGTTTGAATCTTCGGTAGTGGGTGCTCGTAGCAAGAGCGGGCCATCGTCCTGCGTCGCCTGAGCCGAAAACCTCCTCCTCGGAGGCCTTGGCATCGCAAGCAGCCAAGAATCCGGAGGTTATCCTCACTGACCCGCTCCCGAAGGACTACTCACCGGTCGCACGAATGAGCTCCTCAAAGACAGCGCCGTGCGAAGCTTCAACTCCATTTCGGGTCCAGAAGTCGGCCGAATCAATGTGGCCCACCAAAACTTGGCAGGAAAATGGTTGGATTCAAAGCGACGCGTTAAAATTTGGCCGGATTCTGGCAAGTCCAATGCCGGTCCGACGAGGATGCGTCCTGAAATTTCCCTCCCACCAACCTTGTTTCACTTTTGTGTATGACGTAAAATACCCAATACTCCAAATATGTAGTACGCGAGCCAATTTTTAGCGCATCCCCTAAAATAATTTACGGCCATCCTCGTTTCGGGATTTGGGACTGTCACCTTTTACCTTCCAAATTGTAAAACAATATCTTTTTACGGGATCTACTGGAATTGCTTTAAGACCATCCTTTTGTATAAATGGATTTTCTTAAACTCAATAGTTGCATTGAGGCAATACACGCACAAGAGTTACACCCAGACTATGTATAACGAAGATGCACACAATCCAAAAAAAAAAACACAAAAGTTTAACATATACTATTAACATGCAACAGATGGATAAAATAGACTAAGTCAACGGAGGACCAAGACGTAGATACACAGTCATCCGTGCTGGGTGACCACCTCCTTAATTAGTTGATCTCTCCACAATAGAACATGTTGTCATAAAAATTACTTCTGCTCTCTTCGTTGCAATTGGCTCCAAGTGCGTGCGCGTGTGTGCACAAATAGATAACCTGCAACGTAGAAAGATATTTCTTTTTATCCAAGACCACCCTTTGAGATTGTCATTTTGACAAGAGTTTGCGCGCGCGCCGGGAGGGGGATCAATTAATAACAAGGGCAGGAAAGGGCCACCCTACCTCCCTCCCATGGAGCATTGTCCTCCTGGGCACATCAATAAGCAAAATTCCACGAGAAGTGATAAGCAATGTTGGTACCAAGTTACTAAATCTGGACGGGAAGCTTCTCATTTTCAGAAGGCTATGCAAATATTCCCATATAACTGAATCAAAAGACTTTTTGGATGTCGAGCTTGGATACTATAGTAGGAGTGTTCGTGTGTTGCACCCTAGTCGCAAATGCTCTAACATAAAGTTGTTACGGATGCTTCTCGTAATTTCGAAGGCATATTGGCTCGTGGAAATGATCCCCTTGAAGAGGGTGAGTGTGTGATCCATCATTTGCGCAACAATCTTGGCGACGGTATGTATGAAGATGATTAGTGATGGCATGGATGTACCATAGATGTTTAACATCACCTAGTGTGTTGCACTTGATTATGACGATGTTCCTTGCCCGATTACCTTTTGCATATTTCGTTGATGAGACATTTTTCGATATAATAGACACCAAGATGTCAAACCCGGTAGTCGGAACAAAAGTATGGTGTTTATATTTTGGTTTTTATTTGAGAATTTGTAGGTTATAATTTATTTTTCCAAACAAGGCACCTACTTCCCCCAATAGCTTCCAATATAAACTTGACATAGTTTGTATTCTCTCTTCTTTTTTTTGGCTCGATCACACCTCCCTTGACGGCAGAGACGGTGGGTTATCTTTTTTTAGAAAAAAATACCTCCCTAATGGCCGCTAGGATCTCAGAAGGGTTATCCTCTCAAAGTTCTTGCACCATAAGGGCATGTACAATGCAAGGTGCTTATAGAGGTGCTTAGCAAAATAAACCGGTTTTTGGTTAATTACCACTGCACCCATGCTTATTTACACAAGAGAAATGCTTAACTAGGCACCTTTCCTATAGGAATAAGCATTGATGCTTAGGAAAATGCTTGATTTATTTTTGTAAGCGTCTCACCAATGTATATGGCCTAACGAGTGCGAACAAAAAGGATCAAGTTTGTCTGAGTCTCCATGGAAAGAAAGAAATAACGAAAGAGAGAGGCAAACATCCATTTGGCCAGTATAGCTCAAGGCTACACCCACCCGTGTCATCTCTTCTCGCAGGAGCGCGACACATCGCAGTCCATAACTCCAGATGAAGCCAGTCCATAACTTCACGGGACGTTGTATAATATACCCTCGACGAAAGATGCACATCGTCGGGTCCAAAGAGGCGGAGACACAACCAAGGGCATATGCATCTTTCCCGGGAAAGCGAGCGCAGCTGACGGAATGGAGGAATTAATGAGCTCGGCAATGATGAGTTCATGACGGGCCAGAGGAAGAGCCGAACGAATATTCACGATCGTCGAATCGCAGGGCGAAAACGACGAAGATGCTGTCGTTGTGTTGCTCATATTATAGAGAGCAAGTGATGGGCGCCAAAAAGGACCCTTCTGTCGCCCTGCTGCTGCCGCAGATGGCACCCGATTCAGTTGGGCAATGGTGGTTTATTGTAATGTGATGATTTGGTGTGAGCAGTCGAGCTAAGAGAAGGATAAAAAGATGAGGTCAAAGGCAAGCGGAACCCTATGCGCCGTTGATTAAACAACGCGGCCACTACATGGGATACGAATCGTACGAAAGCTGGGGGCAAATCCTCTCCTAAATTCCTGCCTATGGATTGGGGATTAGCTCGACGGCACGTACGCGCTTGATGATTGCATCCATCGGGAAATCGGTGTCACGGCTGTGACGGATTCGCTACTTCTGGTTGTATATTTATTGTCAGATCGACACTACTGTGGTCTATGGAGATTGGTATGCATTAGAAGTTTAAAACCGAATCGTAGTGTGATGTTGGATGGTTTTTGCATCGCAGGATACAACATCATCATTACAGTGCTGTACAATGGGTTTCAGTTGTTCCGGATGTGTTTGGTGGAGGAACGGTCGGCTAATCAATCACGTACTCCCTCCATTCCAAATTATAAAATATTTTAACTATTTGGAAATCGGATGTATATGGACATATTTTATTGCCTAAATTTACTCATTTCGATCTGTATAAAGTTAACCCTGAAATATCTAAAACACCTTATATTATGAAATGGAGGGAGTAGCTAGTTTCATCAACTATCAAGTTATCTTGACATCGTTCGAAAGAAAAGATTGGGCTAAGAATGGTATCGTAAACTTTTCCTCCCATCGCTCCCATGTCGCTCCTGAGCGGCACCGGGGCGCCCCACACCAAATCATTGTCGGCCACCCTCCCCTCGCCACCGCCGGCACGTGCCATCGGGCGAAACCGCTCTCGGCGGCGTTGCTTGGCTTTGGGACTCGACACGTGTGCGGCTTCCAAGTCGTGCGATCTAGCTTCCCGGCGACGCGAGCGTAGCATCCCAGCCGCGCGGCAGCAGAGTTCTTCGTCTTTTTTGGCCGTCGGTTTGGGCTTTGGGGTTCGACAGCGCGGTCCCAATTGAGCTCGCATATCCCGCTCCGGTGACGGCGCAAGCGGCGCCCGGACTTCCTCCAACGTTGGGGCCGTCCCTATCTTGCCCTCCTGCCGGCATGGCTCCGGCCGTTGTGGGCGCCATGATGCAAGGTGGCTGGGTCCTGCGAGCCCAGATTGGGAGGGCGCCTCCAGATCTGGTTTTGTATGGGCCCTGTCGGGCTGTTGCGTCTGGAGTGGCTTGGTTCATGACGTGGACTTGAGGGTTGTAGGTCCGATGTACATGATGTGGATGGAGCTTGTGGGGAAGATCCAGGTGTAAACCTAGCTTTCGGTCATGGCCGGAGCCGGTGATAGCTATGTCTCGTGCAACATCTCCTTTCTGAAGGCATCATCGAGGTGAAGATCCCACCTCTTTCAGCTACCTCCGGGGGAAACCCTAAATTCGTGGATCAGATGATGGCGTCACTCCTACGTGGTCTCCCTCTTGGGGGCATCATTATCCTTGGAGATGTGAATTGGTCGGAGGGACTAGTGGATGGACTCGATGGTGGGTGGAGGGTTCCGCGTGGTGGCTAGAGCAACAACGATGAAAATGATGATCGAATGTTTGGTTGCGGCAACACTTTGTTATTCGGCTTATTGTTCCGGCGTGTCCGACTCATCTTCCTATTGGGTTCCATGCTACGAAGTCGGAGCTGCTGCGGCGTGTCTCGAGCGACGACGATGATCTGCGTGGCATCGTGGGGGCGGTCCGGTTGTGAAGACCTTCAACGGCGTGGGGCCTGCCCATCTCATCTTGGGATCTCATCTTCATAATCGGGGCTTCTAGTCATTCTACGAGAAGGATCGTCTATTTGGCATGGACCGGCGTGGGCTTCACGAGGCCGCTTTGGTGAGGTCCTCCTAGGTGGTCGTTTTCTTTGGTGAAGTCGAAGTTGATGGCGAGTGATGATGACGATGACGCTGGGGAGCAACCTCGACGACGACTCTCGTCGTCAGCGGTGTGCGTGCGTGGTTTGCGTTTGGTAGGCACGGTGTCCGTGTGTACTCGCGGATCTTATGTGGCCAAATAAATAATACGGAGCGTAGCCACATAAAATCCTCCCCGTGGATAGCTTGTCCGCCTCACCCCACATAAGAGTGGATGACGTGTGGGTTAGCCCAACCCAGGAGCGTGCCCGTCCGACGTCCTCGAGAGACCCTCCAAACTTGGGATGGGTCGGGGGTGGCAGACATATTTGAACTCGGCCCGTACACATGGCGGTGCCATAAGATCCGACGTGACATATACCCAACACTCACTAGCTTCACGCGATTCGGCCCATGCTAAAATCTGGGCTATCGATCCGCTCGGTAGCCCATTTCGTATTACGAAACAAATGCATCGTAGATGGGCCTCTCTTCAAAGGCCCAACCGGGCGAAATGAAAGAAAGCGATCGCCCGGGCGCCAGGGAGCGTAGCCTACTATGCAAAAGAAAATCCAGGAATCGGGTGTCAACTACTCGCAGATCCAGAATCCTTCTGTTTCCGCCGCGACCCATGAAGGACCCCTTCGAGGCAGCCGTCGAGGAGCAGGAGTCGCCGCCGGAGTCGCCGGCGCATCCCGAGGAGGATGCCTCCGCCGCTGGACCGTCTCACGCGATCTCCGAGTACTACGACGGAGGAGATGGCGCCGGTGTCCCACGCGCCCCGCCCCCGGCCCCGCGGCAGCGGCCTTCGTCGCTAGCAGGGCCCTCGACCTCCGCCGCCCCGCCGGCAGCGAAGCCCAAGGTTCCGGCCCATAATGAGCAGGACGACGAGGATGAAGAGGAAGACCAGATGGAGGTCGACATGGATAAGCTGCCCTCCGGCACCAGCGACCCCGACAAGCTCGCCAAGATGAAGTCGGTATCCTCTGTCCTTGCTCGACCTGGCTACTGTTAGAAATTTGTTTACTTTTTTCACTTTCCTAGCTGATTTTTATGATAAAACATACATGCCTTTGTGAATCAGTCTGCTTACCATGATTTCGCTTAAGTTAACCGCATAAACAGCATGTACATGTAGGAAGTATTTAGGTGTGTATAAAATCCAGATCCTTGACAAAAATTTACTATGCTAGCATCATTCACCCATTAATTTTGTTTGGTTACTTTGCGGATTGGACCTATCTCCCAGATGATTTATGAATTCGAAAAGGAAGCTGTTCTCCAAGTAATTACAATAACAGATCAAAATGCCATTCTTCACATCTACTAGGTTTTATGTTCCAGCAATGGATTTGTATACTCTGTAATGATACAGAATTGCATATTAAGTGACAAGAGCTTCCTTTTGTTAGTGCGCTGCTGTCCCAATTTACTGAAGACCAGATGAACCGTTACGAGTCATTCCGGAGATCTGGATTCCAGAAATCTAATATGAAGAAGGTGTGGCCCCTTCCCATCTTGCTTTCAAGCTAACTTAAATCATACTCCTGTATTGCAAATATGCAGTCACGAATAATCCCGCTAAAGTAATAGGAATTAGACCTAAGACGATTCCAATGAGCGAGTACATAAGAAGCGATCCACTTTTTTTCATCGGTTCCAGGGGAAGACCAAAGATCTTGCGCGGCAGGTCCGCCAGAAAAACTCAAAAGAGTACAATATAAACTAGAGAATATGGTGCATGTATCATGCACATCTGTCTCAGTTTGCCTCACTGTTTGCAATTATAAGTAAGTATGCCTGTATGGTGTGGATTGATTTCCTTCTCGATTGGTATGTTCGCATTAGCATCTTGCTGAATTCATCTTAAGTTTTATGACTCCCCTATCTTCCTGTTGAGGCACTTATTATTGTAGGATACATGTTTTCGCTGTGATATGTCTTATTTGAAACATACTACTATTTTTAGATAGTATATTTTTCAAATCTTAGCCAAACTTTATGACTTATTGCTTTCACCTAAGGTTAAGACTAATTTCATTTTCATCACACGTGCAATTAACATTGGTATGTAGTTTCTCAAAATTGAAGAAATAACTTGGAGAATATGTGTTTTTAGTTATAGGTGCCTAGGATGCGTTGCTTGTAGAATCATGCTAAGATTGAAAGTATTCCTTGCTAATATGTTGTAAAGTGGATGATGACCATGTGTATGGGGTGAATGTCTATAAAATGCTGCACTAGTTGCTGTGAGAAGTAGTTTCATGTATTTTTTCATCAGTTATTCGAATGAGTTTTTGCTTAGATTATATTACTTGACTTGTTATCCTTTTTGGCAGCTATTGGCGAGTATCACTGGCAGTCAAAAGATATCTATGCCAACGACAATCGTAGTGTCAGGAATAGCAAAGATGTTTGTTGGTGAGGTTATTGAAACAGGCAAGTTCAGAGTACTTATCTTCTTTACTTCGTTTTTATAGAACTACCACCTGTGACATTGATGTATGCAACACTTTTTAGTTATGTTTTTGTGTGACAGGCAAAGCATCTGTTTTTATTATTAACTCATTATATGCTGGCCTCCTTGATTTTAGATTATGTTTTTGAACAATTCAACCTGCATATTGCAGCTAGAATAGTTATGAGCGAGAGGAAGGATTCCGGACCCATCAGACCTTGCCACATCAGAGAAGCATACAGAAGATTGAAGCTTGAAGGGAAGATCCCGAAGCGATCCGTTCCACAACTCTTCCGCTAGATTGAATGAAGCATCTCTGTTGATTGTTGATGTCAGTCAGGCTTTGTATGATTATCTCTCGGGGACAAAAAGGCTATATGATAGAGTGATCGAAGTATGGCTGCCTTCTCGTATTCCATTTCCTTGCGATCACATGGAAGTGATTTTAGGAAGAACGACGAAGTGTAACAGCAGTGTGATAGTATTATGATGCTGACCATGTAAAATGGTGTGTTATAAACCCCATGTTGTGACTTTTTCATGCGTACACTAAGTAGCTGTACTGTATGCTGCAATTGTATCCGCTGAATCTAGTTGGTTTTAATTTTGCTTATACATTGCCCGAGCAGAAGCTATGTACGTGACGCGAGTATCAATGGCTGGTGGCGACCTCACCTCCTCGCCTCTTTCTGGTCTATTCTACACCGAACGAGATGATGGCCGCTTAATCACCGGGCCGGCCGTCGGCTGGTGCAAGGTGTGGGCGTCCAGGACGTAGCCCACGCTGTTGAAGTAGTGGGGTAGGTGGGTTGCTAGGTGCCGATAGGGATGACACCCATAGATACAAGTAGACAACACACGACTCATCCGGCCGGAAGAGAATCGGGGAGCTGAGACGTGATGACATGAATTAGATAGACTAGTTGAATGCCCGTGCGTTGCCACGGTCCGTTAGTGAATTTATTGGTACACCGTACACCACATTTAAATATAAGATGCACGTAAATATTTTTTTATAGGAAAATAGTCACATTTTTGTCGCTAGTAAAACCTGTATGAAACATTGCTACTATTTAAAATTCGCCGAGAGCGTAACCGGTGGAAAACTCCCAAGAACTTTTCAAATCTGTTACAAATCAGTTCCGGTAGGTTAATTATCGGCGATCATGATGCATATCCCTATGGTTCTTAAACAAACCCGCACATAAGTTCTTCATTTTTTCTTGAAAAATGTTTGCACTTTTTCTTTCCCCAAAAACACCCCCTTGGTCGGGAAGAGGAGAGGCCGGTTCCATATAATATTATTTTCAAGAAAATTCAACTATATTCATTCAAGTTCCATACAACATTTTAAAACATAAGTTTTTTCAGAGAATATTCAACACTATTCAAACAGGTTCTACACAGGTTTCTTCCCTGAATCATACATAATTCATATTTTTGAAGATTATGTAACCCGCTATGTTTCATTCAAGAATAACAACAGATTCTCAAAGGAGTCACAGCCATCTCATGAACAGAAAAAACCGGAGACATTTTGCTGCTTCCTTTTGCTGCTAACTCCCGAATGAGTCAGATGGTACATTACAGTTGCTCCTAGGAGGACAACCATATTCATATTCTCATGTGACACCTTTAAGGACAACATCTGCATTGACTGGTTGACAGCACATCTGGTTAGATTACCTCTCTATAACACCTGATGATTTCTCTGTCATAAAAAATACACATTTAAGGAAGCAAAGATGCAAGTGCAAGCTAAATATTGAACAACTTCTGAGAACAAGCCTTTAGAAAGAAGAGGAAGGCCTTTAGTGCAGCAGCTGTATCTGTTGTTCTGGATAATAACCCTTCCTTTTTTTCAAGATGGTGTATGGCTCGACGCCTTATGTATGTTTCTGCAGCCTCTTGCATCATCGGTGCAGTTTGGACTCGTGTGTTCACACCAATCTTTAAGGTGATGCTTGGAGCAATACTGCACTCATCACTGCTGCCATCATTCTGAATTTTTTAAATACCCGCTACTAAATCATACAAATGGAGAAAACCTCATCACACATTCTGAAGACTCATGTGTTCTAGCTAAAGATGTAAAAAAGAGAAAAAGAATAAGCAATATGAAAATTGAGCTCAATTGGTCGTTATTAAGCAGTAGGAATTCAAAGATCTGACGCAAACACGAACCAAAGCTACCAATTCTGATGCACTAAAGCAATATGATAGGGGTTGAAATGAAGAAGATAAAAAATGGCCTTTTCTCACTTGGCATGGTCTACATTGGTTTCCATGGAGATGCAGAAAATCAACGCCAAGCTTAGCTTACCATGCACATATGATTAAATTCTTAATCGTAAAAGATAATCCATACCACCTTTATACTGTAGAAGACAATTTTCTGAAAGATACCAACTTGTTTCTTGTATTCATATTGATTCCCACGACCTTAATTTGGCAACTGCCCCTAAGTAGAATATAGTGGAGCTCATTAATAACAGGTTACACAAATGAACTTGATTTTGTACGTAAAATTTCTACCACATTTTGGTTTTCTTCTATGCTCTCCACATATCCTATCAGTAACCATTACTAATGTATTTTGCCGATCTGAGAAACATCCAATTGCTTAATAACCACATTGAGCATGGACTCATGCATGAGCAGGGACGCAAAGTTACAGACTTGCAAATTACGGTGTACCATATATGCCAATTTGTATCAATCAATGCAAATATATTTATGAGCGTGTCAGAATACAAATTGGCAGTGTACCATGACATATGCTTTTTGGTGGTTCTTCAGCGTCAGCATGACAATCTGTGCGGCTAACTCTGGCGTCACACTGAGAACTGGCTTGAGAGCAGTTTGGGAATCAAATATGTAGAAGGAAGCATCATGACTAACCTGTCACTCTTCTGGAAAATCTCCACCGATAAATAAACAGAGCATTCATTGGGTGAACATGGCGGAAACGCCATTGATAAGCTAATTGAACAATGTACTACCAGATTGAGTGACATGCGTCAGAATCCTCCCGTGGACATGCACATTCAAACAAATCTTCTATAACAATAATTATAGGGTCCATCCAAGTTTTTTCCATGGTATCTTTATGCTTAGCTTCCCATCGTCCTGCAGAAATAGTATCATGGGAACTCAGAATTTACAACTACAAATAGTTTGCTCTAAACAGAGGAAGTATTTTTTATAGCCAAACAGTCCAAGTGGGAGCATAGATCATACCGGTCTTAAGTGCAAATGGCAGCTGCAGGTAGTCGGGCTTTCAGAATGAGCTATTCATTTTCCAATAGTACTTGCTCTGCAGAAAATGGACTCGTAAATGTTTAGCCACCATCAGAGAGACAGCACAAGCCCGAGCTAAGCCGCGTAGATGCTATTAATTCTAAGCAGAATTACTTGGCAACTCGTATATCAGTATCAATCACCGATGCAAAGCATATACAAGCAGAATAATGGATTCAATGGAACCTGTGCACAGAAAAGTCCAGAACGATCGAACCCAATGCCAGTCACACCTTAATCAGAACTCAAACATCACGCATCCGTAGAATTAACCAACAAATTTAGTGCTGCGGCGACGAATTAGAAAACAGCGTGGATCAGGAAACCACTGGCTCGCGAGTGGTTTGGCCAACCAAGTAGTGGAACGCGGGTGTGGTTGCTAGTGCTCTAGGGAGGGGATCGAGGACGAACTATCCCAGGTGCTGATCTTAAGCTACTACTTCTGGATGCCTTTGACGTAGCGGCCGACTACAATGTAAAGGAGGACGCATAGCTACCTTGTTACAGGATGCGCCAGAAGGGGAGACTCGTGTCCTGGGGGAGGCGACGCAGCGGACTTCACGAGTGACGGCGGAGTCGCCCTTGGAACGATTGACGACGGCGTCGCGTCCGCGCGCCGTGCGGATGAACGACGAGGTACGTTGACGAGGGGCGAAGGGGCGTCGGCGGCAGCGGGCGCGCAGACGCGTCAATGGCAACCTTGATGCGTTGACTGTGGATGAGAAGCGTGCCCGATGTAGCAGCCCTGACCGGGGAGTTCGTCGGAGGCGGACGCGTGGGAGCAGGGCACATGAATGGCGACTTCGGCTCGCGCGACCGTGGCCTGCTGAAACTCTAGCCGCCACCGGTGGTTCCGCACGGGAGAGGACGGGAAATCAGAGTGGGGGCTCGGTGTTCGGGGTGGCAAGTATTAATGTCGAGCGTTCGTTATGGGTGATTGACGCAGCATATACGAGATTAGCGATGGGCCGGAGCCTTAGTTAGTTGGGCCTGACGAACGTAAGTTGATACGTTGATTAACGATGGCAGAAAATAGTGGCAGAAAATGGGAGGGACTACCAACGTACGTCCAACTCCTATTTAATAGTAAAGATTAGATACAATACTAGAAATATCTAATCTACGGTAGTGCGGAGTCACCTGGTGGTTCGCCATCCGCAGAGGGTGAAGCGAGCAATCCCTGCCAGGGCGGAGCTGCATGGGCAAACCCTGATGCACATGCATCAGGGTCCAAGACATTTTTTAGCCTAATATACTATATAAAAGGCATTTTTGCATCAGGTTTAGGCCACTAAGTATGCATCACTAGTAGTTACAAGGCATCAGGGTTACTTTTGTTTCAGCTCCGCCCCTGATCCCTGCGTACATTATGTAACATAACGTGTGAATTATGATCGCGGCTTCATGCATTAACACTAATCATGTATCGGTGCGTCAGTGGTGAAGCTTCAGCAGAATTCCTAGGCGGGCCAGGCCGCAAAAGGACAAGCTTTTCCTTTAGAATTGGAGTCTTAAAGGCCCGACCCAACAAGAAATACAGAGGACTGACCAAATTCTGGACGGGCCACGACCCAGGTCGGTCTTAATGTAGCTCCGCCCCTGCGGTGCGCGGAACTACAGCCCCACTTGTCAAATATTAGATGGGCACATAGATATACAGGTATGGGTTATGCGATCCATATATGTACACTCTCTACCCAACGGGTATGATATTATCCCATTTACGTATCCATGGGTTATTTTTTATCTCATACCCACGGGGTACACGGGTATCCATTGTCATCCCTTCGGTGTCGAAGACGAGATTGTCGACATCACGAAGTGCGCATTCCCGAAGTAAACTCCAGCAGTCGATGGTCTCACGATGGGCGCCAACTGTCAACGGATTCTTGAGACAGATGCCATCTGGGGTGGCTTGACTTTTATATGCGACCAACTAGGGTTTACAGAGGTTCACGTAGTTGTTGTCTTGGATTTGAACTACCGTTACATCCACACTTCCTCTCACCGCGGTCCAAGTCGGTGCGCCCTTATCTGAATTCTAGAATCACTCAGTCTCTCTCCAAGCCGGCCCACCGGGCGTTGTCCAAACCCACCAATAAAGGGACAACCCGAAAGGACCACGGGCCACCCGGGTGCAGTGGTCCGACTCGTATGGCTATCCAGTTGGAAATTCCCGCGTCCACTATTTCTCGCTCTTAGCGAGTCGAAGCACAGCCTCGCCCGCACAAAACCTCCGACATGGGCCGGCCCATTTTGGGCTTTTGTTTATGTTTTCATTTTCTTCTTCTGTTATTTTTCATTTTTATAATTTTTTCACTTCTTCATTTTTATATTTATTTTTTCGCTTATTATGGAAAATGTTTATTTTTGAAAAATGTTCTTTTTTAAATGGTTCAGATTTCGAAAAATGTTCATTTTTAAAATGGTTCAGATTTTGAAAATGTACAATTTTTAAAATTGTTTTTGAAAATGGCTCGGATTTTCAAAAATTGTTCTGGTTTTTGAAAATGTTTCAATGTAAAAAATATTCATTTTTAAATAAGAAATAAATCATATACCTATCCATGGGCTGGACCAATTCTGGCCCAAAAGGGGAGTGCTGGCAAAACCACGCGGGCTCGCGCTCGCTCCCGCTCGCTAAGAGCGAGGCATAGACGTTCCCGGGAATTCCCTCGTCAATATCGAGCGTGAAAATCCACAACAGCTAAAATTCCCCAAATAGAGAGAGAGAGAGTAGGCTAAGAGAGATCCAATCCAAGGAAAGCAAATTCTCTCGAGAAATTTATGAAACCATGGGAGAGAAGCGGGGGAGAGACCGTCAAGAAGACGAAGACCTCGCCGGCGCCGCCGGTGGCCGCCCTTGGCGACGATCTCCTCGGCGAGATCCTCCTCCTCCTCCCGGACATGGCGTCACTCGCCAGCGCCGCCCTCGCCTGCAAGAGCTGGGGCCGAGTGGCCCGCGTCCCAGCCATCTTCCGCCGCTTCGACTCCCTTCGCAGGCCCCAACTTGCCGGCTTCATCCTCACCGACCGCAGCGACATGCCCGTCCCTTACCACTGCCCTAAGCTCCGCTTCATCTCCGCCAAATCCCGTAACCCGGATGTGGCCTCGGCCGCCGCTGACGGCGACTTCTTCTTCAAAGACCTCCGCGGCATAGATCCGGCCGGCGGCGAAGACGAGGGATACATCTACGACCAGTGGCGCCTCCGCGGCTGCGATGGCGGCCTCCTTCTTCTTTCCCGTGGTCGCCGCGCGGTGGAGCTCGCCGTGTATGACCCCCTCGCGCGGTCCGCCATCTTCTTCAGCCTGCCCAGCGCCTGGCGCCATTGGTCTCATGTGGCCCGCTACGCCATCGTCGCGGATGATGCGGACGCCTCGTTCCGAGTCGTCGGCATGATTTCTTGGGCCGGCTCGTACTCCGCCGTCTTCTCCTCCCGCACCAGCGAATGGGATGTGATCGAATCGTCGGATGCGAGCCGTGTGCTGCGTGATTTTTTCCAGTGCCAGAGCGATGGCATGCCCGCCGGCCGGTACGTGTACTGGCGGTCGGACACCAAGAAGTACCGAGACTGCAAGAACAAAGAGAAGATTTTGGTGCTCGATACCGAAACAATGATGTGGTCGGTTATCAAACCTCCATTCCCTCCTTGTGAGTCCTACTGCGTCGCCTACATGGCGGAGCACGGCGGGCTCTGCATCGTGTCCAGCAAGGAGCAATGCGTACAGCTCTGGGTCCGTAGCAGCAATGATGAGTGGATCCTCAAGAAGGAGGTGTCGTTGCTGCAGAAGTTTGGGTACTTGAAGAAGCTTCGTAGTGAGGAGCGGATGAAGAGGGTGCGCATCCTGGCAATGAAGGTTGGCTATGTCTACATGGAGTTTTGGTCCATAAGGAAGCCTCATTCATATCTTCTTGTGCTAAATCTGAATACTATGAAGCTCGAATTTTGTGGCAACAAATCCACTGAGCCTTACAGAGGTCCGGCGTTTCCGTTTTTCATGCGGTTGGCACCACTACCTGCTCCAGATGATGACAACTAACTTCGAGGTGCTTGATACAATGGGGTAGGCAATCTTCTATTTGATCTGTTAATTGTATTTTTTTTTATTGTTCCTAATTCAGCGATTTAGGTGTTAAATTATTGGTGTAGATATCCCTCTCAAATTATGATTTTGTATTTCATTTTGGGTACAAATTTCGTGCCCAATGGACCACGTGCCCCATTTGCTATGTGCAAGATAAAATTTAAATAAAAGAATTGCTCAAGAATTTTGTTAGTAATATCAGAGTGTGTATAGTGCACAACTGCACATTCACAAAACGTAGGCTCTCTTTGTTGTCAACCAATTTTCCTAGAACTTATTATGTGTACAAGTGATTTCTTATTTGTGACTTTACCTATATGATTGGATCAAGTTGAAGCTCTTGTTATTAAAACTACAGATTGGATGGAGGAAGCGATGCCTTTACCTCGGCTCGCGTTACGTGTTATATAGGGGACTAAAGCCCAAGATTTACATGATCGTTACAACAAGATCTTGACCTAACGTGAAGGTCAAGGAAGATCAACTCGAGTCGGTTTACATCATACCGATCGGTTGGTTACAAACTTGATACTCAAGTCATTCTAGAAGCCTATCGTTTAATATCCTCCCTCAATCTCAACGTCTCTAAGTTGAGGTTGCTCTTGAAGGCTTCTAGTTGTCGAACTTGTAATGGTTTCGTAAACCCATCAGCCACTTGATCACCTGTTGGAATAAACCGAACTTCCAGTAGTTTCTGTGCAACTCTCTCTCTTACAAAATGAAAATCTATTTCAATATGTTTTGTCCTTGCATGGAACACTGGATTAACCGAGAGATATGTTGCACCAAGATTGTCACACCACAAACATGCTATATGAGGATGATCAACACCCAACTCATCAAGTAAAGATTCAATCCATATTACCTCTGCGGTTGCATTAGCCAAGGACTTATATTCTGCTTCTGTACTTGACCTGGACACTGTGGCTGTTTTCTTGCACTCCATGACACAAGATTAGAGCCAAAGTATACAGCAAAACCACCAGTTGATCTCCGATCATCTGGACATCCTGCCCAGTCAGCATCAGAGAAGGCACTCACAAGATTTGATGCCGACTTACTGAACTTAAGACCGGTGGCTGCACTCCCTTTAATATATCTCAAAATCCTCTTCACAGCTGTCCAATGAATGTTAGTAGGAGAATGCAAAAACTGACACACCTTATTAACTGAGAAAGAAATATCAGGCCTTGTCAGAGTTAAATACTGCAATGCCCCTACTATACTTCTATACTTAGTTGAATCCTCGGGACCCAACAATCTTCCTTCATGCAAAGACAATTTTTCTGTAGTAGATATAGGAGTGGCTGACGGCTTGCATTGTTTCATGTTAACACGAGCTAAAATTTCTGAGGCATATTTTTCTTGAGTTAGCAACAAACCATTTCCGACTTGCTTAACTTCAATACCAAGGAAATAATGAAGATCTCCTAGATCCTTCAGTGCAAAATCACCTCTCAAGTCGCTCAATAGTGCTTCTGTTGCTTCCTGTGATGAACTAGCAACAATTATGTCATCAACATATACAAGCATAAAAATAGTGACTTTTCCCTTCCTATAGAAAAAGAGTGACGTGTCTCCTTTAGACGGGTTGAAACCAAGTTGCTGTAATTTTGTACTTAGCCTTGAGTACCATGCTCGAGGCGCCTGCTTCAGGCCATATAATGCTTTATCCAACCTGCAAACATGATTTGGCTTTGCTCCATTTTCATAACCTGGAGGTTGCCTCATGTAAACTTCTTCCTCCAGAACACCATGAAGAAACGCATTCTGAACATCCAATTGACGAAGACTCCAACCCCTGGATACAGCAATAGATAACACTAATCTGATAGTAGCTGCCTTAACTACCGGACTAAAAGTATCCTCATAATCAATACCGTACCGTTGCTTAAACCCTTTTGCCACTAGTCTAGCTTTATATCTATCTATGTACCATCAGCCTTCTTTTTAATTTTATAGACCCATTTACAATCTATTATATTCCTCCCTTGACTAGATGGTACTAAGTGCCATGTTTTATTTTTCATGAGTGCGTCATACTCACTATCCATTGCATTTTTCCAATTGCTATTACCTAGAGCTTCTTGCAAACTTTCTGGTTCACCAGTTGCTAAAAAACCAGCATACCTGATTGTACCATCTTTTGGAATAAAGGGTCGAAAAATACCATGTTGTGCCCTTGTACGTGCTCTCTGTACCACAGGTTGCTGCACTTGCTCGGCATGCACAGAGGATCCCGGGGAGGCAGAATCTGCGCCTGCGTCGGCCGACAGCGACCCAGGGCTTGCTGGCCCGTCGCTACTCGCCGCGTGGAAAGGAGATGCCCCTGCCTCCGCGTCTGATTGGCCCGGCGCGCGTGTCGACCCCGCGCTGCATGGGCTCGCATGCACGGACGCGCTTCCGTCCGCTGTTGGCTGCCACACGGCGAGATGCCGCTGGCCGTGCTCGGATCCCGCGGTGGATTCACCTGGTCCAGCGCAGGAGATCTCTCGGGATTGCTGTGCAGAGGAATTTTCTCCGTGTCCCGCGCCTGTCTCCTCTGTCCGCATCTGCTGCATAAAATCACCATTGTGCACACTTTTTGCATGGTTAGGGTCAGAAATAATTGGAGCATTAGACATATGATCATTAGTAGTATGTGTTCCCCCGTGATCAGATGGATTTAAGAGATCTTCCGGGAGCAAAAGAATTTCGGCCCTAAGACGAGCGCCAGCATTAGGATTTAACGAGGAGAAGGGGAAGACATTTTCATCAAACACAACGTCCCGGGAAATATAAATTCGCCCGGTAGCAATATCAAGACATTTAAAACCTTTGTGAAGAATGCTGTAGCCAAGAAACGCACACTGTTTAGAGCGAATTCAAGCTTACGAGAGTTGAAGGGGCGAAGGTTCGGCCAACATGCACACCCAAAAATCCTAAAGGATTGATAATCAGGCTTCTCATGATAGAGACGCTCCAAGGGGGTTTCAAGATTGATAACACGACTGGGTGTTCGATTTATGAGATAGGTTGCGGAAATAAAAGCCTCATCCCAAAATTTTAAGGGCATGGAGGCATGAGCAAGGATAGATAACCCTACTTCAACAATGTGACGATGTTTTCTCTCGGCCGAACCATTCTGTTGGTGTGCGTAGGGGCATGAAACATGGTGAGAGATACCAACTTGATTAAAAAAAGAATTTAACTTCTCATACTCACCGCCCCAATCTGTTTGCATAGCAAGAATTTTTCTATTGAATTGTCGTTCCACAAGGTTCTGAAAGTCACGAAATTTTTGAAACACTTCAGACTTATGTTTAAGCAAATATATCCAAGTAAATTTGCTAAAATCATCAATAAAACTAACATAGTATTTCTTTCGTCCAACAGACTCAATGGCAGGACCCCAAACATCCGAAAACACAAGTTCCAAAGGAAAACTAGATTCACTAACAGACTTTGGGTAGGGTAACTGATGACTCTTGCCCTTTTGACAGGCATCACAAACAGACTCATTATTGGACTCAACCGAACAAGGCAAACTGTTTGAACTAATGACTTTCTTGACTATGACTGACGACGGATGACCTAGACGAGAATGCCATCTCTCCAGAGATGGTTTGATGGCACCAAGGACTTGCTTTCTTGAGCTGGATGGAGTGGACGAAAGAGGGTATAGGCCACGCCTACACCTGCCTTGAAGAAGAGTTTTCTTCGTTGCCTGATCCTTAATAGAGAAAAAGTGCGGGTGAATTTCCACGAATGCATTATTGTCACAAGCAAGACGATGTGCAGATAATAAACTTTTGCTTGCTTGAGGCACATGAAGAATATTTTTCAGATATAGATTGCGATCAGGGGTACTAACAACAGAATGACCAATATGTTTAATGTCCATACCTGACCCACCAGCCGTGTAGACCTGTTCGTTGCCGTTGTACTTGTCGCGGATGGTCAACTTGTGAAGGTCCCCAGTGATGTGGTCGGTGGCGCCGGAGTCGATGTGCCAGTTGCTGTCGACGCCGTATGAAGTTGTGGCCGACCCAGCGCTCTTCTCTTGTTGGACTCCAACGAAGTCCGGATTGAACCTCTCCCAGCACTTGCCGGAGACGTGCCCGATCTTGCCACAGAGCTGGCAGCGCGGCTTGGATCCATTGCCTCCATTGCGCCGGTGTTGCGGTTGTAACCGCCACCGTTGTTGTTGTAGTGGTTGTAGTTGTTGTGGTTGCCACCGTTGCCATGGTAGTTGTTATAGTTGCCTCCGCCACCGTGGTTTCCCCCGTAGTTGCCACGGCCTCCATTGCCGCGACCTTGCCCGGGAGCACCACGGCCTGGGTAGCCACGGCCAGGTCCGCCACCACGTCCACCGCGCATGGCGGCGTTCACCGAAGACTGCGACCCGCCTTGGAGCAGATCCAGGCGAGTCTCGAAGCTGGTGAGTGTGCATACAGCTCGGCCACGGTCACAGGTTCCACGCGGCCGCACATGGTCGACACAACCGAGTTGTACTCGGAGTCCAGACCTGCAAGAACATAGGAGACAATATCTTCCTCTTCCAGTTTCTTCCCGGCGGCAGCCATGTCGTCGCCAGGGATCGGATCTTACCGAAGTACTCCGCGATGCTCATGTTGCCCTTCTGCATGTTGGCGAGGGCGATGCGGATGTTCACAGTCCGGGCACGGGTCTGCGACGAGAACATGTTCTCGACCGCGGCCCAGAGCGTCGCCGATGTGTTGTTGGAGACGACTTTCATTTGCACCTCCGGGACAGCGTCGTCAGGAGGAAGCAGAGGAGGCGCTGGTCCTGCGCCAGCCACTCAGCATAGGCGGGGTTCGGTTCTTTCACCGTTTCTGTCCCCTTGGTCACCGTCAGCTCCTTGGCGGGCAGCGCCCGCTCGGTGTCGAGGAAGCCTTCCATCTGGGCGCCTCGGATGGCCGACATCACCTGCGCCTTCCACAGGATGTGCGTGCCCTTGGTGAGTTTCTCGGTCACAGTTGTGCCGAAGAGGGAGCTGGGTGGATTTGGGTTGGAGGATGAACTCGCCATGGATGTGTTTCGGAGGACGAGCTCTGATACCATATTAAAACTACAGATTGGATGGAGGAAGCGATGCCTTTACCTCGGCTCGCGTTACGTGTTATATAGGGGACTAAAGCCCAAGATTTACATGATCGTTACAACAAGATCTTGACCTAACGTGAAGGTCAAGGAAGATCAACTCGAGTCGGTTTACATCATACCGATCGGTTGGTTACAAACTTGATACTCAAGTCATTCTAGAAGCCTATCGTTTAATACTTGTTTATTGGGATATTGATAATGTTTTTGAATTTTAGAAACAACTAGTAAGTTGTTTTTATGCAATTGTTCAATTATCTTTGATATTACAACAAACTCCCCGCAAACAAAAAAGATATTGCAAACAAGATGTCAGACTACATGATGACATGAATATATGTTTTCCGGGTGAAATGATTGCTTTCGAAATAGAACATGAAGTACTACTGCAAATATTTACTACTTTATTACTCGTTGTAGTCATTGTTAACTTTGTAGTCTATAGTTAGTTTATAATGCATGAATAATGGTCCAAATGTATATGTGCTTTCGATGTCTAATAGTGAAAAACCTGATGCGTTTCTGTACCATGTCCATGTTAGTTCCAGGTGATGGTGATCAGTGACCTTTTATATTTTGTGGTGGCTCTTGTTTCTAGCTTCTAAAGGGCACTTTAGCAATGGATAGAAATCTCTACGTTTTGAATGCTTAACCTATGAACATGTCACTTTGCATGATATGGCAGAAAATAATTCTTGTTCTGGCATTTCAGGTCGAGTTGTTACTTTTAGCTTTGTCTGGAAGTTAACTGGAGCAAGAAGCATCATCTGAGTTCTGAGATATCTGCTTTCATTGGAACGCTAGAAGCTGAATGTTTACACAATTTTTTTTTCTGCGAGATGAGTTTGACATGAAAATTTAGGGCATGCCAATATGGCCTTTTGGGACAATAACTTCTCTTTTATCCGAATTCAGTCATTGCCCAGTTATAGTACCCTTTGACAGTAAGTTATAATCAACCTTTTTATGTTGACTGATGTTAGAGAGATATTTATATATTGTAGTTTCCCTATTAGATAGGGGGCTCCCTGCATATTTACACCTGTACATGTACTATATATTGTGGCCTTTGGCCCCTGTGGAATACAAGTTGCTATTCCTCCCAACATGGTATCAGAGCATCCCCGGACGGCTAATGACGCTGACGAAGATGAGCCCACATGTCAGCGACAGTACTGAGGCCCATAAACTCAGAGGCAACCTGCGGTAGAACACTGACGGTGAGAACAGCCGCAACACGAGCATCATCATCAATCCACTGGGTGTAAGCAGTCAGATCGAACCGATAGGTCTCAACGTGATGCGGGTTGGTCCCGATTTTCACGGATTTGTGCGGAGGGAACGACGAACACGAAGAACACGCGAAGAACGAAGACACAAAAGAGGGGAAATCAAACACACAAGGGTAAATAGCAAGTAGCAACCCGGCAAGACTCGATTGGTAACAAATCCCCGTGGGCAGCCCCCAATCCTCCTCTCCCAAGCACACCTTACTCTTAGGATTGTTTGTTCAATTGGTCAATCTAACCAACCCAATAGAATCACCCTAAGATGAAAGATTGGCAAGTAGCAAACTACAAGAGGAGCATTGGTATCCACGCAGGGATCTTCTCCACAAGGGGAGGCCTTGGTTCATCTCCACAAGGGGAGGCCTTGAGTCATCTCCATAGGAGGAAAGAGACACTTTGAGAAGAAGGAGCAAGGCTCTACTTTAGTTCCCAAATCATAGTCTAACCCTAACCCTAGGCAGAGGAGGAGTATTTATAGTCCAAGAGGCGAAGGGGTAAGTTGTGGGCCGTTACATGGGCTTCAGCCCGAATCTTCCTAGGTCCAGCGGTAGTACCGATGCGCCAGCGGTAGTACCGTTGGGATTAAATGCGCTCGCTGGCGGTAGTGCAAAGCTGGTACCGAGAGGTACCGTAGTGGTATCCAGTGGCGTTTTCGGGCGTGCCGGTACCTCCAGCGGTACCTCTGGCGGTAGTACCGTGATCTGGGTTCGGCGGTAGTACCGCTGTGCAAGCGGTAGTACCGCTGCCTGGAGTTCTGCGCAGGTCTTCATCTTCAGTGGTAGCACGGCTGGTGCCGCTGCCTGGGACCTGGCGGTAGTACCGGCCCGCCTGGCGGTAGTACCGCTGTGCTGATGCTTCGTCTTCTTCATCTTCTTCTCGACTCGTCTCTTGGCCATCTTCTGCACTTGCTTCTTGCTTCTTGATAGTTGTTCCTGAGTATGCACAACGTATCCGAATGAAGTAGCAACCCATTCAAAGGAACACGAAATGGGTTCTCGTAGAGGAATGAGTTCACCTTTGAATTCGATGACGACAAGGGATGTGTTGAGGGTCTTGACATGGTGATGGTCATGACCAGGGCTACATCATCTCCCCCCCTTTAAAAAGAGTTGTCCTCGACTCTTGCTCTTCATTATCATGCAAAGGAGGTAGATGTGTTGTCGAAGAATTTGAATTCACCAAGCCTACAAACATCAAAGACCAAGCAAGCCATGTGTGTGCAAGATAGAGGAGCATATCATCAATGACATGTCCATTCATGTTCATTACACCATTAGCACAACACAAGTATGAGAAAGTCAAGGCATATGCAAGGTCAATGTGCAAGCAATTTCTCGAAACATCATCAAAATGTGGGAACACAAAAGCTCCATGAAAATGTGAGAAGGCAATGATAACTATCTCATTTTGAAACATATGATCATTATTGCACACAAGGCATTGCAATGAACAATTTGTCATCATCCTTGATGCAATAAGAGGATAATTTGGCAAACACACACAATGAAAAATGTCCAATGTATCAACATGGTTGCAAACAAACCATAGGAAAGAGCAAGTTTTCGACGTATTTGTTGCAACACCAAATGCGTAGGAACCAAAACACTCATGACAAAACATGCTCGAAATGTCATTATGGTTGCAAACAAGCCATTGGAAAGAACAATTGTTCATCATATTTGTTGCAACACATAAATCATTCATATGAAAGATGAGAAAATTTGTCTTGCCATAGGAGAAACCAACATCACAAACATGTTTGCAAACAAACCAAATGCAAGATAAATTGGTCAACTTGTTTGATGCAAAACATGGGAAAGGTATTAGAGTCGGGTTCGATCCACGACTCAAGTGTATGCTCTCAAGAGCTCGCCTTGTCAACTCATGCTCAATGGCGGTTGACATTATTATGCGCTTACCGGCACACACAAGACACCATGTGAAGAAATGATGTGCACGGTATATGAATACGTCATCCATCATGACTCGTCTCTTCATTTGCACAACACCAACCACACCAAAATCAAATGGAAAATATGACATATGTGGATGGTTACTATGCAAATTGAAGGAGGGAACAAGGTCCCTAAAAGAAAACCAAACATCTCCAAAATGTGAGAAAGCTATGGGTGCCATCGCATTATCAAGAATATTATCATTGTTGCAAACAACACATGTGAAAGAGAAATTATTCAACATGTTGCATGCATCAATGGGAGAAAATTGCAAGCATTTGTTGCAAAGCATGCGGAAAGCGTGATCATTGTTGTCAACAAACATTGGAAAAGAGCAATTGGTCATCATGTTTGAGTTGACAACGGGCGAGAATTGGAAACACTCATATCTAGGCATGTCTATGGAAAAATCATCACAAATAGGTTGTTCCACATGATCAACATTTGAAGTATCACATGGTAATAAAAATGTATCATATGATGGGGCAAAGAAATCATCCATAGCATGCAAGCAATCATCATTCATCATGTCCACGAGAGGGAACATGGTCACATCAACACCCATACCTTGATAGTCCCGCTCATGTGAAGTAGGTGTTGAAGTAGTAGTCGCTTCTATGTAGCCGACTTGTTCATCATTAAGGAGACACGAGGTGGCATCAACATCCTCCATGTACATCGTCTCCATTTGAGGCATGATTGTGTCGAAGAGGGGCGTCTCATCGTTCATGGAACCTAGCACACAAGGAGCGAACACACTAGAGGTAGAGGGTAAGTTGTTAGAATGCAAAGTGGCCTCACTTGACCTATCAACTACCTCTCTCAACTCATGTGGTGTATCACTCATTCCCTCAAAATAGAAACACTCAAACTCACATATGGTGGAGGCACTCAACTCACTCTTGCTCGCACTCGAGTGGGCTAAGTGGCTCTCATTCTCACATGGGATTGGTGCTATGTCATCATTCAAGCACATGAAGGTAGGCTCGGTGTCCTCATCTCCACACGCCTCCAAGGTTGAAGGGCAACTCCCATGCTCAACCTTCTCGAGCTCGTCGCCTCCAAAGATGCATGCCATAGTTTGGCCATCCTCATTCAACGTATCCACCAATGTGATAGCATTGCTCATGCTCGCCTCCGTGGTCGAAGGGAGAATCCCATTCTCGACCATCTTCTTGTCGCCCTCATCTCCATTTGGGCACTCCCACATCATGTGACCATTGCCATCGCATATTGGACACGAGAGATTGGGACATTCTCGTGGACCATGGTCTTGGCCTTGGCAATTGTCGCATATGCGTTCTTCCTCATGCCATATGGGAGTCCAAGTGTCTCGGCGATCTCTAGGGTGAGGTGGTGGCGAAGGAGTGCGTTCATGGCGTCCACCATTTGAGCGATGAAGCTCTTGATATTCATTCTTTTGGTACGCTCGAGGTGAGTGTTGACGTTCTTGTCGAGGTTCATGACGTCCATGACGATCGCGTTGTTGTGGTGGTGGTGATGGTAGGCGGTCATGATGTTCCCCATTTGGGCGTTGACGCTCTTGAGGCGCGTTGGCATTGTTCACGCTAGGAGAACGTGGATGTTCCACGTGAAGACGATGTCGTTCATGACCGTCGCGCCTTGGGTTATCTTGAAGATCTTGTTGTGGTTCACCTTGACGAGGACCATGACGCGTATGCCTTGATTGTGACGACCTTGAAGTGTGCCTTGTGCGGCGCGAGCTTGGAGAAGAGCGATGTTGCACAAGGTTGTTGATAGCTTCGGTCATCCGCTCCATGTTCGCATTGATTTCGTTGAATTTGGCATCATGAGTTTGGAGACGGCGCTCGTAGCGGCCTAGCCATCACGAAGAAGGTGTCCAATACCAACGAAGTCGTCAAGTGTAACATAGGCATGATCACCTTGAACTTCACCATGGATTTCCTCTTCCGAGCTTGAGCTTCCGTTTGTACTTCCCCTAAACATTTTCTCAAGAGCAAGTGAGATATGTGGTAAAGAAAAACCAAGACAAACTATATCCCAAGTATAATGTGGCTTGAGAGGAGAGTATCCGGTTCTAACACCCAACACACACACTTATGAGGATAGGAAGGTATGAAGTGGCAAACGAAACAAGCAAACCCGACGACAAGTATATTGTCAAAGGTAGAGAAAATCCACAATGATCAAATTACTCAAGAAACTCCAACCACAAATGATGAAGAAACACACACAAAAGCGAAAGATGGGGTTGGGCGACCAAAGGGCGAGCACTTGAAGATGAACAACCTATCGAAGACTACGTGCTCAAATGTCACCCAACACAAGAAGGACGCTAGCTCAATTGCTTTTTGTGGGCAACGGATTTGCACCAGAGTTAACACTCACACTCACTTTGGCGGTCTTAGCTTAGTCGCAACCTACAAGAGATGAAACTTGGCACCACTTGATTCTTTTCTTTTCTCTCTTTTTTTTTGATTTTTGCTTTTTGATGATGACTCCTTCTCTTTTGCTAGTGCCAAGCTCTCTAACGATACACACTCCAATACTTAAAGATAAACACTCAACACGTGCAATGCCTCGCAATATCACCGAGCTAGTCCAATAGGTTAAGTTGCGCGAAAGGAAGAAGGGCTCACAACGGAAATGATGGTGGGGGGAATGTCGAGTCCTTGGTGGCGTCGTCGCTTGGCGTTAATGATGCGTTTCTGCGGAAGCTTATCAGTGTTGTAGACGTAAAGCACACCAAGAAAGGACTCAAACCAAAGAGGAAATGCCAAAAACGAACCGAGGAAAACGAAAAAATTCTGCAAAAATTGGCCCTGGCGGTAGTACCGCTGGTCCGCCCGGTAGTACCGCTGCGGCGGTAGTACCGCTGCACTGGCGGTAGTACCGCTGCGCACGAATCTGCGCGAGTTGACTCAATTTTGAGCGGACGTGGGCTCCAAAAATTCCTCGAATTCGTGGGAAATCGGCAAAATTGAGGCTAGGGAACGCAAACAAAGGTGGAGGGGGTCCTAAAGCAACAGATCCATGGACAAAAACTACCAAAAACGCAACGAATCGACAGATCGGCTCGAATCAAGGCAAGGCTATTTTTGGTGGAAATTTTCGAATTTCTCAAAAACGAAGAAAATTTGGTGGATTTCGGTGGAAACACAAATCAAATCCGTGTCAACCTAGAGCTCTGATACCATATGATGCGGGTTGGTCCCGATTTTCATGGATTTGTGCGGAGGGAACGACGAACACGAAGAACACGCGAAGAACGAAGACACAAAAGAGGGGAAATCAAACACACAAGGGTAAATAGCAAGTAGCAACCCGGCAAGACTCGATTGGTAACAAATCCCCGTGGGCAGCCCCCAATCCTCCTCTCCCAAGCACACCTTACTCTTAGGATTGTTTGTCCAATTGGTCAATCCAACCAACCCAATAGAATCACCCTAAGATGAAAGATTGGCAAGTAGCAAACTACAAGAGGAGCCTTGGTATCCACGCAGGGATCTTCTCCACAAGGGGAGGCCTTGGTTCATCTCCACAAGGGCAGGCCTTGAGTCATCTCCATAGGAGGAAAGAGACACTTTGAGAAGAAGGAGCAAGGCTCTACTTTAGTTCCCAAATCATAGTCTAACCCTAACCCTAGGCAGAGGAGGAGTATTTATAGTCCAAGAGGCGAAGGGGTAAGTTGTGGGCCGTTACATGGGCTTCAGCCCGAATCTTCCTAGGTCCAGCGGTAGTACCGATGCGCCAGCGGTAGTACCGATGCGCCAGCGGTAGTACCGCTGGGATTAAATGCGCTCGCTGGCGGTAGTACAAAGCTGGTACCGGGAGGTACCGTAGGGGTATCCAGTGGCATTTTCGGGCGTGCCGGTACCTCCAGCGGTACCTCTGGCGGTAGTACCGTGATCTTGGTTCGGCGGTAGTACCGCTGTGCAAGCGGTAGTACCGCTGCCTGGAGTTCTGCGCAGGTCTTCATCTTCAGCGGTAGCACGGCTGGTGCCGCTGCCTGGGACCTGGCGGTAGTACCGGCCCGCCTGGCGGTAGTACCGCTGTGCTGATGCTTCGTCTTCTTCATCTTCTTCTCGACTCGTCTCTTGGCCATCTTCTGCACTTGCTTCTTGATCTTCTTGGTAGTTGTTCCTGAGTATGCACAACGTATCCGAATGAAGTAGCAACCCATTCAAAGGAACACGAAATGGGTTCTCGTAGAGGAATGAGTTCACCTTTGAGTTCGATGACGACAAGGGATGTGTTGAGGGTCTTGACATGGTGATGGTCGTGACCAGGGCTACATCACAAGGGCGTCAGAATGCTCCTTGACCTGCCGGTCATACGCAGCAATGGCGACATCATCCGCACTCTTAGCTGCATCCTTGGCAGCCTGAGTAGCATCGGCAGCAAGGACTGGTGGCGTCGGCGGAATAGGAGAAGTAGGAGCAATGAGGCACGGCGGACACGAGACCTCGCCGGAAAGCACACCCCAGAGACGAAGGCCACGCATATGAATGTGCATAAAGGCAGCGAAATCAGGATAATTCGTGCCATCAAAAATCACCGAGCAGCGAGGAATCGCGACATAGCCCGACTATGCAGACATCTCCACCTTTTTTCGATTTTTTTTTACACAGAAACGCTGGTCAACCAGATGGGATCGGTCTCGATCTGGATCGATCAGAGGTAGCAGCCAGACGAGGCAACACGGAGGCAGCAGCAGGAGATGACCACGAGAGCCACAAGCAGGAGACGGTCGGATGGCTGGGATCGGTCTCGATCTGGATCACGGAGGCAGCAGCAGGAGTCACGGAGGCAGCAGCAGGAGATGACCACGAGAGCCACAAGCAGGAAACGGCCGGCCGGCTGGGATCGGTCTCGATCTGGATCGATCTGAAAGCGGCGGACGACCACATACAGGAAAAAGCGGCGGCTGATCCAGACGGCTGATGCGGGCGGCTGATGCGGGCGACCGATGGAGACGATGGCCGGAGATAGGAGGCGGACGGCGGCGGCCCGGAACGAGAGCGGACGTCCCGGAACCAGAGCGGACGGAGCACCTGCTGGTCTGCCGGACAGAGGCTGCGGCCACGGACGGGAAAGGTCAAGGAAGGACCTGTACGAGAAGATAGCACGAGTTGCGGCGTGCGGGAAAAATTAACCTACGCTCTTGAGCGTTACAAAGCTCATCTGGTCGCTCGTGGCTTTCAGCAGGAGCATGGCCGTGATTATGATGAGACTTTTGCTCCAGTGGCTCACATGACCACTGTTCGGACTCTTCTTGCCGTGGCATCTATTCGTCATTGGTCTGTGTCTCAGCTTGATGTTAAGAATGCCTTTCTTAATGGTGAGTTGCGTGAGAAGGTTTATATGCAACCACCACCTGGGTATTCGGTTACAGATGGCATGGTCTGCCGTCTTCATCGCTCTCTCTATGGCCTTAAGCAAGCCCCTCGTGCATGGTTTGAGCGCTTTGCTTCTGTGGTCACAACTGCTGGTTTCTCTCCCAGTGCTCATGATCCTGCATTGTTTGTTCACTGTTCTCCTCATGGTCGCACTCTTCTTCTTCTTCTTTATGTTGATGACATGATCATCACTGGTGACGACTCAGAGTATATTGCCGTTGTCATGGCACGTCTGAGTGAGCAGTTTCTTATGTCGGATCTTGGTCCGCTTCGTTACTTTCTTGGGATTGAGGTTTCGTCTACCGCTGATGGTTTCTTTATATCCCAAGAACGGTATATTCATGATCTTCTTTCTCGTGCCGCTCTTACTGATGAGCGTACTGTTGAGACTCCCATGGAGCTCAATATTTCTCTCCTTGCGTCTGATGGCGATCCTCTCTCTGATCCGACTCGTTATCGACATCTTGTCGGGAGTCTCGTCTATCTGGCTGTTACTCGCCCTGATATTTCTTATCCTGTCCATATTCCGAGTCAGTTTGTTTCTGCTCCCACTTCGATTCACTATAGTCACCTTCTTCGTGTTCTACGCTATCTTCGTGGAGCGATCTCTCTTTGTCTCTTCTTTCCTCGTTCCAGCTCGTTACAGTTTCAGTCCTACTCCGATGCTACTTGGGCTAGTGATCCTTTGGATCGCCGCTCACTTTCTGCTTACTGTGTTTTTCTTGGTGGTTCTCTCATTGCCTTGAAGACAAAGAAGCAGACCGCAGTTTCCCGTTCGAGTGCAGAAGCTGAGTTGCGAGCTATGGCTCTTTTGACTGCTGAGGTGACTTGGTTACGGTGGTTACTTGCAGATTTTGGTGTCTCTGTTACGACACCCACGACTCTATTGTCAGACAGTACAGGTGCTATTAGCATTGCACGTGACCCAGTGAAGCATGAGCTTACTAAGCATATTGGTGTTGATGCTTCTTTTGTCCGTGCTAGTGTGCAGGATCAGATTATTGCGCTCCAGTATGTGCCTTCAGAGTTACAGTTGGCGGATTTTTTCACGAAGGCCCAGACTAGAGCACAGCATAGCTTTTTCCTCTCTAAACTCAGTGTTGTGGATCCACCATGAGTTTGAGGGGGAGGGGGGTGTTAGAGAGATATTTGTATATTGTAGTTTCTCTATTAGATAGGGGGCTCCCTGCATATTTACACATGTACACCTGTGGAATACAAGTTGTTATTCCTCCAACAACTGAGATGATTTAGTTTACTATCAGTCTTGTGTTATCATGTTGCTTAAACCAGCGTGACATTGTAGCTCAGGTTAAATCCTTTTTGCATATTTTCGCAAAAAAAAAACACATTTTTGCATATGATCGATTCTAGATCATCAGTGCCGTTTATCCGATCCCTGATTCTTTAATGCATGTTATTCTTCAATCTGTTTATGTTTTGTTTTAAATTGCAGTTGAAAATGCAGGGTGTAAACATTCTGAAATTGCATGGTTGCACCACTATTTATTTATTTTTCTTTTTTTTCAAAGGCTCAGCATATGTTGGCATTTGTCTCATAAGAAAGACCAGACACGGGTAATTTAAGACCCCCCAATTGCATTACCATTTCATCAATACCGGAACAATTCACTCATCAAATACCCTTAAACACACGGTTAAAAAATAAAAGGGTATGCGATACAATCGCACACTGGTTTTTAAAAATGGTGTGCAATGTAGGAGGCAACCGCACATGTTTTTTTAAGCAAATGTGTGCGACACATCATATATTTTTTTTATCCTAATGGGTATGTTTTTGGCAGAAAAGACACGTTGTACCGTAATAAACAATAATGCCAAATGCATGTTCAACAGTTTAGTTAAAAACTGTAGGAAAGGATTATTTTCTGCGATGCATTGCACACGGTTTTTACGGCAAAGAAAGGGTGTGTGATGTTAGTGTCAATCGCATATGGTTTTTTGAAAAGAAACAAGTGTGTGACATAGAAGGCATTCGAAAAAAAAGTGTGTGAAGTAGAAGGCAATCACGGACAGTTTTTTTTAAAAAAATGTGTGTGATGAACCGTACAAAAGTTTTCATCGTAATGTGTTCATTTTTCAATGCCATATGGTTGTCATCACCTTGTTGATGTCGCTAGGTAGACCAAAACCTAAACGATAAAATAGAATCTGCGAAAACTAAAACACGAAAGAATGGATCCCTACTCCTCTTGCGGCTGATGAGATCTCGGGACACGAGGTGTAGCAATCAATCCGAATATGTGTCAATGTGGAAGGGCAACAGAAACGAGCGGAGGTCGTAGAATACCAACCTCTTTCAACGATCTTGCAAGTTGGTGTTCGAGCAAACACACACACAGCGATCTTGCAAGTTGGTGTTCGAGCAAACACACACACAGCATTCTAGTTGAATAAAAGTATTGAGGCGGCAGTTTTATTTTGCGAAACATGGTATAGACGCAAACGTTTACATACACGCGCAGATACTCATCACATGAATGCATGCACACAGGGGCGTAGCCAGGCCCCAGGCTACACTGGCCTTGGCCTGGGGCGTGGCAGCCACTTCCTTTGTAAAATCTAGCTACTGTAGCACTGTTCTTCACTGTTTATGACTGTAGTTTGAGCATTGGCCTGGGGCGTACGTGATCCTGGCTACGCTACTGCATGCACACACCTAGCACTGTGAGCAACTCCAAAAGATTGAGCCGCAGGTCCGGTCTTTAGATTAACGAAGTCACAACAACCGTCTCGCTGTCGACGGGAGGATGCCTCAGACTGAAAAAATATTATGTCTTAATAAAAATATCAGTGTCAAAACCTGGTGCTTTAACTCTGGTGGATTAGGTATACCACCTTCTAACTATCTAACCATGTTGATTATGGGCGGTAGTTCATTTTGATATGGGCACATGGGAACATTTTATTTTGAGATGGATATTATGCACATTTTATTGTCGACCATGAACACTTTTCACAGACGCGAAACACATTTATTACTTCTTGTCACTTTGAGTTTGATCGAGTCGGTCATGAACACTTGACTGCAGGATCACCCAATGCAAAGGTTGGACAAACTTCTTGGCGCGAAAAAAGGAAACGAGTAATTTTTTTGGCGCTAAAGTGAAAACAGTGGCGCGAAAAATCGTCAAGAAGCGAAACCTATGAGACATGGCGGCCGAATGAGGCGATGCAATTGAAGGGGCAATCTCTCTCCAGAAAGAAATGGAACCATGGGAGAGAAGAGGGACAGAGAGCGTCAAGAAGCCGAAGACCTCGCCGGGGCCGCCGGTGGACGCCCTCGGCGACGATCTCCTTGGTAAGATCCTCCTCCTCCTCCCCGACATGGCGTCGCTCGCCAGCGCCGCCCTCGCCTGCAAGAGCTGGACCCCAGTGGCCTCCTCCCCCGCCATCTTCCGCCACTTCCTCTCCCGCCGCAGGCCCCCACTCGTGGGCTTCATCCTCACCGATCACGTGGCGTCCCCCGCCACTGCCCTAACATCCGCTTCATCTCCGCTGGATCTGGCAACCCCAATCTGGCCACCGCCGTCGCTGACGGCGATTTCTTCTTCGAAGACCTCCCTGACATTGATTCGGACGACGAGGAGTACCACGACGACGAGTGGCGCCTCCGAGGCTGCGACGGCGGCCGCATCCTCCTGTCACGCGGCCATAACTCGGTTGATCTCGCCGTTTATGATCCCCTCGCGCGCACCGCCGTCTTCTTCCGCGCGCCTCAATCCTGGTACCATTCGTTCCACATGGTACGCTACGCCATCGTGGCGAGCGAGACTGATTCCTCCTTCAGGGTCATCGGCTTGCAGCAATGGGGTGGCGCATTTTCCGCTGTCTTCTCCTCCAGCAACCACAAATGGGTCATGATTGAGTCGGATGCGGACCGGTATGTGGATAACTTTGATCATATCCAGAGCGATGGCACGTCCGCGGGCCGGTTCGTGTACTGGCGGTCGGACACCAAGAAGGTAAAGTACCTTCAGAACAAAGAGAAGATCATGGTGCTCGACACTGAAACAATGGTGTGGTCGGTCATCAAACCGCCGTTCCCTCCCGGTGAATCGTACTGCATCGCAGACATGGCGGAGCACGGTGGGCTCTGCATTGTGTCCAGCAAAGAGCAATGCGTGCAGCTCTGGGTCCGTAACAGCAATGATGAGTGGATGCTCAAGAAGGAGGTTTCATTGCTGAATCAGTTTGGATACTTGAAGAAGCTTCGAACTGATGAGTGGATGAAGAGGGTGCGCATACTGGCAATGAAGGCTGGCTATGTCTACATGGAGTTTTGGTCCATAAGGAAGCCTCATTCCTATCTTCTTGTGCTCAATCTGAACACCACCAAGCTGAAGATATATGGCAACCGGTCGACTGAGCCATACAGGGGTCCTGCTTTTCCATTCTTCATGAAGTTCGAACCTCTGCCAGCTCTGGACAATGACAAAAAACTTTGAAGTTCTTTGATACAATGGAGTAGGTAATATTCTGTTTGATCTGTTAATTATATTTACTTTCTTTTATTCCTACTTTCTCAATTTAGCCTTTTAATTACCAGTATAGAATGCTTCTTCAAATAACGGTTTGGTGCCTAATGATTAATGAAGCTAGTACAAGATAAAGTATTTCAAAATTTCCATAATTTTCATGCTTATTATGATTTTTGTTACTCTTACGATGTGTTATCATGCACTTCCCCCACCCAATTTTTGTAGTCTCAATGTCTCATCATCATGTGTAAAACTAGTTTCTGTATATGTGACTTGATTACCTAAATGATTGGGTCAAGTTGTAACTCCATCTTTTTACTGGGACATCCATATACTGTTTGTAAATTTCTATAAGACCTACTTGCTTGTTGACTTACAATTTCTCAATTTTCTCAGAAATTACATATTACATACAGTGAAAATCTGTTATAAGGGTTGCAAGTGAAAATTGTTTTGCTTTTTCGAGAGAGAAAATAGTGCTAGGTGGCAACTAATTGATTCTTGCTAGTTTTCTTTACTTTTTCGAGCGAGAAAATAGTGCTAGGTGGCAACTAATTGATTCTTGCTAGTTTTCTGCGTGTTTTAGTCATAGACACTACCGTACTTTATATATAGTGAACACGTAAATTCTTAAAGGTTGCATCAGTTCCTATAGGAAAAGATGTTGCTTCAGTTGGTATTTAAGAATTGTGGTTTGCTTTTAAGTCTATATTTAAGATTTGTGGTTTCCTATAGGAAAAGATGTTGCTTCAGTTGGTATTTAAGATTTGTGGTTTGCTTTTAAGTCTGTATTGAATCCTAGTTTGCACCAATGGCATGTAACTTTAACACCGTGTATTTTCCTCAGTTATGTCCATTTGTATTTTCCTCAGTTTAGTGTGCATACCATGATCATATCATATTTCTCCTAAACTGCCCAATTGTGCTGAATGCATCAATTATTTGATTACTTTAGAGTGTATGAGCATTATCATATCATATTTCTATTTCCATCAGTAGTGAAAAAACGATGCATTTCTGTACCATGTAAGTATCAGGTGATCAGTGACTAGTTATACCTTGTGGTGAGTGGCTTTGGTTTTTTTTTTACATTCTAAAATGGAGTAATTCTTTGCATTTCAGGTCATGCCGTTCTAGCTTTGATGAGGAGAAATTGAGTTAATTGGACCATGAAGTCATCCAGACATTATTTTGAAGAGTACTGCAATCCGAGTTTTCATTTGGGAGATGTAGGCATGCTAATATGGTCTGTTTGTGACAATAGCTTGCTTTATTACCTATTTGGGCCAGTTCATTAGCGACACGGTTCGCAGACCGTATACACGCTTCTGCTTTAATCTTGACTCGGTCATTTTCCGGTCACGGTACCCGTTTGGTCTTAGTTTAAGTCAGACTTCTCATATCTGTGATGATTAATTTAATTTCAGTTGTGTTATCACGATGCCTAAATGTGTGGGATTACTAGTTTTTTATTGTCCTTTTACCTGCAGCTTATATTACTTGTGTCTTATTTTACGTTTAGTTGATTGAGGTGGGAAACCTACACGCAGGCGTGCAACATTCAGAAGCAGACCTAACCTGTAGGTCTAGTTTGTGTTCTTCAGCTTGCGGTTTTTGCCCTGATTTGATAGCAAGCTGGGTCGCCTGTTTCTGAACTGAATGTGCAGATAAATGCCCTTCTAGTTTGCTTCCCGATAGGAAGAGCTTTCGCAAATTGTGCCGGGAATTTCCAACTTGCAGAGTTGGGCACTCAGAATCGTGCGCTGGGGTCATCGCAGATTCGCGTGTGTTGCTCGTTAGAGTAAGCAAGCGTCATGTATTGGGGTTGGCGAACAGACAACCACGTTCTCTTTCGTTCAAGGCTCCCAGAGAGTAATCGTCTCAGCCTTGGCCTTGTGTCCTCAGTCCATTGATTTTAGGATAAAGGGACAGGCATCAACGCGGCGGAATTCGTGGAGAAACCATCTGCTCTGTCTCCTGACCAACCTCCGTGATGACCGCAGATCATTTTACTTGTCTTCTTCACGAGATCATGCCCGACGGAGCTGATCGGAAACAAACCAGAAATCATGCACATATGAAAACAAATCTGTGGATTACTGGCATGTGCCTTGCCTTGCCTCCCTTTGCTCCAGCTAATATTATCTGCAGGGTTTCGTCGAAACCTTGAGGCAAATTCTCATGTGCTTGATCTCATCGGCTTCTAAATCAAGAGACAAGGGATGTTTGCTGTTGCCACATACTGGGACTGACGGACGATCATGGAAGAGCAACACAAGCACCCGGAGCTACCTTTTACACTCGGAGTGCGGCCTGAATCCTGATCGAAGACAAGCACTGAACTGGAGACCACCAGCGAAGAGACCTGGGAAAGCGGCAGCAAGTTTTCCTTCAGTTTAGCAAGTCACCCTCCAACTCGACCGCTTTAAGAGAATCTCCATCGGCGCGCCCAATAGAGCGTCCGGCAAAGTTGTCGGACAGCGCTATTAGGCGCGCCGGCAACCGTTGCGCCTATTGGGAGCGTCGCGCCCCACCGGTCGCTCCCAATAGACCGTCCCAATAGACCGACCCCACAAATTCAAATTAAAACGACCCCACAAGTTCGAAAAGCGTCGGTTCGCACACCCAAAAGTTTCGCCAGGTCCGACGATCACACCCAAAAGCATCGCCAGGTCCGGCGATAATATTACAGAACGTCGATCATGCAAATTAGTCGATCGTCAACACCGGCTCGACCGACTCCTCCTGTGTCTCGGCGTCTTCCTAGCCCGGGCGCGGCGTTGGCTCTGGGTCGGAGGACGTCGTGTCCATCGGCGTCGTCGTGGTCATCCTCGTCGTGTCCATCGGCGTCGGCTCCGGCGGCAGAAGAACCGAATCACGCAAGATGCACCGCTGAGAGAGCTGAAACCAAGCCCTCACCTCCAGTGTGTAGCCGGACAGGTCGGTGGTCAAGATCTTGGCGTCCTCCGTCATCTTCGAGTGACGGATTGCGCCCCTCCGCCATGGCCTGCATTCTCGCCGTGTCGGGTTGCATGATCGTTGCATGCGCCTTGTCCTTCTCTACGGCGAGTCGCTCCTTCTCGACGGCGACCTTCTCCTTCTCAATGGAGAACTTCTCCTTCTCGACGGCGACCTTCTCGTCATGCTTGCTCATCAAAACGACCAACTCTTCTCGAAGGTGCTTGCATTTTGCTTGGACATGTTTGTGACATCGGCGAGGCACTTGTCAATCGACGCTTGGACCGACGCCGCGCCGTTCTTGTCGGACTTGGCCTTCTTGTTTCCAACAGGGCGCCCCTCCGACGCGGGGAACGCCGGGTCGTTAGGCCCCTGGGCGCCGTGGGCGCCGTTGAGATCAATCCGCGTCTTCTCCCACTTTTTGTTGTTTTGGAGCTTCACAAAGCAATGCATGAACTTGAAATCCTTGTGGTCGTTGTTCTCTCGGTAGAACGTGATAGCGTCGCTCAACAAGTCCTTCACCGTCTTGCCGCTCGCCTTCCTTCTTTGTATTTGCTCGAGGTCGTCGTGGAACTTGTTGCATTCGGCTTGGATGGTCCTCCACCTATGCGACATTGCATTCCAATTGTGATCCATTGACACCTTGGCATAGTCGCCGTAGATCATCGTCTCATAGAATTGTTCTTCGACCCTCTTCCAATACCGGCCGTAGGTTTGGTTCGACCCGACGATGGAGTCGTTGGTCACAAGCTTCCATGCGTCAACGAGGCACTCGTCCTGCTTGGTCTTCCACCTCTTGCCCTTCGTCCCTTTCTTCCTGGTCTTGCGGACCTTCCTCCTAGTCTCAACGTCCTGCACCTCGACCTCCGTCTGCTCGCCGTCGGCCTCCTTCTCCTCGCCGTCGCCTTCATCCTACTCGATGTCGGCCTCCTCGTCCTCGTCGTCGCCCTCTTCTTCTTCCTCTTCGTACCACTCCTCCTCCATTCCTTGTTCTTCATGTTCCGGAGCGCGGGCATGCCCGTCCCATCGCGGATCATGCCACACAACACCTCCGATCCTTCGATCTATTGCAAATAAACAAGGCGCATGTCGGTTTCATGACATGAACGCAATATGCATAAGGCAAAGGACATAAATTTCATACCATATCTTCGTCTACGCCGGCCTGCATTTCGCCGAACATGCGGCTGCCATTCCCAACGCAGGCGCCGTGTCCATCGGCACCATCGCCGAAGAGGCGTTGGCGGCCTCACGCATCGACGCTTGGGCGTGTCCGGCCCCTCCGCAGATTCGGCGAGTCGGTGAACACCTGGTTGAGGTCGACGAGGAGGCCGACGTTCGGCGAGTCGGAGCGGCTGCTATCTCCGATCCCTGGCGAGATCCGCAGCCCGGATCGTGGAGTGAAGCCACCGACATCGAAGAACGCCAGGTTCGATGGCGACGCTCCCCAGGCGCTGGCGCGTTGGTGCTCCCTTGACTTGCGCCGCCAGCAGCAGCGTACGCGAGCGACGCTGCAAGAAATCGATCTCCTTCTGCCTCGCCATCGCACTCGTGCGCCGCCCTCTCCTTTCGATGGTGGCCGCCGACCGATGCTCCCGCTCCTTCTCCAGTCCGCATCCGACATATTCTCCGGCCGCCCGCGGGATTTGCGAGGGGCGACGTAACCGCTGGTGGTACCGCGAGCAGCGCCACCTCGAGCAGCACCGCGGCGTCCTCCTCCGCCGCGAGTGCCGCCACGGTTGCGCTTGACAGGAGACATTGGTCGCCGGGACGTGGATCGCCCAAGGTGGGAAATGCGAGAAGAGGGTGGAGCAGGGGAGGCAAATGACGGGAGACTAAAAATGGCCGGGAGCGAGGGGAAAGTGAAAAGGAGGGGAAATTGCGCTGACCCGTCGGTGCCGCCCGTCAGGAATCGACGAGACGCGCGTTGCCGCGGTTGCCAGCACGCCCAGTTGCGTCCCGAACCTGGGCGCGAAGCGGGGTCGAGCGCAGTTAGTCGCGCCGGTGGAGATCCAATAATGCCTAGAGGCGAGGCGCGTCTCGCTGTACCTTTCACTCCCAACAACTGGTGCAGGCACACGGAGGAAGAAGAAAAAACAAACCCCGGAAAGAGTAGGACGGCAGGTTGACAGACCCACAACCATTGTTTGTGAGAGGACAGTTGAGTGAACAAGAGGACCAGCTAAAAATATTAACCCTCTGGACTGGAAGGAAAGAGTACCGCGCGGATCACTAAGCACCAAAATTCTCTTCCTTGTCTTGTGATACGCCTTCGTGCTTGGGCACGTCACTGCCGGCCGGGTCAATCCGACACTAACTCCAGATCACACGGATGTACGGAGTACGTGCGAGTACAAAGCCACCACGCATGCCTACGCCGCTCGCCGTCGTTTCCTCGCGTGCGAGCTCCGTCGGTCGCGTGGCCGACAGTACTAGGGAATGGGCCGGGTCGGCCCGCCGGGCAGGGACGGAGCCAGCACTCAGTATTGGAGGGGCATAATCAAGTTGGAGGGGGCGAAATAGTTTAGAACTACTAATTATAAGCATGATTATAAGTGAGTTCATGAAGTAAATCAATTTGTTGGGGGTGGCTTAGCCCCTACCCGTCCCCCCCTTCCTCCGTCCCTGCCGCCGGGTCGCCGGCCCGACCCAAAAATTCGAGGCCAATGGGTCATGTGGGTCGACCTCAAACAAGATTTGGGTCAACAGGGCCGGCCTTGCGTGACCCGTTGGGTCAGCCGGGTCAACCCACCTTAGAGTGTAATATCTCACAGCAGTGGCGGAGCCAGGAGTAGCAGCCAATGATGTCAAACCGCAAAAGAAATTACTGTGATGTCAAGAATTAGGATTTATGGAGTCAATTATGGTGTATTCAAAGCAGGGGTTTTATTACTCATCAAATTTTTGTGTTGTCACTTGACCACATAGTGGATGAGCGGCTCCGCCACTGTGTCTCACAGTAGATGCGATCTATATCACGTCGACGTTGTCATTGACCCGATCTTACTGACATATTGTAATTTTCAGCTAACGCTCAGTTATAACAGGAGCAAAGTATACTCGATTTGTTTTGGCCATACGCTTTGCGTAAAGAACCACAAGAAACAAGCATGTGACTTGATTGTTGGTGTCAGCTAAGTCACGTACTAACACAAGGTTATTTTTCTGCGAGGCAAAGCACACACGCATGCATGAGCAGATTTCCACGAGATAGACGGACGAGACTTTGCTACTTTGATTATGCTTGTAGACATGCATAAATAGCACCCGACAGTGCTATCTAGTAGGATTTATAATCTTAATTCTTACACTAGTACAATTGTATTGAACCGTGCCTAATTTTAACCTATCATTTGTTCGTCAGACAAAGTAAAGCTTAAATATGGATCGACCCAAAGTACCCATCGAGCCAGCGAGGCCACTTACTATTTTTTATAGGTCGACCCGTGGCCTCGCAAATTGGCCCTAGGGCCACAGGGGCCGGGTCCAAGGCCAGGACCGGGTCGGCCCATTCCCATCCTGAAGTACTATGCTCTCTCGGATGCTCGGATGCTTACGCACGTCCTCTTATATTCAGTTTGTGCTTGTTGAATTCTGAATTGCAATATGATATGAATAAACAACCACGAAATTAAGGATGACTCCAACAGGGCAACCCAAACGGACGCACGTTTGGTCCGCGTTTTGTCCGTTTGGATCGGGGAACGGACGCGCGTCCGGCCCCTGTCCGTCCCTTTCCTGACAGTACGCCCAACGGGCCGACGCATCGAGTCCACCGGCAAGTTTTTTTGAGTTAAAAGGCCATATATGGGGCATTTTTATTCATATATAGGGGGTGGGCCACAAACAGCTAGAGTTTTTGATCATTTTTATCAACCCATACAAAACAAGTATATAGGAAACAAAATAAACCATACAATCCAAATAATACAATCCAAATGGTTCATCAAATAGTTATTACAATCCAAATAATTCAGCAAATAATACAAATTGTTTCACAAATAACAAATTGTTTCATGCATAGTCTTACAAACCAAATAAAAATAAGACCAATAGTTCATCAAATGGAACTACTGGTTACCGTAGTCCCCCCAGAGCTAGAGTTGGCTAGCTCTCCGGTTCCGGTCCAATGCAGGAGAACGACCCGGCAACGAGCCTCGGAACACCGGCCGCATCCTCTCAATGTACTCATTGACGATGAGGGTGGCAACCAGCCCGTCACTCTCATCGTCCGAGGAATCATCCGATGATGGCACGCACAGGATGTAGTTCTTGTAGTACCATTCATCGGAGCTATCCATGGCCGAGTTCGTACCTGAGTTGGTGCCGGGGCTGACGGCCGAACACCTTGTGGGCGTCGTTGGTGTCGCGGGTGCTCCGAGAGATGTGGCCGCAAGATTCACCGGCCGTGGCGGGGAGGAAGCAGCTCCGGTGACGGCGGGGAAGAGGAGAAGGAGATGGCGTCCCGGGAATGGCTTGCAGTGTCAAATCGAGGGAGCGACGGCGGGGTGGCAGCGAGAGAGGCGGAGGAGATTGGGGTGGGGAATGGTCTGACGGTTGGGCCAGGGGCGGACAAGGGCAGGACACGATAGCGCTCCGCTCGCGTCCGCGCCCGACGCATCGGTGGCCCAAATTTGGGCCAAGAATGGGTTGCGGTGGACAAAAAAATGGACCGCGGTCCGTTTGCGTCGCTCCGTTGGGCCGTGTTTTTTGATCCCACGGACAGGAACGGAGGCGCGCGGACTCGATGCGTCGCCCCGTTGGAGTCATCCTAAACTCGGATAAACAGATACCCATGATAAAAAAAATCGCATTTTTAATATAAAGGGCTCTTCATTACAAAAAAAAAGTTACCCGGTCTCCGTATATGTAGGATGCGCAATGCCGCGCAAGTCCACCAAATGACAAAATAAAAAACCGTCGAATTACAAAATCATGTTGTCTAAGGTGATGGAGTAAGAATCCCTGCATCACAACATCCATGTGGGATACACATATTTCTCCTCTAACCGTGTAGACATCGGCATAAATAAGTCTCGATTTTTTTCACACGTTGTAGAAATGACCATGAAAAGAACAAATTTGTACACTTTTACCGAATACAGGTTAAAACCTACCTGGATGACTACCATATAGAACAACAAACATAAAAGAAAAAAGTGTTTAATGGTCTCGTCGTGATGACAGAAAACAAACTTGTACTCCCACCCCACTTGCATTGTATAAGTTTGTTTGTTTTGTAAGAATTACTCCTTTTACGAGACACCACAATTTCTTTTGCGGTATCTTCATTTTTCATATTAATATTGACTTGTAAATTAGGTTGGAACGTTGCTCTATGCATGGAATCTACTGACAATTTACCGTTCTCGTTTTCATGGAAATTCATCGGATTCTTGGGACAGTTGGATCATACACAATCGCTTTAAAAGGGCATTCCACTCCGCAAGTCTAAATCCAGTTGAATCTCGTCCGAACATCACATTTGGTGAAGATGACTCCAAAACAATAGTGATCGTGTCGTTCTGTGACAGAAAATTTTATATAAAACTGGATACTGATTTTGGAGAATGGTATTGGCTCACCATTTAGCTTTCCAGAATCTAATATTCGAGCCATTCCCAATAATAAATTATCCAAAGCGTAAGAAATACTCCCTCCATATCAAAATATAAGATGTTTTAGCATTTTTTATCCTAAATGTATCTAGACATGTTTTAGTGCAAGATTCAAATGAATCTTGCACTATGGACATGTGGGCCAAAAAATGCTAAAACATCTTACATTTTGATACGGAGGGAGTATCTTCTTAGTCGCCGTTAGAATGGCGATAGTTTCACATGGTTCACACCCCAACAGTCCTCCTGAAGCTGGACATTATAAGGCTTTCGATACAGTCAGTTGGGCCTTCCTCCGGAGGTGTTGAGGAAGATGGGATTTGTGGAGACGTTGCTCGCCACCATCTGTGCTCTGCTGTCGTCAGCCTCCACGAGTGTGCTATTAATGGGCACCCCGGTGGGAAGATCTTCAAACGGAGTGGACTAAGGCAGGGGACCCACTCTCGCCTCAGTTATTCATCTTGGTCATGGAGATCCTACATCTGTTGATGAGAGCGCTACTGCCTGTGGACTGTTGATGCCTTTCGCTGAGACGGGGCTTAGACACCGCACATCGATCTATGCTGACGATGTGGTGACCTTTCTCCGCCCCTTGGAGAGAGACCTCACGGTTTTCGCACATCTGCTTGAGGAGTTGGTTTCGGGGCTGAGGGCGAACCTGGAGAAGTGTTCGGCGCACGTCATCCGCTGTGGAGAGCCGGAGGCTGCGTTAGTGGCGCAAGAGCTGCACTGCCCGTTGTTGCCATTTTCGCTACGCTACCTGGGGCTCCCGCTCTCCCTCGGGAAGCTGACGACTGCACAGCTCCAGTACCTTGTGGATAGTGTGGCCAACCACCTCCCGAAGTGGCGCGCTGGGCTGCTCAACCGCGGAGGCCGTCTTGAACTTGTCAAGACCACCCTCTCGGCGGTGTCCATTTTTGCCATGATGTCTCTTGACCTGTCAGTGAAGACCCTGGTGGCCATTGAGAAGATCATCAGGGGTTTTCTTTGGGCTGGCGCAAGGAAGCCCGTGGAGGCCGCTGTCTAGTGGCGTGGGAGAGAGTTTGCATGCCCAAGCACCTGGGGGGTCTGGATTCCTAACCTGAGATTATGAACCACACTCTCAGAGATAGATGGATGTGGCTCAGCAGGACAGACGACTTCAACCCTGGAGTGAGTTCAACATCCAGGTTCCCCGTGTGGTCCGGCAGTTGTTTGAGGTAGCCACCACTTCGGTCGTGGGTGACGGGGCCTCCACTTTCTTCTGGATGGACAAATGGCAGCCCGGAGAGCGGGTGAGGGAGCTGGCACCGAACCTCTCCTGAAGGTGCCCAAGAGCGCCCGCTCCTCTTGCAGAGTCAGAGATGGGCTCGCCGGTGGATGTCTAGACGACATTCCGCCAGACCTGGATGCGCAAGAGATAGGAGAGCTGCTGTCCTTGGCAGACAACGTGGCGAATTTCGTACTAACAGAGGGGGTCACGGACGAGTTCAGGAGGAGCTGGGAGGGCAACCACAAGTACTCAACTCACTCAGCTTATAGAGCTAGCATTCTTTGAGGGCAAGATTGGGTTGGCCGGGGCACAACAGATTTGGTGCTCCCGTGCTCCAAACAAATGCAAGTTCTTCCTCTGGCTGGCACTGAAGAACAGATGTTGAACTGCAGACCGCTTAGGGCGTAGAGGGTTGCCGAGACCAGCCTCCTGCCCATTGTGTGATCAAGAGGAGGAAGACATAGATCACCTCCTTCTTGGATGTGTACTCTCTCAAAAGGTTTGGCACTCTTTCCTGAGCAGGTGGGGTAGAGCGGCCTGGGTTCCTGCACATGATGATCACCTTGTGGATTGGCTACCTTCCAAGGCTTCGGGAGGTAATGACGAGAGAGACTTGTGGACGGCGATCACCTTGATATGTTGGTGCCTATGGAGGCATAGGAATGGTGTGGTTTTTTAGGGTCACAGACCATCAGTGGAGAAGGCCATCAGGATGTTTGAGGCAGAGGCTGACCTGTGGTGGGCAGTGAGGATGTTCAGGGATAGCCTAGAACCCGTAGATAGGTGGAGGGTTGGCGAGTGATCCTTTTCCTCTTTACTGCGGTGGAGTGACGTTTTTGGCGCATGTGCCTAAACGTGTTGTAACCGGCCGCTTGGCCTCTCCTTTTTAAAACCGATACGTCTTCTTGGACATATCCTTAAAAAAAAGAAACCATAACTAGAAACAGACCCAAACCCGATAACCGAACGCACACAAGAGCTATTCGATATGTATCCATACGCCGGCGTCGGATTTTTTGAAATGCGTGGCTGGTACAACTGCCAGCGACGTACATGTGTCTAAGTTGACGATTGCTGGCCCTTGGAACAGCTTAATTCGAACTTGCTTTGGGACGAAGAATTCTTATTGGCAGAAACCCGACCTCTCGTGAGTTCCTCACCGATTGTCCGCTGTTCTGTTCCTTCAGATTTGTCCACTATCTCGTCACGTAATGGACTAGACACATAGGCATCACTTGTTTATTTGATGCGTATACAAACGCATCATCGTGCAAGAGTCTGACTTGCGGCTCCCACAAATGAAGCTGAGGGAGAATGCAGGGTCAAAGGGCCACGGCAAGAGCGTTTGCAGACGGTAGCTGATAGAAGTAAGCTGTTGGTGAGGGTGAGCTAAGTGGAGGGGAGCAGATTTTCCATGTTTCACTGCAATCCCGACTCGCCAGCAGGGCCCTGAACCGTCTAAACCCATAACCAAATTCTCCCTCTTTTCTTTTCTCTCTTCGTTCCTCAGTTTGAGAGTCTCCTGAGCGCCCCCGGTGTTGCTCCTCTCCTTTTCCGTCGGCCTTGCCGGTTGAAGGGGAGTTAGAGATGGCGGTTGAGCTCCTCTGTACATAGTAAGCTTAGCCTCTCTCACTTTAGTTGTAGGTTTAGGGTTAGTTGAGTCGTCCTTCGTGGAGATTGGTGAGATAGCCGTCGGGCTTGTCCCCTCCAGTGATGCTGCCGAGCACTGGTTGGCCGTCCTTAGTACTCTCCGGCGAGCTCCCGTGGTGGGAGGTTGGAGGCGGGGTGCTGGAGGTCGGAAGCCCTCTGAATAATGGCGGATCGTGTGCTCTCTCGTTCTCGCGGTGTGCTGCAGCTTTTCGTCGTCTCGCCGGCCAAGGAGGCGAGGGGAGGAGTGGAGTTTGCAGCAAGATCTGCAGATATAGAGGTGTTGCGAAGAGGTGGACACCAGGTTTCTTGGGCCGGACCTGGTGCAGTCTGGAGTCATCTTTCTGTGGCGTGGAGCTCCTGTGGGCGGAGCCGGAGTCGTGGAGGGTAGCTGCTCTTGCCACCTCTATCAATAAGGCCATGACGGGAGGAGACTCGGGGAAGTGGGGCGACGATGATTGGCCTCCTTTTTGTTGTTGGCATGGTGCCGGCAAGGAGAAGGGGATCGTTGCTGCTGCCTTCCTCTGCTCCGGGTGGCCGCAAGGAGGTTTGATGCTACAAATCGGTGATTCACACACGGCGGAAAAGTTTTGCTACCGTGATCCATGGCTGTTAGGGCAGCCTCTCCAGGCGCCTCAGATGGCGCTTTTTCTACCTCCTGAGTGGAGGCCCTGTGGAGAGCTTTTGCTGGCATTTTATGGCTTTGCAACCCCAAAGTGGTGTCGTCCCCGGTGGTGGCAAGGGAAGCCGGCGAGCAAGCTCTGGTGTTGGTGGTGGAGCGACAGGACCTGATCGTGTTTTTCGTACGTTGACTAGGGTCCTTTCTACAAAAATAGAGGACTTCGTTGTAATTTTCTATCTTTCTGTTGTCCTTTGCACCTTGTAGTCTTGTACCCCCACCGACGGAGTATATGTAGCTAGGCCCTTTGGGCCTTTCCTTGTTAAAAAAAACCAGAACCAGAGGTCATTTGACTCATTTCGCTCACATAAGGAAAACACTGCTAGGAGGAACATGTTAAAATAAACTTTCTTCGCACTTTATAGATAAAGCACAATCAGTCAAACCGGAACTACCAATCAAGAACGTGCTCCCGAGAAAACCACTGAGCACACCAAGCGAGGCCAAAACGACGTCCTCGCTCGATGAGGATGTCCTAGAAGGGTGACGAAATGTCGCCGCGCCACCACCGAGAGTACCATTCCCAAATCGTTCAAGCAAAAAAGCACGGTCCACCAAAGCTATTCACATTCGGCCCATCACACATAGCACGCCAGATCATTCAGAAGCTACTGAGTCTCGAGGCCGGCAGAAAGACGAGAGGGAAGAAGGGTCAAAATTCTAGAATTACAGCTTAGGGCAACTCCAACGCGGGGGGGGGGGGGGCATTTAGTCCGCGAGCGTCCGTTTCTGTCCGTGCGGAGAGAAACCACGGCCCAACGCGGCACCGCAAACATATCGGCGTAGGCGGACCCGTTTTCTGCCCCAAATTTGGGTCCAAAATGCGGCCAAATAAATAAGAGAAAATTCCTTATATGACACTGCTAAAAAAATTCTTCCCTATATTGGACTCTTTCTAAAATTTCTTTACTTATATGACACTCTAGTGCATTTTATTTACCAAAGAAGTATAAAAAGACATTTTTACCCCTAGTGCATAATGTGACCAAAATTATGTAGCAGACAATAGTTGTAGTAATATTAAATATTTGGTAGGCATAGCAAAACATCGGGTTATTAAATATTTTTTTGACTTGACGATTTCTTCCAATCCTTCCGACGCCACGTGTAGGCACAAACCAGCTAGGCTAGCTAGAAGCTGATCGATTGCTGAAGGATTGGAAGTAATCGTACCTACTCCGTACTGCAGTAAAAAAGCACGAATTTGATTTTCATACGACGTTTTCGCGTCCAATATTTGTACGACACTTCCGTCGTGTGCTAATTTTACCAGGCTACCAGCTCTCCCTGTCAAAAAAAAATAAAATTACCAGCTCCATGAGCGTCACACCATCTCTTCCGTGACGATCTTTGCGGAGAGATGCACCTGACGGCAAGGCGTGCTGTTCTTGGGCTCGGCAGATGGTTCGGTGGCTTTGATTTTGCGTAGGCAGAGAAATAAAGTTCTCATGCAAACAAAGGCTGCCACTTTGTCGTACGGGTATCGTACGCAAATATGTATGTATAGCAGTGCTCAAAAAAGTAATCGTACCTGCGTCTCCTTGGAAGCTCGTCGTAGTCATCGTGTCAAAATAATAATTGATTTAATAACCTTTCTTTAATAATTTGATGTTTAAATATTTAATATTACTGCAACTATTGTTTTGTACAGAATTTTGGTGACATTATGCACCAGGGGTAAAAAGGTCTTTTTATGGCTCTTTGGTAAACAAAATACACTAGAGTGTCATATAGGGAAAGAAATTTTAGGGAAAGGCCATATAGGGAAGAAAATGTTCACCGGTGTCAAATAAAGAACACGATTCTAAGAGAGTGTCGTAGAAGGAATTTTCTCAATAAACAACGGACGCGCGCATGTGAGCATACCATGCGTCACCCCCCTCCCCCCTAAATGCGACACAGTAGTTAGTTGTTTTAGTGGAGCCGTTTGCCAAACCCTATCCATCGCAGCGCGCCTCTCATTCTCCCTCTCCTGCTCCAGCCACACCCATTCCCTATCCCGCTCTGTTTCCCTCTCCCTCTCCCGCTCCGGTATGTACCCGTCGCGGCGCCTCCTCGACCAGACTAAGCGCGCGTTGGAACGCCCTCGCGCGATCTCGCGACAAGCTCTCACGTCACTATAACTCGAGCCCCGCATAGTGCGACATTAAACCGCCGCACCGGCTCCGTGCGGGCTGCGAAAGCAGGCGAGGAGGACGTTGGCGGAGGCGTACTCCGGCCTCCTAAACCCCGATGACGAAGCGTATGCCGTGGCGGCCGTGGGAACCTCGCGTGCAGCCGTGACCCCTCCTGCTTGCGAAGAGGTGGACTTTTCACCTCGTTGAGGAGGACCTTGCAGTGGCAGAGGAGGACTTTCAAGGAGGAGGAGGAGCGCTGGTGGCAGAAGCGACGACGGAATCAGTGGAGACCCTAACGGCGTAGGCGTGTCGACGCAAGCAAGCGGCACCGTCCGGCAACTCGTGGAAGCGACGCCAACCATTTGTATATGTTTAGGGTACGCCACCTGCTGGCCATTTAAATTTTTGTTGTTATGTTTGAACTATGTTTGAATTCTTGCGCGTAAAAATTTTGTTTTAAATCAAAGGGGCGGGATCAAATGGGGAGTGCCATTGGGTGAGATGGCTTAATTCGGACGGAAATGGACTGGACACATGCCCACGGATTTCTCCAAACGGACATATTTGATGTCCGATTTGCATTTGTCCTAAGAGCATCTCCACCGGGGGCCTCCAAATTCGTGTCCGGCACCCCCCAATCGAGGCCCAATTGGGGGGTGTCGGACATGTGTCCGCCCATGTTTTCGACCGCGCCCACATCGGCGCACCCCAAACGTTCGCCCCCCAAACGCGAGCAAATCATCGAACACCTTGCGGGCGGATTTCAATACGAATTGATGTAATAAATATTACAACACAAGTTCAAATTCGAAATACAAAGTTTAAATACGAATTCAGCAAATCATCGAACACCTTGCGGGCGGATTTCAATACGAATTGAATGTAATAAATATTACAACACAAGTTCAAATTCGAAATACAAAGTTTAAATACAAATTCAAGTTTAAACGATGACCTATCAAACAGCCGTCGGCTGAGTCGCTTTGATGGTCTACAGGTGGTGCACGAGATCATCGTGCGACCATGAAAGACAAGGGTAGCGAACAACGGCAAACCTGCCTTGGAGCACACCAAAAGCCCGTTCCACATCTTTGCGAACTGACTCTTGCCTCTTTGCAAAATGACAATCTGCCTCGCCGTGAGGGTTGCGGATGGTCTTCACAAATGTAGACCAAGTGGGATAGATGCCGTCAGCAAGATAGTACCCCTTATCGTACTCATGGCCATTGATCACATAGTTGCATGGTGGAGTTAGGCCATCACAAAGTTTTTTGAACACATTGGATTTGTGGAGCACGTTGATGTCATTGGAGGCACCGGCGGTGCCGAAATATGCATGCCATATCCAAAGATCATAATCTTCCACGGCCTCAAGTATAACACTGCAATTTCCGTGGTGCCCTGACTTGTACATCCCTTGCCAAGAAAACGGACAGTTCTTCCAGTTCCAATGCATGCAATCGATGCTTCCAATCATCCCTGGAAATCCTCTTGCTTCGCCTTGTGCCAAGAGACGAGCCGTGTCTGCCTCATTTGGTGTCCTCAGATATTGATTTCCGAACACCTTCACAACTGCCTTACAGAATCTGTAGGTGGCTTCGACGGCGGTGGACTCAGACATGCGGAGATAGTCATTCAACGCATCGGCGGGAAGCCCGTAAGCAAGGCACCGTATGGCCGCCGTGCATTTCTGAAGTGATGAAAATCCAAGGAGGCCAGTGCAGTCTCTCTTCAGCGTGAAGTAGTCGTCGTATTCCCGAACGTCATGCACAATCGTCCTGAACAATGACCTGCTCATCCTAAAGCGCCGGCGAAATTCATGAGGCAAGTTCGTCGGATTGTCGGCAAAGTACAAGAGCATGTGCCCAGTTGCTCTGTTGCGTTCCTTGTTGGGCCTCCGCCCTTCTCTGATCCTCCAAACTTCGGCGCCGCATCATCCTCGATCGCGGCCTGTAGAAGTGCGGCCATGACCATCTCATTCTCCTCGATGTCGGCCGCAAGGGAGGCATCCTCCTTCATCATTTCAAAAAACATGACCTCGTCGTCGCTGTCCATGGCCTATTGGACGAAAGAAAGCAATGGAACAAAGCCACAAATGAACAATCAACCAAATGAGCCTACGGACGAATGGTCGGACAGGTTGCGGGCAGGGTGGGAGGAAAGAAGAGGCGTACTCGGCTTAGAAACTAGCTACGCCGACGCTGGACTGGTCGCAGACAGGCGGGGAACGGCATCACGTGGGTGTGCGTTGCCGCTCTGGCTAGGTGCCCGAGGTGCGAATCAAGCAGGCGGCGACGAGAATGGCGGCGATGGTGCGAATCGCCGGCGAGAGGAAAAGAGAAGGAGGGTGTGGGGAGCGAATGATTCAGGTCACGTCGCACTGTCTCTATGACGGGCGGGCCTCCCCTATCAGACGCATGTCCGTCCCCATGTCCGGCACCCCCGAAGAGGCCTCCCCCCAAAGGGTCACCCCGAGCAAAAACATGTCCGACATCTCCGAAGAGGCCTCCAAATTCCAAAGGGTCACCCCGAGCAAAAACATGTCCGGCACCCCGAAGAGGCCTCTAAATTCCAAAGGGTCACCCCGAGCAAAAAAATGTCCGGCACCCCCGAAGAGGCCTCTAAATTTTCGGGGGTGCCGGACATTTTTTTACTCGAGGTGACCCTTTGGGGGTGCTGTTAGTGGTGTTTTTGGCCGTCCGGAGGGCCTTTGGGGGTCACTTGGAGGCTCCCGGTAGAGATGCTCTAACAGCAGCTAATAGGAAGGAAGAACTACCCGAGCATCAGTCGCATGGGAGAGGGAAACGCAACGCAAGCACTTCCGAGTTTCGTCCAAGAACCGACGACACGCCAGGCAAAACCAAGGGGCAACCAAAAAAAATGATTTCTCGAGCCAACCACCAAAAGAAAATGAAAAAACAGCCAGGCCATCATCGTCTACAAGGCAAACCCACTCTTTGTTGCCTGCGGCTCCTCCCTCCACCTCCATTTACAAAAGACACATCCCTTCCTTTCGTCCTAAGTTCTACCCCGTCTTTCACCCAACTCCCCTCTTCACCAATGACCACACATCCCTCCTTTGTTGTTTCGCTTGTTAGAGCGTCTCTTCTTCACTCCGAGTCGCTGTCCATGTTCTCCATCCCTTTCAGCCCTCTTCGCCTCTGCATTTCAGATCAAGAGAGTTTTCGGTTAGTGCAGACTCTGGAGGAAACCTTGGTGCGACAGCAAGTCATACTACTACTGTTGCTAGATACATAGAAGCATGTGCGGATTCAATAATAAACGTGAGTATCTAAAACCAAGCATGATCTAACCCTCCTTCAGTCTTTCGGGATTTAATAGTACCCACCTAAACAGTGGAGTTCATGTTATGAGATTCCTTTTTCCAAATTACCGCCACTAGAGGGTCTGCGGCTGGTGCCTTGTTATTGTCGACAGAATAACCACACCGAAGAGATTAAACTTGCAGCGAGGCCAATCCAAACAGGACAAGCCGATCAAAAGATTCATTCATTTTTCATGGTTATGGTTCCAAGCTCTATCCAGGCGCGACATCATGCGGCCCAAGCAAAGCGACAGATACATTGCCCCACCCAGTTGGCCCACTAGTCAGCGACTCATCTTCCACATCCTAATTGCAAGGGCGGGTAGAAATGTCCTGACGCTGACAGGTGGACGCCCCAGCCCAAAGAGGCCACGGGGATTTTTCTTTTGTGGCTACTGGTAGCAATCGAGTGGTTCAACGTGTTTGGCTCTTTGATTTGGCAAAGCACCACATGACAGCGCCGTTTGCAGATGGGTGAATCTACTAACCCTAGAAGACTCCTCCCGTCAGGGCAAGAGGAGCATACTATATAGTAGAGGTTGCTGCCTTGCATTCCACGTCCGCAACAATAAAAGCCGAGGGAAATTAACTCGTTACGACCATCAATGAGGACACAAGCATCCCGCGTCATGGGGCCCACGTGACCATCCCAAATAAAAGGGGCAACTAATTAACATACTTTATTAAGGCTTTAATTTGCGTTTTACAGGCAATCAGTCGCATGCCGTGAATCGAATTTACGTGAACTGCTACCGATTTCTTTTTCTTTCCGGCACAAATAACAGATGATTGACATGTCAATGAAATGCGGAGGAGGGGATTAATCGTTTATACCTTCTTCACACATTTCTTCTCTCGCACCTCATACCGGCCTCTGGTCAAATCTGAGAGCCACATCCCCGGGAAGACGAACTACAAACAAAAGACATGTTAGTTCTGTATGTATCAGAGCAGATGGAAAATACTCCTAGATCCGATCGGATGCATACTTGGAGCGACTTGTCCACGAGCTTCGCCCTCTTCTTGGGCCTCTGGGCAGCTTGGTGCCCTTCATGGCCAAGAAGTCGTCCTCCTTCTCCTTGCGGGACAGCGAGATGTAGATCCGGGGAAGCTCGAAGCGCTCCTTCTCGCCGGCGAGGGTGCTGCCGTTGACCACCGTCGAGTCGTTGCTGTGGTGGTTGTTCTTGGGATCCATGTGATGATCCACGGTGGTGGGCTTGTTTTGTGCGCCGCCTTGTCCGGCGAAGACCGCTTCTGCGATCGCTCCTCCGCGACGGACCTGATGGTACGACCAAAGGGAGAAAACATGCCGTTAATCATGGGATCGTGGTGGTGCTGGTGATGGTGGTTGGGAAAGGGGGGAAGAAGGGTGGGTAGGGTGGATTGGTGGTACTAGCGGAGAGACTTACCACAAACAAGATGGATACAACAATATATGCAAAAACTAAGCAAAGCTACTCCTGCTAGTGCTACAGTTGATGGCCATATAGAAAGAAAAAGATGGGGGCGTTGAGATGTGCACACTTATTTATAACCATCTGCCCTACCGCGTACTACTCCTTTCCCTGCTCCTCCTCCTATCTTGGTGTTGCGATTCATATCATCAAGGAAAAATATGAACCGAACAATCAAGGAAATTGAAATTGCTAACTAACGAAAGGAAAGAGCACTTCTTGGTGCCATCAAGAAATTTGTGCAGATATGGAAATCTAGTTGGGTCCCCCGTGCATCACGCAATGTGTGACAAATACGGTTGCCGCTGCTGCCTACGTGACCTTGTGTCCACGGATTAGTCAAGGCGGTGAAGTTACCACCCATTCAGAGATCCAGACACAAAACTTTCCACCAAAAAAACAACTTTTAAATACCACGAAAATTAGGAAACCGATCGACGACGCGATCCAGATCATCAACCGACAGTATACATATATAATATATATAAATAAATAACAAAAAACCTACTTTGATTTTTGCAGAAAAGGGAAGAATGGAGAGCAAGGAATATTTCGTCCAACTCCAGCTCTCGTTTCGTCGATGCTAGAAGACGGATATGGGTGGGCGACTGGGCGGTACAGCTCACCAGAAAACCAAAATAGACCCGAACCCGAGCACCAAAAAGACCAGGCGAATAAATAACGCCGCGATGGCCACGATCCCACGACTCCAACTAGAACACCCGGTAGTTTCCGCCGGGGGCAGAAGCGGAAACCAAAAAGTCGCCGCGTAAAACGGGAGCGGGCGAGCGAGCTCTCACCGAGGATACGAAGCGAGACGGACGGGGACAGGAGGCCGTACCTGCTGTGGTGTGGAGGCTGGTGGTTGGCGTCTACTCCGGCGGCGCGGGGAGGGAAGGACGAGGAGGACCTCAGGTTCGACGACCCCCTCGTCACGGTGGCGGCGGGAGGGGGCATCAGCTTATCCGGGGGCGCCGACGCGCGGCGCTGGATCTTGCCGCCGAGGGCCTGCCGGCGCTGCGAGGAGGGCGACGCGGACGAGGACGCCGCGGAGGAGTCGCGCCGGCAGCGGGATCGCTTGTTGTGTCCCCACTGCAGCAGCACGTCGCCGCCGACGGTGGAGCTCGGGGAGGCCGTGTCGGACGAGTCCGAAGGGTGTTGATTGTGGCCGTGCTCCCGCGCCGGGCTCGGGAAGACGGCGGCTGCGGCGCGCGCGGCCTCGCCGGCGCGGCTTCGGGTCTGGCTGGGAGGCGCGAGGTACGAGGCTAGTCGGGAACCGTCGGTGGGGGCGTCGTCGTCTCTGAAGGATCTCGACGCCGGCTTGCGGGCCACGCCGCCGCTGCCGCCACCGTTCGCGAGCGGGAGGCAGTCCGGGCTCAGTCTTTGGTACCTGGAACGACACAGATTAGCGATTTGAGTCATTTGACTGGGACAAATGGATCTGCTGCAGAATGCAAGTATCGAATCGGCCGCATGGGAGTGGCTGGTGAAATGTAACGAAGAACCACACGGATCGATCGACCGCAATAAAACCGAGGAAATCGAGACCAAAATGACCGCAGAATTCGACAAATCATGGCGCAGGTAAGATGAACAACCAGCACCACAGAATCGGATGGGGAGAACAACAAAATACTTGGTTGTGAACTATGAACTCCATTCTTCACACGAAAAGAACCCGAGGATGCAGAAAACGAAGAAACGGCAGGATGCTTTTCATCCAGACGAAACAGCCGGAAAATCATTAGAGACAGAAAATTTGGAGGTCCTTCAGAGTAGAAGCAGAAGACTGCGAAATACAGAGATTAAGAACAGCAAATCGGAATCAAACGCGGCTGCGCAAAGTGGCACCCTCAGAATCGAAATACGTAATCACAGATCAACCAGGCCGAAGGAAGAACGGAGAATCCAAAAACTAGAGACGGGAACCGGGAATCATCGGCGAGATCACCAAAGTAAAAGCATAGAAGGTGAGGCCGGCCAGTTCCGGCCGGCGGGCGAACCGATGAAATCCCTCAACAACCGAAGCAAAACATACGCCGAAACCGAAAATCAGACGCACGCAAAGATAGAAACAGCACACGGTTCGATCTGAACACAAACGGGCACGGAAGATAGGAAGAACCGCACGGAGAAGAATAAGGAGGAGAGAGCCCGGAGATCTGCCGGCCTACCTCATCATGTCCAATGCCGGAACGGCTTTCAGTTTCAGGGAGCTGTTCGACGCGGCGCCTCTGCCAATCGCATGGACCTCGAGGAGGCCACGCATCAAAATTGGCCTCCGGCGACCGCTCAGGTCCGGTGGTTCCTACCGCTCACCAATCGCTCCTTTCTGCGTCTGCCGTTCGTCTACGTTCCAGTACGCGGAAGGAACAAGAGAAGGCCAGGAAAATTACAGGGAAAATTGTGATAAGAAGAACAGACAGACGAGGTGAGGGGAGGGAGGAGGAAGAAGAGAGCAGCAATGGCGATGGGAGCAGAGCCCGGGGTCCAAATAGAGGCTTTATCTTTTGCGGTGTTCCGTTTCTGTCCTCGATCAGTGCTGCCTATTCACCATCCTGCCACCACTCCCGCGATTGCCGAAACTGCCCCCACGCGGGTTTCCTCTCTTGCAGTTCAAACCAGCGGGAGATCTCCTCGCTAACGGACGTCACGGGAAACCTAAATCGAGAAGTTTACTGAAGGTGGGCCATGCGTGTGCGCGGGCCCTACATGGCAGTGACAGATATTTGCGTATTCAATATTCGCGTTTGCTGCTTTTTTTTTTGAACGGGCGTTTTCTGTTCTCTTTGAGGGTATCCATGCAACCTTGCATTCATGTACGGTGGAGTCCAACGAAACAAACACCCGGTCCGAGGCCCAACCCGTCGCTCCAAACCCTACTGTGCGGAATCTGGTCATGAAGTGCCAAAGGGAGAGAGAGTGGAGGTGACGGCGGCGGTGCTACAGACCTCGGCGGCTCGACGATGTTGGGAGGCGAAGATGCGCGAAGGAATTGGCGCGGACGGGAGGCATGAATGGTTTCAACGGGGGGTGCGGGTGGGTGTCGCAGCAGAACAACGAGGAGGGCAGTGGGCGGAGGGCAAAGGGGGAGGTCGAGATTTCTACGGTGCTCCCGAGAACTATGGCTTCCAGGAACTGCAGCCGCCGGATTTTGGCTACGGCAGAGGCGCGCCACCACAAGGACAGCATGCTTGGAATTATCAAGGGAAGTTCCCTCCTGTGGCTACCAATTTGGGTTTGAATCAGCAAGTAGGAGAGGTGAGGAGGTTCGACGGCAGAGGGCAAGCTCAGGTGGGAGGGCTAAGCAATGTACAGGGGGGATGAACTCAAGAACTACAGGGCAATAGGCGAATTCAGCGGGCAGCGCCAATTCATGACTGATTATGGCAGAGGCTAATCAAGTGACAATTCTAAGGGAGGGGAGAAATCAACAGTTGCAACTAATACAGCCGATAGTTCAGAGGTGAAGGGGCCAGCGTGCTTCAGGTGTAATATTGTTGGCCATGTAGTGAAGGATTGCAAGGCGTCTCTGTTTTGCATAAATTGTGGAAAACATGATGCTCACATCTCAGAGCGGTGTGGTATGCTGACAATGCCTGCACCGGTGATCAAACTAGTATGTTGTGTGAATGAGGGACTGCCAATGCTGGTGGCGCAGACGGGGAGGAAAGGTGACAACGACATAAGCAATCAAGCTACTGGACTGATTTTGGTGCTGGAAGGGGTGTTGACTGTTTCACAGCTAGAGGTTGCACTGGGAGAGCAGTTCCCATGGGGAGGCAAGTGGAAAGTCAAAGCTTATGGTAGTAATTTGTTCCTGGTGAAATTCCCTAGCATGATCAGGTTGCAGGAGCTATGTGGATATCCCATGTTTGGTCTAAGATAAATCAAGGCTGCAGTAAAAGTTACCAAATGGTCACCTGCTTCCAATGCAGTTTTCAAGTTGTTTTCAGTATGGGTAAAGGTGTCTTGTATCCCAGCTTCTCTGCTGCACAGGGATGGTTTTGCTAATGCTGCGTCTACGATAGGTATACTGCAAGATGTTGACATGTCTAGTTACAGAGGTGATTAGAATAAAATGTGAAGTGAGAGACCCAAAAAGAATCCTAGAGGTAGGAGAATTGACAGATGACCCTTTCACTTATCACATCTACTTTGAGCTGGACGAAATAGTTGAAGAGGGAGGGAGAATGATAGATGGAGAGCTAGTCACACAAGATGGTGCGGGAAAAGGGAGGAAGGATTCTGCTGAAGTTGACAGAAATGCAAAGAGAACGAGGAATGATGAAGCTGAGAAAGGAGAAGTTGTAAACAGTAGAAATGTGATTGAGGATGAGGAGATGGTGCCTTCGAGCCAACCTGAGACAGATCAAGCAAAAGAAGAAGAGTTGAGGCAGAAGATGTTGAAGAAACTATCTCGCATTAAACATCAAGAGATGGAGAGCAACAAAGATTTGTTCATGGAGGATGTTGTCAAGAGTAATGTATGTTATGATGATGATGGAATTTTACAGAAGACGGGAGGTGACAGTGGGGATAGCAAAAGCGATGAGTACAGTGCTTCCACAAGCATGGATGATGCCGGGGATGACGGTGACTCATTTGCTAGGAAAGTAGGGATGGGCACTCGGGCTATTGCAATGTAAATGCAGCTGTTGAAGAAGAAATGCAAGCAAAAATAGACGGTGAGAAGAATGAACAACATGCAATGGATAAAGAGCAGCATAGAAGCATAGATGCAGTGGTGGACGAAGCTAGAAGGAGGACAGGGAGGGTGAAATCGAAGCAAAACACGATAGACAAGGCCAAGGACATGGCGAAGGTGAGGAATTTGGAAGGGCCCTCAGGTAATATCAAGCCTAGTGTATCTAATTTATCTGTTGCACAAGTTTCTCTACAAGAATTAGCTGATAAAGTAGGTATTAAGTTAGGAAAAAGTAATGTAGAGGTAGAGGAAATGGTGAAGTACGGGACTTCTAGGGTGGCCCGATCTTCATGGATTGACGGAGGATATGGACGAACGCACGCAAGAACATGAAGAACACCAAGAAGAACGCCCCGAACACAAGAACACACACACACGATATAAGAACCGTTTCCCTTACCGGTCGGTCCAACCGGCCCAATAAAATCCACACGAAGGTGGGAGATCGGCAAGTGGATACAAGAAGGGATCTTGGATGGTTGTTTCTCTAACGGTCAACCGAACCGCTCCAATAAAGTCACCCGAAGATGAAAGATTGGCTAGTAGTCAAACTACAAGTAGAGGTCTTGAATCCGCAAGGGGGTCTTCTCCACGAAGGGAGGAACCATCCCACAAGGGGAGGAAGGAGACCGTCTTGAGGTGGGGACCCTAGCTCTACTCTAATCTCAAAACATAGTCTATCCAGATCTAAAGGGGGTAGGTGCCTATATATAGGTTTGACCACCAAGGGGGTAGGTGGAGAGGGATACAAGGGAATATTCCCTGCTGGTTCCCGCAGCAGCGGTAGTACCGCTCGTACGGCGGTAGTACCGCTGGTGCGGGCCGAAGGTGCGTTGACTTTGCGCGGGCGGCAGTACCGGCGGTAGTACCGCTTGTCCGAGCGGTAGTGCCGCTTGGGGCGGGCGGTAGTACCGCCGGCAGTGCCGCACAAGGGCGCCGAGGAGGGTTTCTGGCGGCACTGGGCGCGGTAGTACCGCTGGCACGGTAGTACCGCCCCAGTACCGCCCAGTCTCTTCTTTCTCTTCTTCTTCTTCTTCTTCTTCTTCTTGACGCTTTCTCCTCCTCTTCCATGCGTACATCTCGGATGGTCTTGAGTCCTGGGCTTCCTTGGCACCTCCCCGAATGTCTGTAGACGTCATGTGATACCTATCATAGCAAAGGGGTAGATGCTCAAGTAGTATACCATCCAAAGGGGCACGAAATGGGATCTTGTAGAGGAAAGAGTTCACCTTTGAGCTCTGTGGTGACTTGCGATGAGTTGGAATGCTTGACATGGTGATGGGCCAAGGTTGGGCTACATCATCTCCCCCCCCTTTAAAAAGAGTCGTCCTTGACTCTTGCTCGTCATCACCATGCAAAGGAGGTAGATGTGTTGTCGAATAATTGTGATTCACCATGCCTACAAACACTAAAGACCAAGCAAACCATGTGCGTGCAAGAAAGAGGAGCATATCAACAATGACATGTCCATTCTTTGTCATAGCACCGTTAGCACAACACAAGAATATTAAAATATATTGCAAGTGCAAGGTCAAAATGCAAGCAATCCAATGGAACATCTTCAAAAAGTGGGAACACCAAAACTCCATAAGAATATGAGAAGGCCATGTAGGTATCTCATCTTGAACCATATGATCATTATTGCACCCAAGGCATTGGAAGGGACAATTTGTCATCAACCTTGATGCAACAAGAGGAGGATTTGGCAAAAACACACAATGTAGAATGTGCAAAATATCATCATGGTGGCAAACAAAGCACATGAAAGAGCATGTTTTCAACATATTTGTTGCAACACCAAATTGGTAGAAACCTATAAACTCATGACAAGACATGCTTAAAATGTCATTATGGTTGCAAACAAGCCATTGGAAAGAACAAGTGTTCATCATACTTGGTGCAACACATAAATCATTCATATGAAAGATCAAGGATACATTCTTGCCACAGGGAAAACCAATATCACAAACATGTTTGCAAACAAACCAAAAGCAAGAGAAATTGGTCAACTTGTTTGATGCAAAACATGAGAAAGATTTGAGAGTTGGATTCGGTCCACTACTCTCATTTATGCTCTCAAGAGCTCTTATTGTCAACTCATGCTCAATTGAGGTTGACATTATCATGCGGTTATCGGCACACACAAGACACCATATGAAGAAATTATGTGCACGGTATATGAACACATCATCCATCATGAAGTGTCTCTTCATTTGCACATCGCCAAACACATCAAAATCAATGGGAAAATATGATGTATGTGGGTGGTCACTATGCAAAGTGAAGGATGGAACAAGGTCCATAAGAGAAAACGAAACGTCTCCAAAATTTGAGAATGCTATGGGGGCAATCTCATTATCAAGCATTTCAACATTAGTGCAAGTAACACATGTAAAAGAGAAATTGTTCAACATGTTGCATGCCACAATGGGAGAAAAATGGAAACATTCATAACAAGGCATGCTCATGGCAAAATCATCACAAATAGGTAATTCCACTTGATCAACATTGGTTTCAAACAAAGTATCACAAGGGAATAAGAATGAATCATACATGACCTCAAAAGAATCATCCATAGCATGTAAGCAATCATAGTTCATCATGTCCACTAGAGGAAACATGGTCACATCAACACCCATACCTTGGTAGTCCCGCTCATGTGAAGTAGGTGTTGAAGTAGTAGGGGCTTCCATGTAGACGACTTGTCCATCTTGAATGAGACATGGGGTGGCATCATCCTCATCCTCCATGTACATCTTCTCCATTTGAGGCACCGTCAAGTCGAGGAGTGGCGTCTCATCATCCATGGAACCTAGCACACAATGAGAAAACACACTAGAGGTAGATGTTAAGTTGTTAGAAATCTAAATGGCCTCACAAGACCTATCAACTACCTCTCTCAACTCAAGTGGTGTATCACTCATTCCCTCAAAGTAAAAGCACTTAAACTCACATATGGTGGAGGCACTCAACTCACTCTCACTCTCACTCAAGTGGACTAAGTGGCTCTCATTCTCACATGGGATTGGTACCATCTCATAACTCAAGCTCATAGGGATAGGCTCGGTTTTCTCATCTCCATACGCCTCCAAGGTTGAAGGGAAACTCCCATGCTCAACCTCCTCAACTATCTCGCCTCCAAAGGTCAATGCCATAGTGTAGTCATCATCACTCGACTCCTTTGCGGAAGGGAAAATCCCATGCTCCGCTTCATCACTTGACCCATGGTCAAAGGTGATAGCATCATCAATGCTCGCCTCCTTGGTCGAAGGGAAAATCCCATGCTCGGCCGTCTTCTCATCTCCTTGGTCACCGTCTTGTTCACCAACTTTGCATCCCCACATCATGTGACCTCTTCTATTGCATAGTGGGCACAAGAGATTGGGACATTCTCGTGGATCATGGTCTTGGCCTTGGCAATTGTCGCATATGAGGTCTTCATCTTTCCATATGGGGACCAATGTGGTGGTGTCACTTGGTGTAGATACCATATCATGAGAAGTGCTTGAGAAGGGCACCAATGGTGTTGTGGCCTCACATTTGTGACCATGTTTCTTCCGGCGTCGATGTATGAATTTCTCGAAGAAGTTGTCGATGTCGGCCATGATCTCATCAAAGATGGGACTTGTAGCTCTTGTTGGCGCACTTGGAGTGGTAGCACTAGGGGACACCATAGGATGTGCCTTTGTCGCCATCTTCTTGGCATGTCGACGTTGACGCTCTTGAGCGGAGGGGTGTCACCGAAAGTCATTTGTATGCTTCTCTTCATGTTGACGACGGCGTGCTTGTTGCCTTGGCGACCTTTCCTTGGAGCTTCCACTAGAGCTTGGTGACATGATGTGGTCCACCTTGGCATCTTTCTTGTGGCGCCTTGTAGAGCGTGATGAAGAATGTAGGCTCTTGGCAAACTTGTCCATGGCATCCTTGAGATTTTGGAGCTTGGCCTTGTCGATGCACTTCTTGGGACGCCGTCTTGTTGTCGATGCTTGGCGCTCTTGGCGATGTCCTTGTCATGGCGCCTTCTTGAAGTAGATGGAGAAAGGCGAAGCTTGGCACTCTTGGCGATGTCCTTCTCGGAGCACCGTCTTGAGCTTGAACCATAATGGGTTGTGCCATGACGCTTGGTGGTGCCGCTCTTGAACATGGTGGTGATGGGAGTCCTCTCCTCTTGCATGTTGTCGATGTCGCCTGATGTCTACGCACGCTTCTATTCTTGTAGACAGTATTGGGCCTCCAAGAGCAGAGGTTTGTAGAACAGCAGCAAGTTTCCCTTAAGTGAATCACCCAAGGTTTATCGAACTCAGGGCGGTAGAGGTCAAAGATATCCCTCTCAAGCAACCCTGCAATTAAGATACAAGAAGTCTCTTGTGTCCCCAACACACCTAATACACTTGTCAGATGTATAGGTGCACTAGTTCGGCGAAGAGATAGTGAAATACAAGTAATATGGATGATTATAAGTGGTAATTGCAATCTGGAATAAAAATGGCAGCAAGCAAACATGTAGCAGAACTTGTTGTAAACGGTGTTTCAATGCTTAGAAACAAGGCCTAGGGATCATACTTTCACTAGTGGACACTCTCAACAATGATCTCATAACTGAATAAGTAAAAGCTACTCCTAAACACTCTCTTGTTGGATAACAAACACCATTCATTGTGTAGGGCTACAAAAGCACACCTCAAGCCGGAGTAAACAAGCGCCACAACGTCATAAAGGAATCACACACGGTGCACACACTGTCACCTTTACACCGTGGAGAGTACCGGAGTTCATATTAAAGTAACCTATAGAGTGCATAATAGATAAAGAGTAACATCTACATATTCAACTAGATTAGCATAACTAAACACAAGTAAATACTGCTCGGGATTATTCTCCTTCTTGATAACACAAGAGTACTATGTGTAGGGCTGCAAAAACACACCTCAAAGTCTGAGTAAACAAACACCACAATTCCCAAGAATAAGCCATGATACATGTCTAAATTATTCATAGAGTCACACAAGTACCCACACTGTCACCTTGATACCGTGTTGTCACAATAACTCCAGAAACTAGACAAAATCACTTGAGAAGAGTAAACAATATTAATGTATTCAGCGATACTAGCAATACACATGATCACATAAAGATCACACCATGGGAGAGAGAGATGAACCACATAGCTACCGGTAGAGCCCTCAGCCTCGGGGGAGAACTACTCCCTCCTCATCATTGGAGTCAGCAGCGGCGATGAAGATGGCGGTGGAGTCGATGGAGATGACTCCGGGGGCAATTCCCCGTCCCGGCGGCGTGCCAGAACAGAGATTCTATCCCCCGAAACTTGTCATCGATGGCGGCGGCGCTGCGGAACTCTTCTGGAAATATGGCTTGGTATTTTAGGGTTTTCGCGTCGGGAGGAATATATAGGCGAAGGGGCGGCGTCGGTGGAGTCCGGAGGGGCCCACACCATAGGGCGGCGTGGCCAGGGGGCCCACCGCGCCGGGGTGTGGTTTGGCCACCTCGGCGCCCTCCTTCGTCTCTCCTTCGGACTCCGTGATGGTGCTAGAAAAATAGGGACGTGGCCTTTTGTTTCATGCAATTCCGAGAATATTCGCAGAAGTACTTTTCTGGAACCAAAAACAGCAGAAAACAGGGAACTGGCACTTCGGCATCTTGTTAATAGGTTAGTCCCAGAAAATGCATAAAAGTGATATGAAGTGTATATAAAACATGTAGCAAATGGTATAATATATGCATGGAACAGCAGAAACTATGGATACGTTGGAGACGTATCATCGCCGTACATGCTACAAGAGTAGTAGTCGTAGACGTTCTCCACCATGTCATCGGAGTGGTAGTCGTAGTAGTGGCGCTCCACCATGTTGTTGTAGTCGAAGTTGGTATCATGTGATGAGGCATGTGAAGACACTTGCGCCTCATTGTCGTTGGAGCTTGTGTAGTCGGAGTCATGGTAGATGCGTATGTACTTGGAGTCGATACCATATGATGAAGGTTGCTTGACGTCATGGTACCGCTCCTTGTCGTGGACGCTCGAATAGTCGGAGTCGTAGTCGGAGTATTTGTAGCGGAATTCTTGGTGATGATCCATCATGTCAAGGGGGTCATTGTCGGCGTAGTCGTAGTAGTCCCCCATGTCCTCAAAGTTTGAGGCATCATAGTCCATGTGACTCATCGTGTAGTCATGCTCATCTTGGCCTCCATAGTGGCATTCACTCTCCCTAGACATGTTAACTCACAAGACAAGTGTATATAGGTGGAGTGGAAAGGAACTAGAACACAACCTCTCACCTTGTAGATAGTATTGGACGTCGTGGACAACCAAGGGAAACGATCACAAAGTAAAGTGCTTATGTTCAAGTATCCAAAGCAAACTCCAAAACACACTCGGCTTAAAAGTTGGTAGGTAGGTATGATAGGTGGAAAGCAAATTGAACCAACCGGAAACCAAGATATTGTCAAAGAAAGTAGAGAACCACGATGATCACCAAGCAAATACAAGTCAATCTCAAAAGATAGGAATGTAGTTCAAGGAAACACACGCGCGGAGAGATAAATGGGACTTATGCAACCAATAAGTGAGCTAAAGAACCATATGATCCTAGCGAAGACTATAAGCTCGTGTTGCACAAGTACAAGGAGACCCACTAGCTCGATTGCAATTTATTGGTGGGCTACAAGATTTGCACAACAATGCACCACCTACTAGATGTTCATCGAGCTTACGCGCTTCCTACAAGATATGGCAAGTGATGTTTCTTTCTTTTTTTCTTTCTTTTGATTTGGTACTTTTTGCTTCTTTACTCTTTTGAGTTTTTTCTCTTTAGCACACCCACTTCTTTTTGATGCCAACAACAAGATATATGATATATGAACTAGCACAAGTACGTTTGCTCGGAAACTACACGGTGCAAATGTGCAAAGCCTAAGCAATCATCAAGAGCTAGCCTCAATAGGACATGGTAATCGCAAAGATATAGTGTGGCTATCAACGGAATGGCAAGGGGTAAAGATTGGCGATGTTATACCTTTCGTCGATGTTCTTCACCCTTTGTTGTAGAAGCTTCGTGCTTGCCCACGAATTTTGGTGGTGGTGGATGATGGATCAACCGCGTTGGTGATGAAGGCCTTGATCGTAGCTTCGAAACGAGCCGAAGAACACCAAAAACGGAGTCCGGAATCAAAAGATATGGCCAAAACAATTTTTCAGAAAATGCAGTTTTTGGGAGGGGCGGTAGTACCGCTCCGAGGGTGGTAGTACCGCTCATGCGCTCTAGAAGGTCGTTTTTGAGGTACAGCGGGCGGTAGTACCGCTGTACGGAGCGGTAGTACCGCTCCGGGACGGAGATTTCGTGCCCGAAACACGAACTTGCCCAAAAACTTCAAATCGCAGGGGAAATTGATGGAATTAGGCCATGTGAACGCAAAGGAGGCAAGATCAACTAGTATAGCAATAGATCTATGGATAAAAACTTGCAAAAACGCACTCAAATCTCAGATCGATCCAAAATCAATTTAGGGCTATTTTTGGTGGAAATTTTCGAATTTCTCAAAATCAAAGAAATTTTAGGGGGATTTGGGGGTGGAAACACATGTCAAATCCGTGGTAACCATGCTCTGATACCATATGGTGAAGTACGGGACTTCTAGGGTGGCCCGATCTTCACGGATTGACGGAGGATGTGGACGAACGCACGCAGGAACACGAGGAACACGAAGAACACCAAGAAGAACGCCCCGAACACAAGAACACACACACGATACAAGAACCGTTTCACTTACCGGTCGGTCCAACCGGCCCAATAGAATCCACACGAAGGTGGGAGATTGGCAAGTGGATACAAGAAGGGATCTTGGATGGTTGTTTCTCCAACGGTCAACCGAACCGCTCCAATAAAGTCACCTGACGAGGTGTACCCTCAACAATTCCCATGGTTAAGGGCCTAAGGTTGAGATTATGGGGAGAGAACACGGTAGTACTGGTAGTTTCGTCGGCTGACATGCAGAGGCAAAGATTTACCCAGGTTCAAGCCCCTCGGGTGGAGGTAAAGACCCTACTTCCTGCTTGTCTGGTATTGATTGTGGATTATGCGATTACAGGGGAGCTCCGGCGAGTTGATGATCTCGCAAGAGCTTTGGTGGTTCGTGTATGGCTTGGTCCCAGATCGGTACCCCTCCCAGCCTTTAAATAGGCTGGGTCTCGGGAGTTTGTAACCGACCTAGTTTACACATAAGGAAAGCCTAAACCGACTATGCCTATGTCTAGTCTTGGAGGGTACTCCATCTTCTTGGGCCTCTTGTCTTGGGTTTCGAGTAGGCTCTTCGATATTGGGCCTTAGTTGTTACGTGCACCAGGTACCCTCATGATAGGGTACCCGATATGTATACCCATGTCAGTAGCCCCCGAGTACTTGTCTGACTTGAAGAATCGGGCATGGACTCTTTCGTAAGTGCACGTCGTATGCTTTGTATTATGTACATATAATTTTGGAATTCCTGTATGAATAGCACACGTCTGGCTATGTCGAGTATCTCATCGACTGTGTTTTATGATGATCAAGGGATAATAACTTAGCAGGCCCAGTACACTCGACGGATCGGGACTGGTTAAATACTCATTCGTGTAAAACCTTACTAGCTTTCAATCAAACTCGAGTCCCCAGACTCGAATCTGGAACAAACTGGTCAGATTCGACTAGGCCGCTTCAGGTCTTACTGAGTCAATCTACAGTATAACTTTGAATTTTACCCAACGCGTCTGTCGGGATTTTTCATCATGTCTGCTAACACGGAAATCGTAAGGATTAACATTGCTGGAACGGTCCTTAGCCCAGCTCGAAAGGTCAGCGGGTCTTACCTTTGCACTATGCATGCAGCATCCGAGATACTTGCGACTGACGCAACTCGGGAATGTTTCGAGTATGATTTCTAAACTTTGTTGGACGAGTCATGCCCTTTGTCGACTGATATTTGCCGTTATGCTATCGGGTGCGCGACAGCGCTCCCGATGGGAGTAGCCCCCGAGATTGTGTTTTATTGTTTTGCAATGGAGGATAATCTCAAAAACTCTGCATATGTTAATCGAAGAAATTTGTGCCATAATTCTATCGGGTGCACGACAGTGCTCCCGAAGGGAGTAGCCCCAGAGATTATGCTGTATTACTTGTAAATGGAGGATAATCTCAATCATTATCCTAAGCATCTTCAGTCGAAGAATTTTTTGAACACGCTCCCGATGGGAGTAATATGAATTAGTCGAAGGAACGGTCGAGTGACCAATATTGCTTTGAAAGTTTTGTCACACCCGAACTAATCAGGGCAATCGAGTGACCAATATGCGCTGAGCATACTCGAACATATTTTCTGAACAAATACTTCAATGACGTCAGGGATGACGTTTATTGCGACTGCTATTTCTGACACGCGTGGCGTGCGTTATGCTGCGATTGATGGGACGTGACACGTATGTGGGCCCATTTGTGCAGAGCTGACCGAAGACGGTGCCGTTTGGACTTGATTTGACTATACGGGCCCACTTTTTCCGCAAGCGTGATGATGGCTCCTCTTTTTACGTGCGTAGTGGGCGGAGTGGCCGCCGACGGTTGCCCTCCGCGTTTGCCACGTGTACGGTCAGATTGAGTGCGTAACGCACGATTTGGATCTGAACGGCTGCGATTGCTTCTTTTTTGTGGTAAATAGGGGAACGGCGCTGGCATTTGTTTTTACTTGCCATTTGCTCCCTGCGCCGCCCTGTTTCCTCATCTTCCTCCTTGCGCTGTGCCTCCATTGTTCATTTGCCCAAGTTTTTTGTGCTCTGTTCATCCATCCTAGCAATGGCCAAGGGTGGAGGCTCCAAGCGAAGCGCTGCGTCTACCGCCACGACTGACGCATCAACTAAGGTCAAGAAGACCACAACGAGCGCGTCTGCTGCCGCCGCCGCTCTGAAGAAGAGCAGCGGGGACTGGGCGAAGTCCACCATCAAGGACGCCCATCTGACCAAGTTTCGCGAGCAGGGTCTGCTTCCTCCCACGGACCAGCTTGCTGTTCGCGCGCCATCACCAAAGGAGGTACTCCCTAAACCACGCGCCAATGAGCGTGTTTGTTTTGCGGAGTTTCAGCCTAGGTTTGCTTTTTGCCTACGGGGTGCAGATCCATGATCTCACCCCGAACGGTATTCTGCATATTGCGTGTTTCATCACGCTATGCAAATGTTTTTTGGGAGTTGCTCCCAGTTGGGCATTATGGAAGGCCATTTTTATGGTGCGACCAAACAGGGGAGGCGGCCGCACCTACCATGTGGGCGGCTGCGGGATCCAGGTACGCGGTGACACCCGATATTTTCGACTGAAGACCGTCGACTCCGCACAAGGCTGGAGAAAGGGATGGTTTTATGCGAGTGTCGAGCAGGACGCAGCTGCCGCTTTTTCGACTGCTGCCTTTGCAAGGACCAAGGCCTGGGACCACCAACTTTCGGATGAAGAACTGGCAGAAGCAGAGCCTCTTCTGTCCCAGATTGGAGGTCTTCTCGACAAGGTGACGGGTGTGCACCTAATTGCCACTTTTGAGAAGAGGCGGGTGTGGCCGATCCGTGCCTGAGCGCACCCCATGTGGCAGTACGAGGGCCCAAATGATGCCACACGGATGAGCCCGGAGGAGCTGTCAAGGAATGAGTTGTTGGCGCATGTGTGATCAATCACCAACCTGACGGCAGCCGACCCGTGTAATGTCGACTGCCCCGTTACACCGTATGGGATGGAAAATCCTTTGCTTGAGGTATGTGTACTTTATGATTTGCTTGCAGTTTTGGAGTTGCCACTCATATGCACTGCAACCTCTAATTTTGCAGCCATGAATTATGACATGCAGGGCCACTCGACTGCTGCCTCTCTTCCTCCTTTGCCAGAGAATGGTGCAACTGAAGAAACTCAGGTGCAGGAGATGGAAGCGAAAGGGGATCACTCGCCAATTCCCTCCGCCACCACTTCGCGTGTGGAAGAAGTTGAAGAGGAAACAGCAGAAGAGGTGCAAACTGAAGAAGTGGCCGATTCTGACCCTGAGATCGACACCGCGCCTCCAAAGCGTCGTCGACTGACCAAAAGGTATCTTCGGCTGAGATCGACACCGCGCCTCCAAAGCGTCGTCGACTGACCAAAAGGTATCTTCGGCTGTGAGTTCACCCGCGAAGGAGCATGACTTGGAGGTTGACGAGGAAGCGGGCTCATCACCCGTTCCCAGCGCCGCTCCTTTGCGTGTATGCTTAACGAGCTCGACCCCTCCTCCTCATTCGAGTGGCGCCCCTGTCTTTGGAGGCCCAAATTTTGATGACCTCGACTATGACGAAGAGGAAGAACACAGGTTTGTGTTTTTTACATATGATATAAGTTTTTACTGCTGTTGCATACTTGTGCTGATGATGTCTTCATGCGTGCCACTCGCAGTGCTGAAACCAATCAGCCTTTATCTCCTCAAGCAGAGAAAGTTCCGACGCCGGATCACCCGAACATTTCTCCCGCTGTGCATGAGGTTGTCCACCCGATAGACACCACTGCTGTTGTGGAGGCTGCCAAGGCTATGGTTGTGGCTACTCCAGATGTCGGGACATCTGCTTCAACCCCTGAGCTTTGGACAAATCATGTGAGTACTTTTTGCCTTACCCGCGTAGTTTTGGGGCTATGTACGTTACAAATTATGCTAACTGCGTCTGTCTACAGCCCTTCTACCGCACACTGGCGGAATCTGCCAAAGCTTATGTCCAGGTGGAGCAGGAGAGGGATGGTCTGCGTAATGACCTGGAGCGTCTCAGTCGTGAGTTTCACTTTGCCATTTTTTCTGACGCTCTTTTTTGCAATACTTTGTCTTTGTCGATTCATAAACTATATGCGATTTGCTACTTCAGGCGAAAAGACAGCGGCTGAGTCCCGCATAAAGGAGCTTGAAGAAGCACTCGTCACGCAGCGCGCTGAGTCGAAGAAGGAATTGGATGCTGCCACTAACTCAGCTACTGCGCGTGAGCGAGGATATGCCGAACAACTGGCGAAACTCGCACATGTCATGGGAGGTGAGTAATCTTTTCGTTTTGAACTTATGTTGTGGTTGTCAAGCGTCGTATAGTGACGTTTGCTCTTTGTTGATTTATGAAGAAGCTGCAGGTGCGCCGACCTCTGCAGACAGGTCGAACGATGATCTGCCACTCGATCGTGCTGTGAGCGACCTTGGGGCCGTGTGCACCCACGCGAAGGATGCACTCGCCAAGTCAGCGGGTACACTTGGCGCAGTGTACAAGGCTGTGCTCCCGAGTGGCGAAGTACCGATGACGGCGGATGGATTTGCCAATGTTTTTGGCCTGGGGACTTCCACCATGGCGAACTTCTCTCGCGCCCTTTTGGTACGCGGCTCGGAGTCCACCCTCATGCTCCTTTTAGGCCACGGATTAGAGGGCAACTACGAGAGAGCGCTTTCTGATTTCCCGCGGAGGCCAGACGGGAGACTTGTGCCTTTGAAAGGAGTCAGCGCGCCAGCTGCCCGACTAGCCAAAATATTTATGAACACCATGGAGCGCCGGGCAAAAGAGGTCGCCACTCGCTTGCTTAGGGGCAAGCCAGAGTCGACTTCCTAGTTCTAGGGAAACTGCATCCCTTCTTTTTATGCCATGTAATGATATCTGTGAACTGCGAGTGTGCGTGTGATTTTGCTACTCTTTTATGTCAGTGGTCTTCTGTTAATGTGTCTGCGCTCGAAGAGCTGTATGCTGTTGCTTGTCTGAGTTTTGTGACTTGTTTCTCATGAAACTTTTATGATACTTGAAACAGAAACGTCCAGCCGCCACCTCATCTAGTTTGTCGCGACATCACACCCCTTCTCGATCTTGAGCTCAGGCGTCAAATGATGCCGCGGTAATACGTTATATGAAGGCTCGACTGCGAAACAGGAGCAGGAACTGGCGAGTGCCCGGGGCGAGCTGGAAAGGATGAGGGCAAGGCCTGCTTTACCCACCCAACGGGAGGAGTATGTGCTTGGCGAGATGGAGATCATGAACAGACAGCTCGAGTGTAAGCATGACTGCCTTGATCTTATGAGTTCACAGCCTATTCTTTTTTGTTCACCCAACTTGTGTTGTTGCAGGTTTTGTTCAAGATTTCCAGGCGGAGCAGGCTCGCGTGGATGAGCAGTTGAACATGGCAACTGACGAACCCACAACTGGCCGCCAGCACTTTCGATTGGACAAGCACCGAGCACGCATACTTGCGACTCTGCAAGATCGTGTATGGTGGAGCACTGTGCTTCTTGAATTGTGCAGGTCGGCCTTCAGTCGAATCAACCAGATGGTTTTTCCAACTGGGCCACAACCTCAAGGAATCCACGCGTTGCTCGATCTCTTCCGGTCAACAGGTTCCATTCGAGGCTTCATCACCCAGAAGATTGTGGACGGTGCCAACGCAACCATGGCGTATCTGCGAAGTCAACGTCCAAATTTGCAGCTTCGTCCACCCGTGCCTGGATCGTCTTTGTCACAGTCGAATCTTGACGAAACATTCGACCATGCGAGGACATTGGTTGATTGCTATCAAGCGCAACTTATGGGCCCTGTTCTTCCAGCAAAGGATGAACCAGAAGATTAGGGTATTTATGTATAGGGAACAGCCCCCGAGTGTAAATTTGCCACTTAGTACATATTTGTTCACTTGTATGTATGCAGCCCCCGAGTGTATCGAGTGGGGTTTATGAAAAATGGTTTACATAGTTCATGAATTACATAGCCCCCGAGTGTTCGAGTGAGGTTATGAATTTTATGAGAGTTGAAGCTTCAACTTATGCCTGCAGGCTCAGCTCCCGAGTTATTGATGTCTACGCATGCTTCTATTCTTGTAGACAGTGTTGGGCCTCCAAGTGCAGAGGTTTGTAGAACAGCAGCAAGTTTCCCTCAAGTGAATCACCCAAGGTTTATCGAACTCAGGGAGGTAGAGGTCAAAGATATCCCTCTCAAGCAACCCTGCAATTAAGATACAAAAGTCTCTTGTGTCCCCAACACATCTAATACACTTGTCAGATGTATAGGTGCACTAGTTCGGCGAAGAGATTGTGAAATACAACTAATATGGATGATTATAAGTGGTAATTGCAATCTGAAATAAAAATGACAGCAAACAAACATGTAGCAGAACTGGTTGTAAACGGTGTTTCAATGCTTAGAAACAAAGGCCTAGGGATCATACTTTCACTAGTGGACACTCTCAACAATAATAATATAATTGAATACATAGATATTTCCTCTTCACTATGCTACTCTGAGTTATTCTCTCGTTGGATAACGAACACCAATCCACCTCGTAGGGCTATAAAAGCACACCTTAAAGTCGCATTCCCATGTCTAGTTAACCCACACTGTCAACTTGAGCACCCTAGAAGGTACTAGACAAACACCGCAATTTCATAGAAACATCCAACGCAAATAATAACTCATGATAAGTATTCCTGTTATCTTTAGCCTAAGAGCCACACACGGGGCGCACACTGTCAACTTCGCACCGTGGGACAAAGGTGACTCCGGAGATTACATTAATAAAACCACTTGAGTAGCATATAAGATAATGAAGAGTACATCTATGGATTCAACTAGATTACAAAGCTCATGATCACACAAAGATCACACCATGGGAGAGAGAGATAAACCACATAGCTACCGGTAGAGCCCTCAGCCCCGAGGGAGAACTACTCCCTCCTCATCATGGGAGGCAGCAACGACGATGAAGATGGCGGTGGCGTCGATGGAGATGGCTCTGGGGGCAATTCCCCGTCCCGGCAAGGTACCGAACAGAGACTTCTGTCCCCCGAAACGGAGTTTCGTGGCGGCGGAGCACGGAGATGTATTCGGGAGTTTCGTCAATTGTGTTAGGGTTTACTCCGCGGGGGTTATTTATGGTCCAAAGGGCAGCTTCAGAAGGTTCCCGAGGCAGCCACACGTGGCCTCGGCGCGGGTCAGGGTTTTCCTGGCCAAGCCGACTTGTCGGGCCTGCACAGCCCGCATACGAATTCCGATGGAGATGAACCTTTTGTATAAAACGTGCGGCAGAAAATTCCCGGCAACTTTCGCGACTAGACTTTTTCCATTTGACGTCGTCTTCAGGCCCGAACGTGACAATCTTTGAAAATAGTTTTCAGACAGATTTCTGGAAAGTCCCAGTTTGACTCCAACAAGGTTTCTTCTGCCCAATTTTGATAATTTCTACACATCAAAGTGTAAAACAAGAACATTGTGCACTTTGGCAACTATTAGTAGGTTAGTCCAATAAATGTCATAATATGATATAAAGTGCATATAAAACATGTGACAATTGATATAAAACATGCATGGAACATCAAAAATTATAGATACGTTTGAGACGTATCAGCTATTGATTGGGGTTGAGCAACTTTTTCCTTTGTATTTATTGCTATGATCCAGCCCCCGAGTATTCGAGTGTGCCTAGAGTATTGTGTTTGAAAGAGCAAAATGTTTTTATGTTTTGAGATAGCTCAGCCCCCGAGCATACGGGTGTGGCTAAGTTGTGTGCTGATAAGCTATGCGAGTAATAAGCAGGAGAAGTACGAGGAATTTATTGAGTATATTCCATTTATGAATATTAGGCTGCAGGCCGCCTCATTAAAAACCTTCCAGTCCCCTTAGGTACCCTGGTAAGGAAAAGAGCGCGTCTGAAACCTGCAGCCATCCGACATATGAGCCTATTACATTATGCGACTGAGCAATCTAAGCATAGAAACGGCGCAGCTGCGCAACGTTCCAAGGATTGTGGGAGAGTTCGCCGGTCTTCGCATGCTTCAGTCTGTATGCTCCACCACCTATGACCTCGGTGATGATGAAGGGTCCTTCCCATGGAGAAGCAAGTTTATGCACCTTCTTCTGCTTCAGTCGAAGTACCAAGTCACCCACCTCGAAGGACCTGGTACGCAGTCGACGGCTGTGATAGTTGCGTAGATCTTGCTGGTAGACAGCTGTACGTGCTAGCGCTGTGTTGCGTGCTTCTTCGAGCAAGTCGACTGCATCTTCGAGTGCTTCATCTGCATCGTCTTCATTGTATGCTTCGACCTTGGTGCGTTGAACCTTACGTCTGATGGCAGGATTGCCTCTGCGCCGTAGACCATGAAGAATGGAGTGAATTGTGTTGAGGCGTTGGGTGTTGTGCGTAGGCTCCATAGCACAGACGGGAGCTCTTCTACCCAAGCACCCGCAGCCCTTTTGAGTGGCACCAGGAGGCGCTTCTTGATTCCACTCGTCACAAGCCCATTGGCCTTTTCGACTTGGCCGTTTGATTGCGGGTGCGCCACAGATGCATAATTGAGCGTGATATCTTGCTCTTTGCAGAAGGATTTGAATTCCTCAGCCGTGAAGTTTGTACCGTTGTCAGTGATGATGCTATTGGCACACCAAAGCGGTATATGATGGATTTTATGAAATTGACTGCTGTAGTGGCAGTCGAACTTGTGATGGGTACTGCTTCAATCCACTTGGTGAACTTGTCGACCGCCACCAGAAGGTGAGTATGCCCTCCATGGGAGGATTTTTTGAGTGGCCCAACCATATCGAGCCCCCACTGGGCGAAAGGCCAGGCCAATGGTATTGTCTTCAACGCCGATGCGGGTGCGTGCGGCTTTGTGGCGAATTTTTGGCAGCCGATGCACCTTTTGACTATGTCCTCCGCGTCTTTGAGTGCTGTGGGCCAGTAGAAGCCTGCGCGAAAGGCTTTGGCTACGAGTGATCGACTGCTGGCGTGATGCCCGCAAGTACCTGCATGAATATCACGAAGGATGGCTTGGCCATCTTCAAATGCTATGCAACGCTGGAACATACCTGATATGCTGCGTTTGTAAAGTTCACCGTTGATGACAGTGTATGCTTTAGATCGTCGAGTGACGCGTCTTGACTCTGTGAAGTCTTCGGGTACCTCGCCGCGGAGTATGTATGCGAGGAAGGGTTGAGTCCAAGTTGGCTCGATGAGGAGTACCTCGACTGGTGGGTCCTCTGTGCTAGGTGTTTTGCTCTTGGCTGGTGCGGCTGTGCAGGAGTTGCTCGCTTCTTTTTGATTGATCTGTGCTCTATGCGCTCGAAAAGACACCAGGTGGCACTGGTGCTTTGGTCGCACCAATGTTGGCTAACTTATCTGCTTCTTCATTGCTTTCACGCCCTATGTGCCGCAACTCGCAGCCTTCGAAGCTGCCCTCCATGATGTTGTACAGTCACGGTAGGCGATCATGTTATCTGCGATTGCGTCACAGCCTTCATTGTTTGCTGCACCACCAGATTCGAGTCGCCGTAGATCATCAGTCGAGTGCACCCGAGGGCTTTGGCCATCCTCATGCCATGGATCAGAGCCTCGTATTCTGCTTCGTTATTGGATGGGAACTCGAATCCCATTTGCAGGATGTAGCGGAGCTTGTCGCCTTTTGGTGATATGAGGATGACACCTGCGCCTGCGCCTTCGTTTTTCTTCGAGCCATCGAAGTACATGGTCCAGGAATTGGACACATCTGGTGCTCCTGGGAGCTGAGCTTCAATCCACTCGGTGTGGAAGTCGGGTAAAACTTGTGCTTTGATGGCCTTCGGGTAATCATACTTGATGTCTCTTGGTGCTAGCTCGATGAGCCATTTTGCTACTCGCCCAGTTGCATTGGGGTTTGTGAGGATGTCCCCGATCCCTGAAGTGCTGATTACAGTGATCGGGTGCTCGGAGAAGTAATGCGTCAGCTTCCTTGAGGACATGAACACGGCGTATGCCAGCTTCTGATAGTGCGGGTACCGCTGCTTTGATGTGGAGAGCACTTCACTCAAGTAATAGACTGGACGTTGTATGCTTTGGGTGTCCCTCCTCCTGCGTTCGACCACAAGAACAGTGCTCACCACCCTATTAGTTGCAGAGACATATAGGTATAGTGGCTCGCGTTCCCTTGGTGCTACGAGGATTGGAGGGCTTGTGAGGACTCGCTTGAGGTCCGTGAAGGCTGCTTCGGCTTCTGGCGTCCACTCGAACTTATCTGCCTTCTTCATCAGTCGATAGAACGGGAGTGCTTTTTCGCCTAGCTTGCTGATGAATCGACTGAGTGCTGCTACTCTACCCGCCAACTTTTGCACGTCGTGGAGCTTTGAAGGCCTTTGCATCGTCAAGATGGCCTGTATTTTCTCCGGGTCCGCCTCGATTCCTCGAGCTGAGACTAGATACCCGAGGAGTTGCCCGGCTGGCACGCCGAACGTGCACTTCTTCGGGTTGAGCTTGATGTGGAAGCGTTTGAGGTTTGCGAATGTCTCCGCAAGTCATCGAGTAGTGCTTTCTTCTCTTGTGGTGATGACGATGTCATCTACATAGACCTGGACGTTTCGCCCAATCTGCTTCTTGAGGCAATCTTGCATCATGCGCTGATAGGTTGCGCCTGCGTTTTTGAGCCCGAAAGGCATTGTGGTGTAGCAGTAGACCCCGAGTGGGGTTATGAACGCCGTTTTTCTTCTCTCTTCCTTCATCCTTATCTGGTGGTAACCCGAGTAAGCATCCAGGAAGGACAAGCGAGCGCACCCGGCGGTGGAGTCGACGATCTGGTCGATTCGAGGTAGTGGAAAGTGATCCTTTGGACAACACTTATTGAGTGCTGTAAAATCTACACACATCCGCAGGATGTCTGTATGCTTCTTCTCTACAAGTACGGGGTTGGCCACCCATTGTGATTTCTTGATCTCTCTGATGAATCCTGCTGCGAGTAGCCTGTCGACTTCGGCTTCGACTGCAGTTCTTTTTGGGCCGGATATGCGGCGCATTGTTTGTTTGACTGGTTTAGCACCTGGAAGTAGCTGGAGAGAGTGCTCGGCGAATTCCCTGGGAATACCTGGCATGTCTGCTGGACACCATGCAAATATATCCCAGTTCTCACGGAGGAATTCGACGAGCGCGCTTTCCTATGCGATAGGCAGACTCGACGAGACATTGACTGTCTTGGTCGGGTCAGTCGGGTGCACCTGATGCGATCTTGTGTCGTTGGTGGCACTGAATGCTCTGTCGACTGCCACCTTTTTGTGCTCTGGCATAAGTGTTCGATCGTTGGAGACCGCTAGATCGGCGAGTGTTGCTTCCATGCCAAACATCTCAGAGATTTTGCTGAATTCTCGGTCGCAAGAGTCAGACTTTTGGAAGTTCCCCTTGACTGTGATTACTCCTTTTGGTCCAGGCATCTTCAGCTGGAGGTATGCGTAATGTGGCACCGCCATGAATCGAGCGAACGTCGGGCGTCCAAGTATAGCATGGTATTGTGACTTCCAGTCGACCACTTCGAACTCAATCGACTCTGTCCTGAAGTGGTGCTTGTCCCCGAACGTTACGTCGAGTTGTATGGTGCCCTCTGGGCTTATTGCTTTCCCTGGAACGATACCGTGGAAGGTATTTGAGATCTTGGCAGGTTTTCGACTGACCTGTTCATTTTGCGGAGCGTATCTGCGAAGATGATGTTTATGCCGCTCCCACCATCCATGAAGACCTTGGACATGGCGTAGCCTCCAATTTGCGCGTCGAGTACCAGAGCAGAGTGCCCTGGTCGAACAACCGATGGAGGGTGGTCCTCTTTGCTGAAGCTTATTGTAGTATCGGATCCCTTCAAGTACTGTCACCGCAGGAGGTGACATGACCGCCATGTTTACCTGTCGAGTGCGAAGTTTTTGCTCCCTGTTGGAAGGTCGACCTTTCTGTATCATGTACATCTGCCCTTGGGGCGGAGGGTACTGTGGTTCGTCCACCCGAGGCACGGGCTGTATGGCACCCGCGAGATTTCCGCCTGGGGCAGGCTGTGGTGGTGGAGGTGGTGCCATCAGAACAGGCACGTTGTTTGGCTGAGGCACGGGTGCAGGTGCTTGTGCGGCTGCTGCCTTTCTGCGATTTACGTAATCAGTCGCCATTTGGTCGAACTCCCTGCAGTTTCTCATCGAGTGGTTGGATCGCAGTTTTCCATCGTCCCCCTTGTACAGGTGGAATCTGCAATCAGCGTCCATCTTTTCTTCGAATGATCGCTCAGATTGTGCCCGTGACTTGCGCCAATCCTTCCTCTTGTAGCTGTCACTGCGTTGGCGTCTCCGATCATCTCGACTGTCTCGCGATCATCTCGACTGTCTCGCCGATCTCTCGACTGTCTCGCCGATCTTCCGACCGTCGGTCGCTTCTGTCCTGATCATTGCGGGGTGTGGAGAACCCAGCCGCCATGAATTCGGGTCTGTCATCGTCGTAATGACGTTTTGAACGTTTGCGCCTTCGGTCGTCTCTGTACGAGTCTCTATGGCTTCGACTGCTATTCTCATGTTTGTCACGGGGTGAGGACCCGCGTGTGGTGCGTGCCATATCCTCTCCATCTGCCCACTCAGTCGCGATCTGCAGAGGTGGGCTACAGATTTTGGCTTTTGGCGGCCAAGTCTCGCCTGGCGAGGCCCATGACGAAAACATCCATGGCCATATCTTCTGAAACCACTCCAACTGAGTTACGTATCTCAGTCCATCGTCTGATGTATGACCTCAACGTTTCGTCTGAACGCTGAACGCAGGCCCGCAGCTCCTCGAATGTTTTCGGGCGCTCACATAGAGGCTCGAAGTTTTTGACGAAATCCCTGCGGAAGTGATCCCACGAGTCGTATGTTGATGGAGGTAGGGCCTTGAGCCAGTCGCGAGCTGTGCCTTCGAGCATGAGTCGTATGTACTGCATGGCTGTAGTGTTGGTGCCCCGCTGGCACGCAACTGCCAGCCTGTAATCTTCCAGCCACCCGGAAGGTTCCTGTCGACCCGTGTACTTGGGCTGTTCGGATGTGAGTTTGAATCCTTTGGGCATCCGTGTCTCGCGGACGCGTCGAGTGAAGCACAGAGCTCCATGTGGCTCAGGCTCTCGATCAGAGTATGAGTCGCTACTGTAAGATCTGCGTGATCTGCTCCTGGACCTGCGCCTTCGCGAGCCGCTTCTTTCCTTCGAGTGGTGGCGACGACCACTGTGATTATGCTCTTCCCGAGGTGCGTCGACTAGGGCACGGTCTCGACTCCCACCTGGAGTTCTTGGAACTTGGCGTATGGCCTTTGCAGCTAAGGCGAGTGATTTGATCTGTTGGCGGTGTAGTTTTGCGTTGGGGTCATCCGCTGGGGGCTTGATTGCCTCCAGGTATGCTGCAGCGGTGTAGAGAGCACCTGCTGCTGTTTTGGGCACCGGCAGTCCTTCCTCGTCGTATGTCATGAAGGAGTTGCCTAAGTTGCGGGTGAGTGCCGCCTTCTCGCCTGGCGAGAGGTGTGACAACCTTGATCTGCGTCCTGTGTCTGCTCGCCCGGTGGAGCTCAGGGAGAGCTGTCTTCTGCGCACACTCGACAAGCTAGCTTGCTTTTTGCGTTCTTCGAGTGTGGCTCTTATCTGCTTCAGTCGAAGTGACTCCTGCCAGTTGAAGTACTGGAAGGTCAACATCTCTTCTTGTGTTGCGTCTGCTGGCATCATTGTGCACTCCTTGATAACTTTATCTGCTTTTGCTGCCATCTCAGCAGTGATTGTGAGGGTTGTGGCTCCGTCCGGCATAGTGACTGTGCACGGGAATTCTGTAGGCCTGCGACTGGCCGCAGTTTCTGATGTTTCTGCGGCGATGGCCACATAGACCTGTTGGGGTATGACCCGAGGGCATATGTATGTACTTTCGAGTCCCGTCATGGACTCGACATCTTCATCGAGGCTCATGTCTGATGTATGTTCATCGAGTGGTTCGTCTGGACGGATCTCGCAGTCGACGTCTTCGTCGCCTATGCCCATCTCGGCGTCGGCGAGGTTGTTATGAGTCTCGAAGTCGAGGTTGTTGTTGGCGCAGATCTCGGAGTCGACGTGGTTGTCGATATGAGTTTCGAGGTCGTCGAAGTCGCTGAGGGAGATCCCGCAGTCGAAACTATCCTCGAGTGGGAGATCCAGCTCGGGATCGTTTGTGCGGTATGCTGATTCGGCCTCCTCGCCCTGGAGCTCTTCAATGAGCTCGCGCATCTCTCGTGTGGACATGGTTGTTGCAGACGAACAAGCTTGGAGGGTCGATGATGGTATGGACGCAGTGGAAAGATCCGCAGTCGAAGGAGCCGCAGCCGATGGAGCCTCGGGTGCGAAAGTCGCGAGTTGGCGTGGATCCGTCAAGTCCTGCACACCAAGCTTGTTGACGAAAAAATTGAACGAACCAACGGTTAAACCCAAACCTGACTCGAGATCGGAGAAGGCCTCCTGGAATCCTGGCGAGTGTGGCTCGAAATCCATCAGAGGATCCGATGTGCTTTTTGCGGGTGAAGCTGGCGTGTTGCCGTTTGTCGAGTGAGCCGGCGAGTTGCCGTGTGCCGCCTGAGTCGGCGAGTTCTGGTTTGTCGATGCAGCCGGCGAGTTGCCGTTTGTAGATCCGATCGGCGAGTCGCCGTTTTCCGATGGAACCGAAGAAACCGCGAGTCCAGCACTATTCTTTCCCACAGACGGCGCCAATTGACGAGGTGTACCCTCATCAAATCCCATGGTTAAGGACCTAGGGTTGAGATTATGGGGAGAGAACGTGGTAGTACTGGTAGTTTCGTCGGCTGACAAGCAGAGGCAAAGATTTACCCAGGTTCAGGCCCCTCGGGTGGAGGTAAAGACCCTACTTCCTGCTTGTCTGGTATTGATTGTGGATTATGCGATTACAGGGGAGCTCCGGCGAGTTGATGATCTCGCAAGAGCTTTGGTGGTTCGTGTATGGCTTGGTCCCAGATCGGTACCCCTCCCAGCCTTTAAATAGGCTGGGTCTCGGGAGTTTGTAACCGACCTAGTTTACACATAAGGAAAGCCTAAACCGACTATGCCTATGTCTAGTCTTGGAGGGTACTCCATCTTCTTGGGCCTCTTGTCTTGGGCTTCGAGTAGGCTCTTCGATATTGGGCCTTAGTTGTTACGTGCACCAAGTACCCTCATGATAGGGTACCCGATATGTATACCCATGTCATCACCCGAAGATGAAAGATTGGCTAGTAGTCTAACTACAAGTAGAGGTCTTGAATCCGCAAGGGGATCTTCTCCACGAAGGGAGGAACCATCCCCACAAGGGGAGGAAGGAGACCGTATTGAGGTGGGGAGCCTAGCTCTACTCTAATCTCAAAACATAGTCTATCCAGATCTGAAGGGGGTAGGTGCCTATATAGGTTTGACCACCAAGGGGGTAGGTGGGAGAGGGATACAAGGGAATATTCCCTGCTGGTTCCCGCAGCAGCGGTAGTACCGCTCGTACGGACGGTAGTACCGCCGGCAGTGCCACACAAGGGCGTCGAGGAGGGTTTCTGGCGGCACTGGGCGCGGTAGTACCGCCTGGTGGGGCGGTAGTACGCCCAGTCTCTTCTTTCTCTTCTTCTTCTTCTTGACGCTTTCTCCTCCTCTTCCATGCGTACGCCTCGGATGGTCTTGAGTCCTGGGCTTCCTTGGCACCTCCCCGAATGTCCGTAGACGTCATGTGATACCTATCATAGCAAAGGGGTAGATGCTCAAGTAGTATACCATCCGAAGGGGCACGAAATGGGATCTTGTAGAGGAAAGAGTTCACCTTTGAGCTCCGTGGTGACTTGCGATGAGTTGGAATGCTTGACATGGTGATGGGCCAAGGTTGGGCTACATCAGGAAACCATTAGTGTAATTAAAAGTTGGAAAAATCTAGGGCTGATTTGTTTAGTGCGAAACAAAGTAAAGATGGTAAAGATTTAGTAGATAATGATAGAGATAGTAAGAATGTAGATGATGATACCATGCAGGGCATTTTTTCAGATGATGAGGACCTTAATGAGGAAGATAGAGAGCTTGATAGTGCAGTTAGACTGCTAGCAGGCCTGGGCAACTGGAGTAACAAACTCAATTCGATTGGTAAGAGTAATAGTAGAAATATAGTGGTAGGAAGAATTAGAGTTACTGGTCTTGTTACAACTAAATTGTAGATGACTGGTTTTATTTGGAATGCTGGAGGCTTAGGGAACCAAAGAAATGCTTTTATATTAATGATTTAGTGAAACGTTTCACAATAGAGGAAGTAAAGTTTGCTTTTAGTATGAAGAACAACAAGGTCCCCGGGCCCGGATGGTCTGCCGATTGAGTTTTACCAAAAATTCTGGAAATTAATTTGTACTGATCTAATGGCCCTGTTTAGTGATTTCTATGAAGGCAAGTTGAATCTAGCTCGTTTTAATTTTGGGATTGTGACCTTGCTACCGAAAACCTCAGATGCTAGTTGCATACAACAGTATAGACCAATTTGCATGCTTAACGTTATCTTTAACTTTTTTACTAAAGTGATCCCAAAAGAGTGGTAAAGTTGGATAGAAAAATTATTTCACATGTTACAGACGGCTTTATTAAGGATATAGATTTCTACATGGTATTGTACTTTTACATGTAACTCTGCATGAAGTAAAATCTAGTAAAATGGATGCTGTGTTTTTTAAAGTAGACTTTGATAAAGCCTACGATAGGATAAACTGGGAACCGGTGAGAAAATCTGTTGAAAATGGTAAATTTACTATCATGGTAAACGATCATATTGGTAAATACTTCCCTACTAAGAAAGGGCTAAGACAAGGAGACCCGTTTTCGTCTATTCTTTTTTAATATAGCAGTGGATGTGTTGTCGGTCTTGGTAGAAAGAACAATGGAGTGTGGGCTAATTAATCCGTTAATTCCTAATTTACTAGACGAGGGGATAGCCATGTTACAGTATGCGGATGACACCACTTTCATGTTTCAAGATGATTTACACTCGGCTAGAAAATTTAAAGAAATTGTTGTGTATTTTTTAACGTATGTCAGGCCTAAAAATCAACTTTCTGAAGAGCGAGGTCTTTCGTTGTGGGAAAGCTAAAAATAGGAATGTAGAGTACACTTCAATTTTTAATGTGTAAAGGGTGTGTTGCCATTTAAATATTTAGGGATGCCTACGCATGATAGACGCTTGAGGATGATAGATTAGAAACCTTCTGAAAGTAAAGTAGAGAAGAAAGTCAGGGCTTGGATAGGGAATATACTTCTTATGGTGATGGACTTATACTGTTAAGATCGTGCCTCACTAATGTACCGTTTTATATGTTGTCTTTCTTTCCACTGCCTAAAGGAACAAGATGGAAAAAAGAAGTATCATTTAGTTAAGTAGGAGGAGGTGTGCCAGCCCAAAGAACAGGGTGGTTTAGGGGTGCTAGATCTAAATGTTATGAATATATGTCTGTTATGTAAATGGCTCTGGAAAATTGAAAACAAAAAGAGTTTATGGCAACAGCTAATTAGAACTAAATACTTGCATACATACTCTTTAGGCCATGTATAGTTAAAGCCTATTCACTCTCATTTTTTGTCTGGATTTATGAAAGTAAGGGATCTTTTTTCAGTTTATGTAGAAAACTTATTGCTAATGGTGTACCAATTCTCTTCGTGCGACCCAACCTGAGATAATTAGCGGACGACAGTCGTGAAGACGTCGTTGCTTGCGGACTCGGGTCGTAACCAGGAAGAGATCGCCTAGGCAACCATGAAATGACGTCCTCCTATTACATATGGCGTGTTTATTTCTTAGATTTGTGCAATCCAAGAATAAGAAAAAGGAACTCACCCAGCGTCCTCCGAGATTCGAACACCCTAATCTTCGGCCTTCATAGCCGTCTGATCGACAAAGCAGATCTTGTTGTATTTGCTTTGCTTTCCTGCCCCCTCTGAAGCAAAACCTCCTCCAATGGCAGCAAAAGCCACGTGCATGAAAAACAACAACGCCAAACTCCCCTCTAAAAGTGCGCGACATGGCGGCACACCTTGTAGCAACGGCGACACAACATCTACTGTCCCGGGTTGGCTCACATGCAAGGTTCAACCCCCCCCCCCCCCCCCCCCCCCCCCCCCCAATTGGTGTTCACCAGCGTGGTGTTTTTCAAGGAGGAACCTAATATTGAACCGAACCCATCCGCGTCGGTGAGTTTCAAATAGTGCTGCAAGGGTTTTAGATTTGTGTGATGATTTTCAAGTGGCGGAAGCTCTGTTGTAGTTTTTTTGTCTCGTTTGTTGGTACAAAATTGGTGCATTTAATATATGGTTTTGCATGTCCCAGTAGAGCAAGTTTGCATGGTCTTATCGTTCATCAAATGGACGTGAAGACACCTTTGCTTAATGGAGAGTTAGAAGAGGAAATATATATGGATCAAACCTCACGGTTTGTGGTAAAGCGTGAAGAGAGAAACGTGTGTAAGTTGTGAAAATATTTGTATGATCAATACTCGGGTTTACTTACCCGTTTTCGAAGCTGATAGGTGTGTTTACTATCATCATGGTGGGGCGAAGGTGTTATATTAAGTTTGTGTGTGGATCATATATACTGATTTCTGTCACAAACATTAAAATTACCAGCTTCCTTCTCCAGTTTGATTTTTTGGTGTCTTACTCGTTAAGCCTACGAGTTAGAAACCTAGTCGGTCTAGATCGTAGTTGCAACATGAGTCCATTCGGTTCTGCTATATATATGACTCATCGCCAACCACCAAAGACAAAACAAACCGAGTTACGGTTTTCACCTCAGAGAAGTCTCGAGAACCTCTCGCTCTTATGATCATATACGGGAGAGCGGGAATTAAGCTTTTGAAAAGCTCTCCGCGTGATTGCCTGCGTTAGTCGCAACAGGTCATTTACCGTCCAAGTTGGCGGGTGCTCCATATGTTGTCTTTGCTGCCATTTCGGCTGTGTCTTTGCTGCCGTTTTTTTCAACCGATCTTCGTCAATGTTGTCGTCAACATTGTTACCACTGCAGCAGCCGTGGTGCCTTCGTGTTCAAACAATTGGTACATGCGCCATGCCATAATCTCCGTGTAATCGTGTTTACTGTTTCGTCTTGTTGTTTGGTCAATCTAGTATGTTAGAGAATTACATGCTAGTATTTTATGTCATGATTAAATCACGAAATCATCTAATTATCAATAGATTCAAGAACTCTCGGTGGCTGCAAGACCATGCCGCTCGATCCGTCACCAACCACTGCAAGCTGCACGCCTGCACCCCCGCAAGAAAAGAAAAAGACCCACTGCAAGCTGCACGAGAGAAATGTCCCCAAATTAAGTGAACCAGGAAAGGTATCACATCACCATTCACTCTTTGTCAGGTATACCAGTGGAATGAGAAACTTACTGCAGTTCTCATGCATTCAGTTTCTATAAATTCATATCAACTAAATTTTTACTACCACCTTGAATCACGCCAAAATATTAATTGGGGTGGTACATCTGAGTATCTGACACTTTACACATCCAAAACTCAAGGTCGATAGACTATGCTTGCAGATCTTTTCTAAAAGATCCTGTAGAAACATTACATGTTTACAAGTCGCAACAATATCAAAAAAAAGAACATTGAGAATAATAGGGCCTTCAGCATCTCCCATAACAAGAACCTAATCAAGCATGTTTAGTACGTTGTTGTGGGATTGCTGTTGTTTTTTCCACCTTGTCCACACCAGGACTTCCAGGGTTATAGTGGTGATAAGAAGGATGGCCAAGTTGAAACCGTAGCCGATCTTCCAGGAATTACCGGCACCTCCAACTTTGATTCCCACGACAATGTTGACTGCTGCAAGGAAGAGCACAAGCCTGCCTGCCCAGTGGTGATACCAGTTCCAGAATTTCCGGTACTTTGAGTCTTTGTTGGGCCGCAGGAAGAATGCTAGAATCTGCAAAGTTGCATCTACATTCAGGTCCTTGTACAATTTCTTTGGTTGAAAAAACCAGGTATTATACTGCTCACATTTTTCAAGGCAAACAAACTTTGCTTCACTATTGAAAAATTAACACGAAGCAGTATAGCAAGTATAACACTGCAACTGACATGATTATTGCAAAAGCAGAAGGCACATACCTGGAGGATACCAAGTACAAGCACAAATATGCCAAGGCCTCTATGTGCAGGAACATCTGCTTGGATCTTGCCGTATAGTGATACTCCAGCCACAACACCGGCCAGACCGAGGATGAAGCCCACGAACTGGATACCAGCATGAAGGTAGAACCACAGAGGGTCCCAACCCCTGCAGTACCGAGCGACAATGGCCCCGATAGGCAGGAGGACACCCCAAGCGAACAGGTTGAGCGCCCCATGAGTCCTTTTCAGGCCATTCGGAAAGGAGAACCGGAAGAGCTGCCTGCAAACAAGGAAGTGTCAAATTGTTTGATGGTCTTCAGAATTGCTCATTTCCCAAAGAGTAAAATGTACCATTAGTCATATACTCTCACCGTATCAAAATATAAGATGTTTTAGACATTTCAATACGGACTACATACATGCTGAAATGAGTGAATCTACACACTAACACGCGTCTAGATACATCTGTATCACAAAAATGGTAAAACATCTTATATTTTGGTACGGAGGTAGTAAGTTTGTTCAGTGTGCCAAGCGGGTCCTAATTCTTTAACAAAACTCCTCTGAGACTTTTTTTACAAAAACTCCCTGAGTAGGCATTTTCTTGTTAAAAAACTCTCCTAATCAGTAGGGTTCTATTCCAATTTTGTGGTCCCTGATGACACGAGGCTCACCACGCGGAGGACGGGGAGGTCGGCGGGAACGAAGGAGGCGTGGGTGCAACGAATTGATGGCGGTGTGATATGGACGAGACGGGGAAGACGAGCTCAGGATAGAAGGTCCGGCGAGCCAGCCGGAACCGCTGGCTCAAGTCGCACACCCCCTTGCTCACCTGCGACCAAATTAGACACTTGTTCATGCCGCTCGTGCTTTCATGCTACTGTAGGAAGCTTCATACTAATGCGTGTGAGTGCTGAATAGCTAGAAAAACATTTACTACCTACCACAGGGAGAGACAATCTTGAGCAAGGCACGAGCGAGGCCGTCGCCGCGGAGGTGGAACACGACCTCGTGGCCGTATTTCGGCGTGCCCAGAGCCTCGGTTACTGGAGAGCCCACGCGGGAGGCGGTCGACCAGGCCTCGCGGCCGTAGTACGGCGTGCCGAGAGCCTCGGTTACTGGAGAGCACACGCGGGAGGCGGTTGACCAGGCCTCAAGGAACCGCCATGCGCCGCGGGCTTTGGAACGGTGTGGTGCATGGACATGCCGAACGCTAGGCTGACGCCCAGCCGGGTGGCCTGTACGGACCGCAAGGGCGCCAGGAAAACCCCGGTATCGAGCTCGGGCACGAGGCTCAGGAACGTCGCCACATCATGCGCCTTGTCGCGGGCGAGCCGGCGCACGTCCATGCCGGCGGCGTCGGCCTCGACGAAGGCGACCGGTGGGGTCGTCCTTCTCGTCAAGGTCGTACAGCAGGTGCGGGAGCCTGCTGCACGACCAGGTCGCAACTGGCCTCGTCCATCTCTTTAAGTCTGGACTGATGGAAAGAGGTAGAAAATATATTATATTTTTAACACTCCCCTCACGTTTAGACTATTTTAGTCCTTAGAGTGGGTTCGGTGTAGGCCGCAATTTTTTTTTTAATACTACATGAACATGGTCTTGAACTTGAAACCTTTTGGCTATGATAGCCTATTGAATTAACGCACTAGCCAATTATCCTAAAAGTATGATGAAAAGAGGCTAGCCAATATATTTATATTTCAACAGTGTGGAAAGAGGCCGAGGGCTGTTCAGACGATTAGGAGGTGTTTTGTAAAAAAATGGCTGGTCAACCCCGTGAACAACTTATTGAGAACTAGAATTGTTGCTAGGTAAATTGAAAGAATTAGGACTCGCATGGCACACACCGAGCAAATTTATATCGCTAGCTGTGCATTTTACTCTTTCGCAAACTGAACTGACCACGTAAGTTTGAAGAAAAGAATGAATCGAATTGGTGATTGAGTCATCAGTCAGTCATCACGTTACTTATGGTTATACTGCCATCCTCAATTGATTTGTACTACCAAAAGATATGGTATCTGATTCGATCAGGGCAGATAGATCACGATGAACTGTCACAAGCAATTTCTTACAATTTAGCTTAGATTTTGATTTCTGTTACCCTTGAGGTACTGGACGATGAAAACTCAACTAATCAAATTTACCGAAGCAATAGTTTCAGACATACAGGTCCTGACATTTCAAGCTTGTGTTTTAATCATGTAGGAGTGACAAAGCAAAATATATTCCTATTTTCATTTGATCAGGAATTAAGGATAACATTTGGCATTAGATGGTTAGCAGAAGCTAAGGAGGCGACTGTGACTCACCAGTAGTGAAATCAAAGTTCATGGACGTCTTGTCCTGGTGCTCGGCGAGGCGGTCGTTGACGGGGATGGCGGAGCCGAAGGCGAAGAGCACCTGCTGCTGCTTGAGCGGCGAGTCGAACCTGAGCTGGAATGCGAGGTAGATCTTGGCCTGCTTGACGAGGACGGTGTGGTCGCCGTCGTTGGAGAGGAGGAACCCCCTGTCGGCGACGACCAACTGGGGCGACTTGCCGTTGAGGGCGAACTGCTTGACGTGGGGTTGCCCCGTCTTGCCGACCCAGCCGACCATGGCGCTGGAGCCCACCATCAAGCCGTCCTTGGAGAAGCCCATCCCCACCCAACCGAGCTGTACATCGCCGACAACACCACCCTCAGCACGTTGTCCCCGTCCTGCGCGTACTGCAAGAGACAGCTGATTCGGCTCGGTGAGAGTGCGAGAAAAACTAAGATCACCGCGGATCTAGCCTACTGGCTCGAGGCGGCAGGATGGAACAGACGGAGCGGAGCATTGGCGGCACTTACCCGGAGCACGAAGTTGTTCCAGACGGGGCTGCAGGCCATCCCCGAGTAGTTGCCGGCGAGCTCGGTCGGCAGCTCGTCGTCGCAGCTGCTGGTCTGCGCCGTCACAGCCGGCGCGAAGAAAACCAGAATGGCGGCGAGCACGACGACGAGCAGCGCGCGCGCCATTGCGTGCCGACCCGGCGGCGCGAGAGATCTACTGCCTCGGAGCTAGCAGTAGCAGTAACAGGAAAATGGCAAAGCTGAATTGCTAGATAGACTCCCGTTCGAGAGCAATCAAGCAAAGCGTTGATTCTCTATCTGTAGAGTGGTAGTGGTGGTGGTTGGCAACAACTGCAACTGGACGTGTGTAGCATCATGTCGATTGTGTTTAAGATATTCTTCTTCGCTTTGCTGGTGAGCTGGGCTTGCAGGCAGTGAGCTTTCGACTTGTGACGAGCAGTGTCAGTCGCTGGATCTGGAACCATACCAGCACACGAGGATGGTCGCAAGGCGAGATTGCCATCCCATGTGTGCGCATGCGACGCTCGTTTGCCCTTTTGCGGGCCTATGCTTTTGCTTCGATCGATTGCCGTACAGGTGCGCAACCATGTGTTCGAGTTTTCACGGCAATTATCCTGTTCCCATGTTGGTCTTGCAGAAATTGGATATTCTTGGGTTCTTCACCGGTATCTACATCCATGGTTTTTAAATTAAGTGAGATTTTGTCGAAATTCACTGAATTTCAGTGATTTCGGTAGACACCGAAATATTTACCTTTCGGTCAAAATATTTCAGTACTTTCAGTATAACACAGAAATTCAAAAAATATTTATTTTTTGAATATTTAAATGAATTTTAAGAGAAAATTTGGTCATTTGGCCAAAAGGAAAATCTGGTTGACGTGGCCGAAAGGAAAATCGGCTAGTGAATTCCAGTGAAATCAATGAATTTCAGTAGTGGCCGAAATTTTTCCAAAACTAAAATTTGAAACCATGTCTACATCCAGCCCAGACATGCAAGCTGCAAGCACGTTCTGCCCCAAGAGCGAAAGCGCTGAAACCACAAAAATAGCAACATATACGGAGGGTTTTATTGAGCCTTTCTTTGTAGCAGATGACGACGGAAGTTCGGACCGTGTCGTTGAGCAGCACCAATTGTATTTTTTATAGGTTGGAATTAGATTAGTTATTAGTCATGTGAAATCCGGAAAGTGGTTTGTGATCCCGGGCACCAGTGCTCCCTCCTGTTCAAATTTTTTAAAAACATATTTATAAGTTTCAAAAAAATCTGAAAAAAAATCCACGTGTAGCCAATGATATATCCCACTAACGTGCAAAATTTCAACTCCAAAAACTTTATATTCTAAGCTATACAAAAATGACAAATGTGTGGATCTGAGAATGTATATTTTCAAATCTCTAAGTTTTATCAGATTTGTTATTTTTGTGTAGCCCATAATACAAAGTATCTCAATCTAAAATTTTACACGGTTGTGAGATACACCATTGGCTACCCGTGAAATTTTTCAAAAAAATTTAAAACTTATAAATATGATTTTTGAGTTTTTTAAACAGGAGGGAGCACTGGTGCCCGGGATAAAAAAATCTCCACTGTGTGAAATCATCAAATCTAATCTCAAAAAGAATGAAAGACTACCATGATTAGCCCTTGGTGGCAAAGATATAGTAGATATCTGCATTGTGAGAATTCCCGAAAACTGCCCCCGATGGGAGTCGAACTCGGATCCTTGGGGTTTGCCACTTCTCCCCAAGCCAGTGGGCCACGGCCCCGTTCTCTCAAATCTAATCTCACTTGCTTGAAGATACGAATTGCATGTTCTTCTCATATACCTTGGCCAAATTCATGTGGAGTGTAGCCAGGACTGTTTGTTTGCTCTTGGAACCCCTCGTATTTTGAGGATGTTTATAGATTTATGTACAACTTTGTGGGTCGAATGAAACGAGTTTTCTGGAATCTCATGTGCTGCCGTGTATTGAACTTTGTGAAATCTTAGAAATAGGTTCACAATTGAGGGGTCTTCCCGGCACAACTGACTGATGGCATATACAAAAAGTATATGTATTTGCAGGTGTGGAACCCAATGGTTAGAAGAAAAGACCGAGAGGCATTGGAGTTGACGATATGTTCCCTCCATGTTGATGTAAGGGACCGACCCGGGATGATGGTCTCCCCTCACCTACATATACCTTTATTTTTACCTAGTGCTAGGCCTCTTCGTGCCCAAGTCGTTTTTTTGTTAGAAATAGTATGTATTGGAGCGTGTAAAGACAATGATAATTACAATTATTTCTAAGTGGAAATTGTCACTGTGATGTTGTTGAACATAAAGGAATCATCTTAACAGAATTCTCTGGTTTATGACTGAACAGTTAAGGTGTTGATACATTTATCAGCCCCATGACATATATTCAGTTTAGAGATTATGGGAGAAACTTCAGGGGGCGGTTTCTGAGGATTCGACAGTCGTTGCCTAGGGTTAGCAGTGATCTTTAAGTCTATAAAAGGGAAATGCCAAAGCTGGATTCAGATTGAAGCAATACACGTGAGTTCTTGCCTAGTTCATCAAACACAAGAAGGCCTGCACAGGGTGCGGGTAATAAAGTTTCTGTGAAGTGCGCTCGCATGGCTGCTCACTTTCTTCCATATGTGTCCGACCCTACTTCATCTTCAGTGTCATCAGACCTACACCGACAAGTTCAGTTTAAGGTAATTTCAGGTTCCCATATCTATGAGTTTGCTTGTTTTCGTTCTGGGCACTGACTTTGGTGTTGCAAGTATTAGACCGTGGACTAGTTTTACTAGTGAAAGTGCATGAGCCCTCATGTGTGGTTTTGGTAATTAATGATAATCTCTATGGACTAATGGTTGCATTGAGCTATCCTTGTAGGGCTTGTCCATTGGCAATGCTTGAACACCATGTGTTGGTATCAAGATTGAAAGAAGAAGATAAAGTGATGACCAAAATAATATTCAAGCCATCATATATATTAAAAGAAGATGATGAAGTGCAAGTTCAAGAGAAACATATCGAAGAAATCCTATGCTTGAAGCTTGTCACCCATTTGGAGTTATTGGCCAAGTGAAGATGTGCCTTATAGAGCCTCTCCCATATTGGTGTATGGGGGAGCGTTATATGAGTCTTCACCAAGCTAAAGCGCAATCAAGAAAAGTGGTCCACTTGAAGAGATCAAGATCCTCATCATCTAGCTCAAGTGGAATGCCGGGTTATAGGATAGACGGCGTTCTATCAAGAGGGGCTCTCAAGTGAGTAACTTGATCACATCTTTGTGGGGAGCTCAAACATTTGCATACTTGGCATCATCATCTTTCTTGGTTCTTATTTGTTTTTTTCTCCTAGTTGGGTTTTGGTACTTGTCGTGATCTTCATGACAAGCCCAAATTCTTTGAAACGGATTTTGTTGGGAAAACTTGTTGCATTTTCGTGTTGAAAATATTATCGGTTTATCCGTGAGGAAAGTTCCACATCTTCCCATGTGTGTCAACTTAACTCTATTTATGGTTCCTAATATTTTTGTAGGAAAGCCCTTGTCGTTACCTTTCCAACAAAATTGGTTTCACCTGATTTGGAGTTCGAACGAGAAACTTATTGCATTTTAGGTTTGCTGAGTGGCTGCAGGAAATCCAGGACGAGTATCCGGTGCCCTAGACCGGAGTCTCTGGTGTGCCCACACCGGAGTCTCCGGACTCAGGGGGACGGAGTCTCCAGCCTGCCGGTTTTGGCACTCGTGCTCCAACGACGACACTCTCTGTATAGAGGCGAAAGTGGGCCGGAAGTGCCCCGGAGACTTCAGTGTCTCTGGTCTGGCCGGAGTCTCCGCCCTCAGGGGCTGGAGACTCTGCCCAGGCCGGAGACTCCGGCCTCCCCAGACCAGAGTCTCCGGGTTATTTTTCCTGCAACGACTCTTTTTTCGTGGGACCTATAAAAGACACCCTTCTTCCCCAAAACAACCAGCTCTTCCAAGCACGTTTTTTCCTCTTCTCTCACCTCCATTGTTGACCTTGAAAAGCTTGCCCCTCTCCCAATTCCTTTCATGATTCGTCCATATCTTTGAGTGATTTGAGAGAGGAGATCTAGATCTACAATTTCACCAATCCATTCCTCCTCTAAGCGAGGGGAACCTAGTAGATCTTGATCTTGGAGTTCCATTTGTTGCGTTCTTCATTGTTTTTCCTCTCTTACCCCCCCACAAGCATTAGTTGCTTTTGGTAGGATTTGAGAGTGAAGGATTTGAGCACTTGTGCTCTTGCCATTGCATTTGTGCATCGGTTTGTGCTCTCCACGAGGATTCGTGGAAGTGAAAGTTTGTGAGCTTGTTACTCTGGGGTCTTTTGACCCTAGACGCTTTTTGTGGTGTTTGAAACCTTTTGTGGTCACTTGGGAGCTCCCAATCCTTTTGTGGGTTGTGCCTCAAGATTGTTGTAAGGGACTCGATTTCCACCCAAAAGGAAATCAATAGTGGAAGGTGAACCGAGCTTTTGGGCAAGCTTCATCGGAGAATAGGGTGAGGCCATTTGTGGCGTCTTGAGTTTGAAACTCACACCCCTCCAACGAGACGTACTCCCCTAAAAAGGAGGAACTCGGAATACATTGTCGTCTCCGCGTGCCTCGGTTATTTCTATACCCGATCTATTTACTTATGTACTTTACATTGTGATATCCTTCGTGCTTGAAGTTTACATCTTGATATCACCTTGTTGCTTGTCTTGCTTAGCATAAGTTGTTGGTGCACATAGGTGAGCCTAGTATATTTAGGTTGTTGGCTTGTTAATTTAAACACCAAGTTTTATTCCGCAATTATCAAGCCTAAACCGGAAAAGTTTTTAAATCGCCTTTTCACCCCCTTTAGGCGACATCCTTGTCCTTTCAACTAGTTGTTTTACCTTTGGATAATAATGAACTAGATTTAGCTTTCTTCTTCACTAGTTGGTCTGCATTGTTGTTATCTGGTTGTCAGTAAACTGTATTTTCAGTTTAGTAATCAAGCCTTGCACTGTTTATTTCCAATGGTTTTATTTTGTTTTAGCTTGCATGCTACCTATTTGTTTTCAAGACTAGGTCTTTTGACCTTTGGTCGGTAAGAATCCTTTGCGCCGGTTTTGGCTTCACTAATTTAATGTCGGGCTCTCTCGAGCATAATGTATAATGTACGTATAATGTCGGGCTCCTAACACTTTAGAACATTTTTCCTAGTTACAATCCCACTTGCTTAGCATAAGAACCAAGATACAAATACGATGGTGAAGATTTGAGTGAGCCCTAACTTACCTGTCAGCTTAGAATTAGCAAAACCAACTTTTTATATATACATTCCTCGAGGTTACATAAGATCCAGGCGTGATTCGATAAAAAGACTCTCACCCGCAAGTAGCCATGTTCCATGGAGAGCCTTAGGGAGGCATGTGTAGAGAGGTAAGACAAAAGCAAATTAGATTTCCTTCGACATGGCCTTCATGCTTTATTGTCTAACCGACATTTTTTTTAGCGAATCTAACCAGACAAATTAAGCACATATTTAGTGGTCGTACATTAGCAGAAGAACATTTATATTCAATTTTTTCTTCAGTATAGCAATGATTCCAAATGGATATTTTTGTTTCCATTGGTGAGCCAAGCAAAATTCATCCGCGGATCATCTGCACTAAACTGCCACCGTCCGAACTTTGATCATCGATTCGTACAATTTGGTAAGTAATACATCAAGAATGTTTGGAAATTCTACGGCTGATACCATTCTAGTCATGCATCAAGAATCTTTTGAATTTTGTGTACGCACTTGTCTTCCCCTGCTTCCATTCTGGTGTGAAACATTTTGTTTTTCTGAAGCTGCCTCCCGAATGAGCATGAGAGACTGGTCGAAGTCATCGAGAAGATCATGAGCATCTGGAAATTGTTCTTCGTCAACTGCTAGAACTAGCTTGATAATGTTGGCGTAACTCTGATAATGCATAGTCAGGGCCTGCAGTATACATCGAAACCAATTGATTAACAGCCGTACATCAAGAATTATCATATTCCAATGGAAAACGACCGATGATATCCAATGAAACAGCTGAAGACATTAGTACATAATTTGAGCCATCAAATTCTAAAGATAATGAGCTTGATAGGAAAGTTATTGATTCAAACTTACATGTGGATGCCCATAAACGCTTGGGGCAATGTAGACGATGGGGTGGCCGTAGAACACCACCTTCTCGGTTGGGCCGGCCATGTTGGAGAAGGACATAGTGGTGTTCTTCATCATGCCGTGGCATAAAGAAGCTGCAGCCTGTGGAAAGCATATGATTGATCAACACTTTTAATAACCAGGTTACAAAGCAACAATCAAGACGAGAAGATCAAAACGATGGAGCACCTTAATGCCGAGGATCTTCATTATGACCGACCCGCTCCAGAACGTGAAGACCGATTCCATGGAGCTCTTCTTCCTGCGCGCAACCTGGGTCGCCTTCCGGACGTACTCGAGAGGGTCATTGTGCTTGGCTATGTGGAACGGTAGTATCATGTAGCCGAGCCGATTCCCCCACTGCGCCCCGTTGTCTTTGCCGGACTTCATCATACTAGCCAGCGTCTGCACATAACACAGATTAAATTGCATAATGAAGAGGACATGTGTGATTTTTTTCTGAACTAGTAACATGTTATGACCAGGGAGGATAGTCGGGAAGGTTCTTTACATGAAGGCCAGGCGTCTTTCTTAGGTTGACAAGAAGAGCGGACCGCACCTTGATAGTCTCTCTGCCACTTTCTCCTGAGAAATAATTAAGGCTGGTTACAACTATTCTCATGGAAGTAACTAAAGTACAAGACAACCAGCTCAAATCAGCCGAGCTCACCTGTTTTCCGTAAATAATACCGAGACAGTGCCGCAGAAGTCACTCCAAGCAGCACATCATTTATAGTCTGCAGAAGTACACACAGTTGTTTAAAAAAAAAGTACACACGGGGATAAGAGTTTGAATTTCAGAGGTTAATCATCTTAGACATATGGGATATATGTAGCCAGAATATGAGGATTCACATACGCAGTTTACGGCGTTCTTGACAAACTTGACATCGTCGAGACTGAGCGTTCGGTTCACGAATCGCTTGGGCCGGAACTCGACGCCCTCCACGCCCTTGAACAGCGTCGGCGGGTCGCCCAGCAGCGACGTTGCGGTGGCAACGAAGCACGCGACGTCCACCATCGTGTGCCAGACGAGCACGAGCAGCGACATCACCCACGCGGCGATAGCAGCCAGGGCGTCCCAGGAAGCAGCCGAGAGCGGCGGGCGCGACGATAGGGCGTACACGGGGCCAGCGCGCCGACGGGCGGCGGTGGTCGGCAGGGCCGGAAGCGTCGCTTCGTCGGAGGCGCGCCGGGTGCACGCGATGAAGAGCGACAGCAGCGAGACGCCGTCGCCGACGGAGTGGTGCACTCGGAGCACGACGGCGGCGGCGGCCTCGGAGGTGGGGAAGTCGAGGACGTGAAGCTCCCAGAGCGGGCGGGAGTGGTCCATGGGGAGCGTGGACAGGGACGACACGTAGTCCTCCAGGGCCCTGTCACCGTCGGCCGACGTGGCGGCGGGGTCCAGGTCCGGGACGATGACGTGGTCGTCGATGTTCACGATGGTCCGGACCCACTTTGGCCTAGGGTCGTCCGCCTGCTCGTCCAGTACCTGCACATGTGATGAATCACCATGGAAACACCATAGTGTTGTGGTCAAGGAATCAAAATGAACCGATCGCTCCCTTCAAAAAAAAATGAACCGATCGCGCACCTGGACGCTGCAGAGCGCGGGTGGCGCGCGAGGGTGGCCTCGAGCCCGGCCCGCACGGCGGCGAGGTCGACGGCCCGCCGAGGCCAAACACGGACACGATGTAGCAGTTGAAGTGCGGCTCCCGGAACAGCCGCCCCGTCGGGCTCACCGGTTCCTCGATCCGGCAGCCCCTCTCCGCCGTCTCCGAGCGCGTCGCGTCTATCTCCAGCGACGGCCTCCGCATCGCGCTGCCGCGGTGGCGATCCATCCTTCCGCGTTCCGCCGCTGCTGACCGCGCGTACAGTGTTTTGTGTTTGTGCTCCTGTGGACTGCTCGGTTTTTGTAGTCGTCGGTGGCGGTCGTGGCGGGGCAGCTCGCCGGTGCACGCGCGTGGACCTCACGCGCGCGCGCGTCGCTGCCGTGCGTTGGTTTCTCTTTCTTTCGGGAAACATGTGTGTTGGCTTTCGTGTGAGTTTTGAGGAAAACTTCCGTGTGAGTTCGGGTGCCGCCGGAATGCGCTTTTACTGCCTGAGTTGTCGTTTCGTTTGTAATTGTAGCGAACAACTTTTTTTTTTGTGATAAATTCTAAGCCATCCGCTTGATCAACAGTGTTGACGTGTTGTGTACGTTTCTCCTTCCAATCGAAACCGAGTGATGACACACACACTTCCCTGTGGACGGTCGACAAGGGTCTGTCGTTCTCGATCTTGTGTTTTAAATCTTCTGTTAGATTTACCAAGTCATGTCGTCCACGATATAATACATCCTACAGCTAGGTTGATGACAGTTCACCTTGTGAGATGTCGATCCCACATGTCAGCAACCCCAATGCAGGGTGCAATACGTCTGAGGATATGTGTTAGTTGGTCTAATGGTTAAATTAAATTAGGAGTAGTTCAATAACAATAATTTAAATTTTCACCAAACAGAGGATGCATTTTAGTGCTCCCTATATTTAAAAAAAATCAAAAAACATATTTAGAAATTACAAAATCATGTATGTTCTGAATGATATATAATACAAGCATGCAAAATCATAATGAGAAATTCTTTGTACTATGGGCTAAACAAAAATAACTAATTTTGGAGATTTGAAACTATGTATTGTTAACTATACTTAGATTTGTACATTTGTCATTTTTGTGTACCTCAGAATACAAAGTATTTCGTATTGTAATTTTGCAGGCCTATAGGATAAATTATTACGAACATGCTGGATTTTTGTTAGATTTTTTAAAAACTTTACAAATATTTTTATTTTTGTAAAAAAAATAGACCTAGCTAGGAAACTACAACTTAAGTTAAGGGCCTGTTCGGAACAAAGGGATAGAAAACCACACGAACATACAAAACATAGGAATATGAAAGGATTGCACTTGTAAACCAAAGGATTTAAAAATATGGGAAACTTGCGAAAATAAAAGGCGTTCGGAACATAGGAATCGTTATCTGCAAGGACTAGTACAGGAGAATGGCAATCTCGTTTATTATTCTACATGATCACCGAAACTTTCAGGCCCTGTTTGGTTCGCAGGATTCGAATAACGCAGAAATAGAAAACACACAGTAAAAGAATAGGAATGCAAGTGCAAAACAGAGGATTCAAAAACACATGAATTTTGAAAACTTGTTTGTTTGGTTCAGAGGAATAGGAAAAACATAGGATTATAATAAGCATGGTCAAATCAAAGTCAAACAATTTGAGAAGGTATAACTAGCATTTTATTTTCCAAGATAGATCTCGGTCTCGTTTTTCGTGCATAGGATTTTGAAAAAGAGGTCCAGGTGGACTGTAAAATTCCTGCGTTTTTCCTTTGAAACCTACATCAAAGAAAGTTTCCTGTGTTTTTCCTTTACTCAATTTCTGGTGAATATATGCAGTATACTATGTTAAAAAAAAGAAAAAAGAATAGTGTCCTCATAGGAAAATTTTCTATTCCTCTACTTTTCCTTTGAACCAAACAAACCCTCAGCTATTTATCACTGACACTTGGGCCATTGAGTGGGATGTTCCACACGTCAGGACACGAGAATGAGGTATACTCCTTTGGGTCGGAGCTCTTTTTTAGCTTCCTCAGAATGTACAAGATTCTATGCCTTTCCTCTGGAATCTTTCCTACCGATTCCTACGTTTCGAACAGCAAAATCCGGCAACAAAACATATGAATGCCAATCCTTTGAAATTCCTCTATTCCGAACAGGGACTAAGATTTTTCATAATGGAACGCGCAAAAAAACTCAAAAACTTAGACAAAATTTGAATTATGAAACAAGAAAAAAAAACCTATATATGTAGAACAGTTTGCTTATAAGATCTGAAAACCCCAACTTTAGCAAAACTAGCAACTAAGTGAAAAAGTACAAGCTGCATTCACTAAACTGAAGTGCACTTTATAAAAATCGCTTGAGAGTTAAGAAAATTTCAATTGGCCGAGACTAAACCACCTCAACCTTGTAACTACAGGAATGTACTCCGCCATGTGTACACGGAATTTGGATTTTCAAAATATACGGTACTATTTTGCTGTCATTCCAATTTATCTGAATGGCAACCAGTGCAGTCCATATATACAATGGGCAGGTACATACATTGTTGAGTTGCAAGCAACAAGGCGTCTAGCTCTGCCTGGTTTTTATGTACATCAAATGTGCATTGTTAATGTCATTGGTTAACAATGTGGCTACAGTCCGCGATTCAAATGTCTAAGGTCAGTGCCTCTGTCTGTTTAAACATCACATCAATCCTTCTTGTTTGGAGATTGTGCCAAGTACAAAGATGCAGATGGAGCCGCAAAACTTGTATTGCCTATAAACCAGTAGAGGACCCACTTCAGGTTGCACAGCATATATTTTAGGGCCTTTGTCCAGTTCTCGAGTTTATTAAAGCTTAAGAAGATTGTGTAGCTCCCTACTTTGTCACCATCAATCCTGTGAAATGAATTGATCAAATTAGACAACAAATGCACAAAAGGTCCAGACAGCGGTGCATAAATAAGATACATTCATTTTTATTGTTATAATCACATCATATGTTATCCATACTTGTAGTTGCACTAATTGCTATATGAACCAAAGGAAAAAGAACCACAATGACAGACAAATCACTTCACCAGGTTTATATGGTTGCCTGTAAATTTTAAACCATCTAAACAAATTTCAACTCATGTGAGAACCTTCATTGATGCGTCATGAAATTCAGAAATATTGCAAGAACCAGAAAGTTGCAAGAAACCTTACTTGTAGGGGAGCTTCAATGACTTGTCAAATGGAACATTGTTCTCTTTATCCAAATTTATGGCAAACTCAGCGAACTCTTGAAGGCAAGTCAGAAACCATGTCATTGCTTTGTCAAATCTGGTGCTCCAGAATAAATTCACAGGACCAAACCTGTACATCAATGACAACACAAGGAGAAAAAAGTTGGAAATAAACACCCAACGCATACAGCCAGAAACTAGAAAGGACAATGATGATTTTATAAGTTCCCTTTTAATATACTTCCACAGCACTGACCAACATAACAAATGCTCAGTGACAGCCGTTTGGTAATGTTAAATAAGTCTGTAAATGTGCAAAAGGTGTTCAATTCGTAATTTTACAACCATATAATGTGAGCATGCTTGATAACATAAGCAACATTAATCTACTTCATGAGGGAGACTCTACATATCTTCCTAGGTAGAAAAGGAGTAAATTTCCAGGATAAAGCTTACAGCTCATAGGTATTATTGTTTATGTCTGTTACTCTTGGATAGCTTCCCATGGGGTGAATCTTGATCCGGTACCTGGATTGAAGTTAAGGGACTCGATAGCAAAATCATCTTAGAGCAATTTTAGTGTACTGAGTGCTAGTAAGATTAATCATTTCTGGTACGTAGCAACACAAAATATGCACTTACAACTAGTAAACAAATTGAAATAAAAAAGCTTTGTGTGTCAAGGATACTTAAATTTTGGGAAGTACTGAGCCATGGTATGCAACAGAAGAGCAGCCTGGCCCCAAGCAGCATTTATTTCATCCCATTCAACCTAAGGTCAGAGCAATAGAGATTTGTGGCCTTAGTACACAGGATACAATGTGTGTACTTCATGTACAGACGAAATATAGCACAAGTGAAGCACAGATGAGAGTGAATAAATCGTTGTGGTATCTGAACATTTGGTTAGTCACCTGTACATTAGGGAGACGACCAAGACGGAAGTTGTTTATTGTTCCGATCACTCCATCATGTGAAATATAGAATGCATCATTGAGAACATTTGTGCGCTTTAGCAGTTCCAGGTGAACCTGTGAAACTTCTATCTTGGCCAAAATCGCATCCTTTCTTCCTGAAAAGTGGAATAAGCAATATTTTTTAGGCAATGACTCAAAGCATCTGGGGAAAATGTTAGGAAACAGTTCAGAAATAAAAAAAATGCACAGACAGAAGGAAAACAAAGTTGTGATGTTCTTTTTGTTAAGTATGAAACATAACAATGCTTTCGGTGTATTAGTTCATTCTGGAGTAAGCACTTTTTTGTATTATGTTTCTGTACTGGGCTAGCTTAGTTGTTTGTGCAACTTCTCACTGTTGAACCTTTTCCTCCCTAATGAATGGCAGAGCTACTGCTTTTGCTTAAGAAAAATAGTTGGGGTAACCAATAAACCATACGGGCTTTCCAAGAAAGAACAAAGTGTTGCTCGGTGGGTAGAGGCTTGCCCAGCCCGCCTAGGTGCTATTGCTTGTTGGTTGTATTTTTTATGCTGCCTCTCCAAAATACTTTTATTTATGATAATAAAATAAGGAGTACAAAGTAAACCATACACCTGGTTCACCGATCTGGAAAAGTGGATGTCCGATTGTACAATAAGTTGGAATATGCTATCAATTTCGTGTCAACAACAATGTAGGAGATCTTAAAATATGACAGGACAACAAGATAGCTGTTATTCTGATAAGTAGATGTTTCTGTGGACTGTAATAGACCTGGTGTGATGTCAGCTGAAACTGGAAGCTGTTGAATTCATGCCAATACCTGAATACAAATATGATATGTTAGATTTCTTTAGATACTAGTTAGAGCTTAAAAGCAAACCAAACAGTTCAGATCGCGTGAAACCACTGTGCGGAAAAGCAATACCATGCATGTGTGATATTATTTTGCAATTGTATTCTTTGGTGCCATTTCAGTTAACTACGTAACCGAAACAATCAGTCATATTTTAAAGCGAGGAGTGGTTCCTATACTAGATACACATCGCCAAAAAAACTATACTAGAAGCATGAAAACACTATCCTAATGCCTTCAGTAATCTTCATAATTTTTAGTGTAACCGCATTGTAGTTACTCTAAAACAATACTACAACAAAGATACAGAAAACATGACCAAGGGTACTGACCCCTGTTGGTGCCAAGTATGAATGCTTACAACCCAGAAATATTATTAATTGTTGTGATATTGCATCCTTCTTCCTCTACACTATTGGCAAAACAAATAAGATGATGCCTGAACCGAAAGTTGCATGATGAAGAAAAGACAAACCGCTCTTCTAGTTCTTCAAATTGTTTAGACTTTGTTTCGAGATCCTTCATCTCAGAAGTAACTTCCGAATATTGCTTTTCAGCTTCTTCAATTGCAGCTTTTAGTTTCTTTTCTTCTTCCTCTATCTGAAATGGCAAAACACACATGATACAGTAGAGTTTATGTGAGTGCACCTACAAATATCCTACAAGAAACAAATCACTAGTCCAGATTTTCTTTTGTCGATTTTAATTTTAACACACTGGGAAGATCTTCTACAGAACCACTGCACAAAATCATGAATTGCTAAACTTTTTATATAGATAATTGCTTACACTGAACTATCGGACGAATTAATTATAATTGAATGTACTGTGTAGTCCATACATGCCTGATTTATTAATAAAAACTATTCCTTTGTCCTCCGTAATTTTCTTGTCCCAAGCTGAACACCTCTCTTACATTTTAATAGGGGTTTTAGTCTATGTATAGGAAATTAGAAATCAATTCAGCCTAAAGGGCATAAACTGTTGTCCACTTGTCCAGGTTGTAAGTAACTGTGTCAGAAAGTACCAAGACCACGGATAACTACATAATAAACTCGTACAAAAGTAAGTCAGAAGCTCGAGCTATCCTAGAATATTCATGTAAGCTTAACTACATAGCTTTTTAAACACTATCACATATGAATCACAAGACCAATGCGTTTTTTTAGGAGAGATAGATATACATTTTCATCAATCGCTACTTGATATAATAGCTCCACGTCAAAGCATAAAACCAGAACTCACTATGCTTCCTAGTATTCATAAACTCTTACGTGTATGATTAATGCATACATCTAGGATAAAAACTATACAATAACGCCTGAATCTTGTGATCGCATTAATTAGCATCCAACATGTATATGTTATCATGTAACAGAGATCGATACCTTTTGTTTCTCGTTGAAATCAGTTTCACTAAGGACGTTGTAGGATTCTTGCTCCAAACGTTGAAGACACACATCATAAGCTTTAATGTCAGTATTTACATCCTCAATCTCCTTATCCATCTTATCAGAAAGCACCCTCATACATTCCAGACAGAGTGGCTGCTCAACTGCAAATATATTTCATATGCACACCTGTGTTAGACTTGCGTTTCTATAAACTCAACAGCTTTTATTAATGAAGGCACTTCTAAATGTCGTGATGCAATGTACACACACCATGCAGCAGCAAAAATAATACGAATCTAAGGAAATGAAAGCAAATGTCTATGTGTGCGTGTGCTCAATATAGAAGATTTTTAAGCAACTTGTTGCAAACTTGTTCGTGAAGCAGCAATCTCAAAATACCCATATTAGTACATTCAAGCAAGTTGACTGCATAACATGAAACGGTGAGAATTGCATATACACGCCACACATTCAGCATGGAGACGTCTTAAGCAAATTACTTTACCTGAGTTTGTGAACTAGCAATCTCAAATGCCCGTTTTAACACAGTTACACTAGAGTGAAATCCAGAATTGTTTCCTGGTGGAGGCTAGTGGAGTTAAGACTTGGAGGTGACAGATGTGCACCACCTCCTTCAGAGGCAGATGTTTTGTAGATGGAAGCAGCAGCAGGTGGAAGCATTATATATGACCCCTCCATCGCTCTTGTTGATTGATTAGGTTCGACATGCCGGCCTGCTGCAGTTGGTGGGCGTGGGGGGATTCCAGGGCCTTGAGATCTGTTCTGCTTGGATAGCACGACGTAAGAACTGTCCATCCTGCTCGCGCCCATAATACTTCCCTGAACAGAGGATGCATGCATACCTGTATTCATTAATGGCATAATACATAACAAGTTAAGAATCACTACCACCACAAAATAGAATCATAAGTTAACAAGAACATGGAAAATTAAACTGCTTTGTAGACAAATCCTGACGCCGATGCATCAGTTTACAGAAAAGCAAGCATAGCAAATGCCAACCGTAATTGGTTAAGCAATGAATTAGTTTAATTATTGATTTGACTAGTAATTTGATCCAATTTTAGCAGGTAGTATCATGAGGAATGGTTAGCACCATGATCAATGCAGCATATTTTCCCATCTAAAATCACCACTATATCTATATATCCCTCTGCATATGCAAGCATTTACTGGCATAAGTTTTACTGAATATGAATGTGAGTTCAACTATGTACCAATACATGTAGTTCACCGCATGCTAATATGTTGTGTAAACTAAATGTGCTATCACTATGGAGAATATGCTAGTTTCAGGTCAAAATAATAAAGGAAATAAATGTTAAATGACAGCAAACTGCCGATATGAAATATGGCATTTGGTGTGCTGAAACGTACAGCCCCTACCATGATCTCCAAAAGAATTATATAGGTCCCACTACCACATCAACACAAAAAGGCACTGAGAATTAAACTCCACCATCATTCAGACTTGGATTTCTTGTCTATTATTATCTGCTGCAAAGAAGTACAGAACTATATTTCTCTGGAAACAGTTGTCGTTTGCCAACAATGCATTCCATTAGAAGTTTTAGAACCTATATGACACAAATTTACAGAATAAAACTCCATCTCTAACACACAATCAATTGCTCTGAATTCTCCAGCTCAAGTAGAGCTAACACCATCCAACCCCTAGATTGTTACCATAAGGTGTGCTCGATTACAATTGATGCAATCACTACAGGCTCATAAAGGAAAGTGGAGGCAAAAGGTACCAGAGTTGGTGTGAGCGGGTAGCCTGTCAGGGAACGATTCCACGCCGACGACCACGAGCGCCCGGTGACACTCCTGGCACTTGAACCGCGGCAGCGACGGGTCCACGCCGCGGCCCTTCTCGCCACCGCCAG